>CM038217.1:185870188-186047592 GCA_021442155.1 Cymbidium sinense
AAGGAAATATTTAATTTTAATTTGATTTTCAAAAAATATGAAGCATGAATTTCATATGACATACACCTTTAGCATGCTAGGAATGAAATAAAGTGATGAAAACATGTAAATTCATTCACCCTAATTAATTCTTAAAGACAATCCTATGAAATTGAATTATTTAAAGCAAATCAAATTTGGTTTTAATGAAATTTTTGTTTTGTTTGAGTTTGATTTCAATTTGAGAAATGTGAGAAGGTTTGCTGGTCCTAACCCATTCCCACATATGTATGATATTTTAGTTTAATTTTTAGGTGATTAGATCAATTTTATGCTTTAGTTAAGTTAAGGTGTGAATTAAGTACATTAATTATCCCTTACCTCTATCACTTTAGCATATTTAATCAAATAATTATGAGCCAATGATATGACATAAAACCACACAGAATTTAAATTAGCAATGCACTTAGGAAAGAAAGGGCCTAATGCAAATTACTCATAATTAATGATTAATTAAGCTAAAGGGTTTAATTTAAGTACTTTCATAACCCCTCTCACACATGTGAGTTGGATTTTGATTTCCTTAAGCCACTTAGGTTATTGAACACCTAAACATCTACCCAAGATGGATTGATTAAGTTCTAGAATGTTTTGATTTTAAAATTTTGATTAATTAAGCCATTTAATTAAGTGATTAAATTAGTTAGTTAATTTTGCACCTTAATTAGATTTTAATCCAAATGAAATAAACTTGGGGAAAAATATATGGGAAAGAATCCCTAATCTCATTCTCTAAGTCCACTCACTGTTCTAAAGTAATTATAAAAATCAATTAGTAGATTTATCACTATTTAAAAGGTTAATTAACCATTTAATTGATTAAGAGAGTAATTAGAAATAAACTAAGTAATTACCTCAATTAAACCATTAATAAATTTTAAGAAAATCATGGGAGGCAGAGGTCATCCCATTAATCAACCTTAGAAAGTTTGGAATTAATTAGTGGAATAATTAGGGAGTAATTAATATAATTATATTCCTAATAAAACCTTAATTTAGAAAATAACATTGTTCAAAATCAATTGAAATTAATATTAGATTATTCCCCTTTGAATTATCATTCCAATGCTTTTTATTTTGTATTTTTTGATTTTTCTATAATTAGTTATGAATATTTAAAGTTTCCAAGTTTATTTGGTAATTAATCCCCTAATTATGTGACTAATCCTCGCCACGCGACACGCACACGCCACATGATGAGATGGTCACTTAAGTAGTCACATCATCGCATTAAGTTTCCGCTTTCTCTCCTCACTTCGATCTAAGATTGGATGACTGAGATAAAGCCCAAGGTATTAATAGGATTAAATCATGGATCCTACGCATCTTGATCATGGCCGTCCATCCAAAATGCACAGATGGATGGCCCATGATCCGTCCCTGAGCTCTCCTATGGGAGATGGCCACCATCCATCTTCCATGGCATGATCTAAGCTCGATTAAGCTTAGATTGAGCTCAAACTCAACCCGCACCATCATCATGCTAAGGGATGAAGATCTAACGGTCCATTTCACTTGGGGTGAAACTTTCCTTCACAAAGGACCAAAGAAAATTGAAATTATGCTTGATTTTAAGTAGTACCTCACCAAGGCTATCACTGCTAATTTGATGAGTAGCTTCTTCTAGATGAAGCTCATGAAAGTTTCAAGCCTTTGAGTGTAGATCTCTATGGACCAAGCTCACCTTCAAATCCTTGCCTTGATCAAGTCCCACTTCCCTGCCTTGAGAACTTGGATTAAGCTTAGGCAAGTTGATTGAGTCCTCGATGAAGCTTATAAGAGCAATTGGCTTGATGGGAGTGAGATGGAAAAGATGGAGCTCCCCTATTTTTGGTTTAGAAATCCAAAATGGGGAAAAAAATTGATTGGAAATCTTGGGGGAGCTTGGAATCACTTCCTTTGAGTTCCTATGCTTCAATCAAATAGGAGAGAGTGAAATTCAAGTGAAACTAGGGGGAGTATATCTCCCCGTAAATGAATTGGATGGCTGAGCAAGGCTTTGCCATTTTGATCTAGTACACCTCCTGAGTGGGTTTGTTAGGCCAGGGTGGCATGCATTCGAGGTTGAGAGGTAGTGGAGGAGTGCCATGTGCTTGAAATGGGTGAGGAATGATTCCATGTGCCCATGTTCAAGCAAGTGGTCATTTGACCTTGGGTTAGGTTTCTGACCAAAAAATAATGGGTCATGTGCACCATGTCCATTAGTGACCATTTAGTCCACTAAGAGGGTACCAAGTGTCCATGAAAAGGAATTGACCAAATTCCAAGTGATTTTAATTTTAGGTTACCCTATGGGTAAAATGGTCATTTTGATTTCAATTTGAGTATGTTGGTATGATTGAAAAATGGGTTTAAGTTTCATTGAATTTGATTTGATATGATTTGGCTCATGTTGACCCATTTAGGTCAAAATGGGTCAACTTGGGTCAAGTTGACCAATTAGTCAAATTGGGTCAAACCAAGGGTTTGGTTGAGTTCATATGACCATTTGAAATGTTTTGGCTTCTTTGGTTTGGTTCAATTTGGTTTAGATTTGGTTTTGGTTCATTTGATTTCATTTAGGTGAAATTGGTCAAGTTGACCAATTTGACCAATTTAACCTATTTGGGCTAGGTCAAGGGTTGGTTTAGGTTTAGTTGGTCATTTGAAAGGGATTGGTATCTTTGTTTCCAATCAATTTGGTTTATATATGGATTTGGCTCAATTTGACCTTTTAGGTTAAGTTGGGTTCAAGGTCAATTGGGCTAGGTTGGGTCTAGTTGTCCAATTGAGGCTTTGGTCAAGTTCAACAATTATTTTTAGAATGAGTTTGACCCATTGGTTTCAATTGATTTGGCTTAGATCAAGTTTTGACATATTTTGACTTTTTAGGTCAAGTTGGGTCAACTTGGGTCAAGTGGCCAATTGGGCTAGGTTAGGCTCAAATGATGACTTGGTCAAGTTTAAACATTGATCATGAATGAGTTTTAATCACTGGTTTCAATCAATTTGGCCCATGGTGGATTTTGGCTAGTTTAGGTTTCATTTTGGCTAAGTGTTGACTTGATCAACTCTAAGGTTTGACTTGGTTTGACCTAATTTGAGTGATTGATCATCTTATGATAATTGTTGCTCATAATGTGAGGCTTAGTTGGGCTTAGTTCAATCCAATTTGGGTAGGATTAGAATTTGGCTCAAAAGGGTACTTTAGGTCACTTTGGGTCAAGTGAGCCTAAGTAGGTCAAATGGCTTGGCCAAAGCTTGATTTGAGTTTGATTGAACTCACATATGGACATATGATTGAAATATAAATCCATTTGCAAGAGATTTGAAGTCAAATGGGTTTTGATTCATTTGACAATTTCAAGTTCAAAGGGTGGACTTGAGTTTGACTTGGGGTTTAATTTTTGAATTTAGTTTTGGTTTAGTGATTGAAGTTTGTATTTATATTTGGATTCTTGATTGAAGGATTGATTGAATCATGAAGAAAAATCAAGGGTTTGATTTGAAACTGATTTGGCTAAGTTCAAGAATTTGACTTCAAAGGCTTAGGTTGAATTTAAGTTGAATTTTGAGTTTGATTTTTTGATGTGGTTTTGGATATTTGATTGAAGTTTGTGTTTATATTTGGATTCATGATTGAAGGATTGATTGAATCATGAAGAAAAATAAAGGGTTTGGCTTGATTTGAAATTGATTTGGCTAAGTTCATAAGATGAGATCAAAATGACTTAGGAAAAGATTTTTAGAATTTGGATTTGAATTTTGGGTTTAGTTTTAATTGTTTGATTTTATATTTCATTTATATTTGTGAATATAAATGAGAAAATAAATGGGTTTTGAGAAAATTTCTTGAGTTTGAATTGATTTGGATTTGATTTGAGTTATGTCCATAAGGTGGAATCAAAGGGACATATGAAATATTTTGGAAATTGATTTGGATTTTGGATTTCAATTATAATCTTCAATCACTTGGAATTGATTTGAGTTTAAGAAAATCAATTAAACTAGAATTGATTTAAGTTTTTATGTTGATTTGATTTGTAATATGGAGTTGGTTTAGACTTGATTTGGAATTTGACTTGAAAGAAGGAAGTGAGGAATTTGGTTCAAGCTATAGGGTAGGAAAACTTTTCTAACACCCCTAAGGCATGACCTATTCCTATGGCTAACTCTTCTAAGTCTCTAGGATTTGGTTGAGTGTCCACCTAATCACTAGATGTGTCCTAAGACTAAGGAACTCTTAAAGTTTAAGAGAAGTCCTATGTCTAAGATGGAGGGGTTGAGAGCTCAACTTAAAATTAGTCAACATAAGTGTTGTAAAGAGAATAAAAGCAAAGATAACTTCTCTTTATCCCTATATTAAGTAATTTCTAATGTAGATTCATTAGTAATTTTTTTAGTGAATATTTTATTATGTGTTTTAATTAACCCTAAGTTTATTTTGCTCTAAATAAACTTATTCAATAAGAAAGGCATCTTGGGATTAATTAAGGTGAATTATCACATAACAAACAACACTTTATTTCTTTCCAACTTGTATATCATGCATATGAATGATCTACATAGCTATACATGCAATGCAAATCTTAGCACACCTTAATGATGAATGCAAAGAGATGTTGTTTAGGAAAATTTGGATATTCCATGAATGCATTTTTTTATTAAGTAGAAAAGAGGGACTCTTTTATCCATTAATCAAATGCACATTTACACATAAAAAGATATAAGGGAAGTATGGTGCCATTATTTTCTACACCAGGTAAGGTACAAGACCTACTTGGGCTACTTAAAGCCTCACAACCAGATGTCCGACTAATATACCACTTTTCTTAAATACATGTGTATGTACAAAAAGAAGCAAATGGATGAAGAATCATGCAAAAGATTTTTTTTATTTTGATTTTGTTGTGCAATTTATATGTGTAAATGTGAAAATCTTCTTAAGTCATATGGAAATACATGGAATAGATCTAAGCAAGTGTAATGTTCTTTTCAAATGAACTATACACTTTGCAAATCCTATACAAGTCCATGTTAAGAGAGGAGAAGAAAGTCACACAAAATACCCATCTTATGTTATAATCACATGCAAGCTTATAAGTATTTATAAGTAGCATACCTTCATTTGTAATCTTTGATTTATAGGTTTTGAAAGTAGTTGTTTTTATTTAATAGAGATAATAGCCACTCTTATTTTTAACTTTAGCCAAAACATGTAATTTGACATAAAGGAAATATTTTATTTAATTGATTTTTGAAAAGCTATGAATGCATGATTTCACATGGCATACAATATTTAACATGCTTGGAAAGAAATAAAGTGATGTCAGCATATGACTTCATTAACCCTTAATTAATTCCTAAGGACAATCCTATAATATAAGATTATTTAAAGTGAATCAAAATTCCTTAAAGAGATTTTTTGTTTTAGTTTTGAATTTGATTTTGGCTTAAGAAATATGAGAAGAGTTTTCTGGTCCTAACCCATTTCTCCCAGGTGTAAATTAGTTTAGTTTAATTTTAGAATAATTAAATTGATTTTATGTTTTGTTTAGGTTAAAGTGTAAATTAAACACATTAATTACCCTTTACCTACACCACTTTAGCATAACTATTCAAGTAATTATGAGCCAACATATGATATGCAACCACATGGAATTTAAATCAGCAATGCTCCTAAGAAAGAAAAGGGGCCTAATGCAATTGGCTCACAATTATTGATTAATTAAACTAAAGGGTTTTCATTAAGTACTTTCATAACCTTCTCACACATGTGAGTTGGATTATAATTTCCTTAAACTTACCTTATGCTTTTGAACACCTAAGGATCTACCCAAGATTGAGATTGATTAAGTTGATTGGTTTTAAAAATTTTAGATTTATTAAGTAGATCATGGATCAATCAATATGTTTAGATTAAGGAAGAAAGGGGTCTAGGGAATAACTTAGGGAAAATAACCCAAACCCATTCCATTAACCTCCTCTTTACTTAAACAATGTTTAATTATATCAATTAAGGGATTAAATCATTGTTCACATGCTTAATTACTTTTAATTACATTAAGAGGGTGATTAGGGGTTCATTAATTAATTTCCTATTTAACTCATTAATAAATTTCAAGAAAAGGGTGGAGGCGAAGTCATCCCAATAAACATGTATGAGAAATTTGGAACCTAATTAATGAAGTTATTAGAGTAATGGTTGATTTTATTTAAATATTAATTAAGAAAATCTATTACTCAAAATCAATTAAAATAATTATTGGATTCCTCAATTATCTTTAAAATGACCTTGAGTTTGCATTTTGGATTTTCTATATTTAGTTATGAATTTATGAAGTTTCTGATTAATGGGTAATTAAATGACCCAATTAATTAACTCTCATCGATGTGCGAGCAAAGACGTGCTTTCCACATGGTGCAACGGGATTGGTTATTTAAGCTGTCACATCATGCACCGAGTCGGCTGGTGGCATGATGCACTTTCCTCTAGGCCATCCGATCAAGGACTGGATGGCCAAGATCAAAGCCGTGGTTATAAAGGGATTGAATCAACAGATCTACATATTTTAATTAGGGTCATCCATCTAAAACACACGGGATGGGTGGCCCATGATTCATCCCTGCTTAACCTACGAGATACGGAGGCCATCCATCCTCCATGGATTGATCCGAGCTCACTTGAGCTTGGATTAGGCTGAGATTCAACCCACACCATCAAGAAGCATGAGAAAACATCCAATGGTTGAATTTTGATGGGATGATAATTCCCTTCACAAAGGACCAAGCATTTTTTAACTTAAGGTTAGTTTTGAGTCATACCTCAGGAGGCTATCATCGATGCTTCAATGAGGGAGGTAGCAGTGGAGATGAAGCTGTGAAAGGTTTCAAGCTTCAATTTGAAGTGGATCTCCCAATTGACCAAGGCTCCCTCCAATGGCTTGCAGCTTTGGTCTAAGTCTCCCCCCGTGGCTTGGATGCTTGGAAAGAACCTTAGGTGAGCTCGACTTTGTGCCTTGATGGTGCTTACAAGAGCAATTTAGGTTTGGTGGAGAATTGATTGAAGTGGAATTCCATTAGGCCTCCCTTGTTTTTGGCTTAAGCAAAACTGAGAAGGGAGAAATGGAATGAGCTTAGGAATGCTTGGGAAACATGGAGAAGCTTGCCTTTGATCCTCTTAGTTCAATGCAAAGATGGTATGAGTGGAATGAGGAGTATATCTACACAACTAAATGATATACCCTAAATTGAGGTGTAGGGATCAAAATCTTAGGTAATGTGACTTAGTCATGTCACATAAAAGAGTGAAGGAGGAATAGGGATTGAGTATGTGAACCTTCCACTGGGAAAAGGTTCAAGTCATCCAAGGATGTGAGGTTTGATTTCATTTGCATCTCAGAGGAGAAATTTGATTTGATTTGTTGATTTATGATTTGGTGCTCCATTGGGGATGAAAATGTAACCTCCACTGGGAGCAAGTTCATTCACCGTGGATAAAAGGTTGTGAAATCTACTAAGGGATTAGAATTCAGGATCAACTGGGGATAGAAGATGTGAACTCTCCACTAAGGGGGCAAGTTCGGGTTGGATTGAGTTGGTTCCACTGGAGGAACTGAGAAGATTTGTATCTCACTGGGCAGAAGTGGATTGATTTGATTTGTTTAATTTGGTTTGACTCCACTATAGAAGTTGATTGGATTTATTTTGTTTATTTAGTTTGACTCCACTAGGGAGGTTAGAAGGGATTTGTTTCATATTTTTAAATTTTAAATTTTAAGATGGACCCTGTCAGTTTACGATGAACTGTAATGAGTAAAGGCCATGTCAGCCTTGATCTACCTCAGATTTACCAATCCAAAGGGGTAGTCTACTAACCACATGGTAGGACTATCCAACTACAGGGGTTGCCTTTCAGTTTGCAACGGTTAATTCTAAGAAGAAAGCATGGGGACTCACATCTTCTTAAATAAAAGAATGCTAGGGTGACACATGAGCAAAGTAACATGTCAACCCGACCTAAGGCTGACTATTGAGTGAATGCCGCTGGGGGACTTAAATCAACTCAAAGATAGTCAAAGTCAATTTCATTTTTTTTAATTATATTTGATGAATCCCATAGGTTTGCGATGGATTGCACTAAGTAAGGGCCGTGTTGGCATTGGTCTAACACAAATTTTCCAATCCAAAGGGAGTAGTCTACCAGCCACATAGTAGGACTATCCAACCAAAGGAGTGCTTTCGATAATGATTAAATTAGGAAGAAAGCACAAGACTCACATCTTTCTGAAAAGACCACTAGGTGACACATTAGAAAGGTAACATGTCAACCACCTGTGGTCATTCCATCGCCAGGTCCATGCTAGAAAGAATGGGTAGACTTACATCTTCCAAAGTGAAATGACCATCGGGGTAACCTATTTATGGGAAAATAGATTGAACCCAACCTAAGGCTGACTATGGAGTGAATGCTATTGGGGGACTTAAATCAACTCAAAGATAGTCAAAGTCAATTTCATTTTTTAATTATATTTTATGGATCCCATCGATTTGTGATGGACTGCACTAAGTAGGGGTCATGTTGGCCTTGGTTTAACACATATTTACCAATTCAAAAGGAGTAGTTTCCTGATCAAGGGGAGAACTATCTAACAAAAGGGGTACCTTTTGGTTTGTAGTGGCTAATTCACGGAAGAAAGCTTGGGGACTCACATCTTTCTTAAATAAAAGACCATTGGGGAAACATACTAGCAAGGTAACATGTCAACTGAGACCTAGGTTGCCTCATGATGTCATGCTAGAAAGAATGCATAGTAGACTTACATCTTCAAAGAAAATGACCACGGGTAACCTTTTGTGGAAAAAGATTGAACCCGACCAGGTGACTAGAGAGAGGCCATGGACTTATCTCTACCTAAGAGTGCAATTCTTATGGGAGTGACACCGCCTAAAGATAGGATGCCTCCTTGGGAAAGGGGCCACTAGGCTTGAATTATTAATCCACAAGCAAATAAATTTGTTTATCGTGGACCTATTGGGATGGATCATCACCGAGAAGGAGCTTATATCGCCTAACCTATCTGATTTAATGAACGGGAGAATTTGTGCATCCAACAAATTCTCCAACTGCAAGGGTGGCTACTAGGAAAGGGGGACTATTCAATCCAAAACTAACCCGAGTAGTGTCTAAATGGGGTTGCAAAGAATGTGATCCAAATAGTGTGCCCATAGGGGAAAGGGGCTTTATCCAAAACCCTGGAGAAGATAATATCTATAAGTATTCAATGGCCAACTCAAGGAGAAAGCTCGGGAACTTATATTTGCCAATAGTGGTGCATCGACCGAGTTAGTCACTATCAGCATAGAGAACATCAACCAACCTATGATGCCCATTGGTTTGTGACAATCATCCTAGGAAGAAAGCAACAGGGACTCACATCTTTCTATCGAACCGATGGATAGTCTGAGTTGGAGTGCCATCCGACTTAGGGTGACTACTGAGTGAATGCCATTGGGGGACTTATATAAACTCAAAAGTAGTCAAGAGGAAAGGAGCCTTTGGGGGACTTATCCTATATCTCAAATATACTCAACCTAGTCAGTGCATGATGGTTGGTTCAAGAAGAAAGCTTGTAGACTCACATCCTCTTAAATGAGTCAACATGAGGTAGTTATGGATGAGTGAAGTCTACCAAACTAGGTGCTCATCAGTTTGCAATGGTCAAGTCAGGAAGAAAGCATGGGGACTCACATCTACTGGACAAGTGACCATTGGGGTGACAGACTAGCAATGTAGCATATCAGCCCAACCTAGAGCAGCTAATGAGTGAGTGCCACAGGAGGCTTGCTCCCACATCAAAATAGCGTGAGACAAAAGATATGTGTTTGTTTTTTGTGCTTGTGTTAAATGGAATAGGATACCTCTCGTGTTCTCTTACACCTACCCTAAACATGCAGGGGAATTTTGATGAAATGGTGCCATGAATGACAATTATGATCCTAACAAGAAATGATGCTGCTTGGGTTCTCTTACACCTAACTTAATTATGCTAGTGAAAATAGGATGCCTCTTAGGTTCTCTCACACCAATTCTAGTAGCACTAGGAAATTATGTTTAATTTGTGGACTGCTACGTTAGTAGATAATCTGGGCATCTCTTCATAACTCCATGTAAAGCATTCCTTAAACTCAATCAATAACCTAACTAAGTCATTGGTTTCTTTTTAGCGAGAACTATGTATGTGGATCTTCTTCCATCCCAAGGTTGATTTCTTTGAGCTTGTCAATTGTTGAATGGATTTCCTCTTTAAATTTTGGAGGTGCATATTTGATTTGAAGATCATCTGGATCATCTAAAGTTTCTAAACACACTTCCTCATAAGAGTGGTTTGGTGAAAGAACCTATCAAACTCTGGTGATTGGTGACAACTAAGAAGTAATCATCATCGACACCCAATATCAAATCCTAGTCCGATCTTAATTGCATCACTACCTTTGTTGTTCCATAGCTTCTCTTCTAACTGCATGTACCATGTATTAGGAATCAAACCTTTCTTTGCAAGATTATGAACAACATGGCAGTATCAATCAAAAGGTAATCTATTAAATCTTTTATGAATTATCTTCAAGTTCTACATCTTCTGGACTTGAAGATGATGATCCCAATAGAAATCTCTTTTGCTTGACATCCATGGAAGACCTAAGGGCTTCCATAACTACTAAACCTTCAACTTTTTGAGAGGAAAGCCAGGTTAGAGCTAAAGTTCCCAACTGCTGCCTGATAGTTTTATATAAACTTGATTCAAATACATTCATGCTTTGCTTGGAGGCCTGGTCTTCACCGCTATCTGGCTCGAGTGTCACCTCCAATGAAACTCGCTAAGAGGGTTAGCTATGCTAATCATAGAGACTCATAGCTAGATTCCAAGTCTATGTGAATAGGGTACTCGTGAACTGGACCATAACCCTGTATCGGCCACCAACCGTGGGGTCTTCCACTGAACTACCTTTGTCTCTTCTTGTGCCTCTTCCTGGTGGAGGTCGAGTCATCATACCCATATGTCCATATGGTGGAATGAACTGTGAGTGGAATGTAATATGCGGCTCTACTTCTTCCTTGATGTCCTTTTCTTGTTCACTTGTATTTTCCTTTTCTTTCTTTTCTTTTTTTCTTTTTTTCTTCTCCTTTTTCTTCTTTTTTTTTGTATTTGAATTTTGACCAAGTTCATGAGAAAAGGTGTTTTGAGGAAGATAGTAGGTCACATCCTCATATATCTCGACATCTCTAACTAAAAATAGCTTTTCATCTCCTTTGACATAGTATTCGATTCCATCCTTTTGAAACTTGATGCACTGATGGAGGGAGGATGGAATCATCTTATTCTCGCTATATCCAAGACCTCGAGCAATGCAAAGGAATGAAGTATTCAAATCAATTATAGAACTTAGTCTCTAGTCACCTATTTCCAAAGGTAACACTATGGAGCCTAAAGCCCTCTCACCCTATTCATTGAATTCTCTCAACATCATCTGATCTCCTCAGAGTGCAGAGATGTCAATCTTCAAATAGGCAAGGCTCTTTAGAATTATTATGTTCACCAATGCACCTGGATCAACCAAAACCCTAGATAGTCTGAATTTGCCCATGTTCACTATGATGTAGAGGGGACGGTTGTGCTCCATGTCCCCTAGGAGAAGGCCTTCATCTGTGAATGTGACTCCTTGGGATTCTCTTGAATAATGTGCCTCCTCTCCAATAGCAATCAACTGTGCTAAGCATATTTTAGGATCAAGAAGGTCCTTGATTAATGATTCCCTCATCTCTTTAGATAAGACAAGGGCATCATATATGCTTAACTTAGCTCACAACTTTCTTAGGTGAGAGAGACATTGTAATCCACTTTGGGTTGATTCTCCACAAGCATATCCATGGGTGGAGCATCCTATGGAGGGGCTTCTTGCTCACTAGTAGCAATGACTTATTTTCTCTTATCTTGAGGTGCTACCCTAAGAGGTAGAACCTTGCCACTACGGAGGTTAACTTTGGTGATCACTTGTGGTGGTTTACTAGAAGATTCTACCTGCTCATCAGTCACCATAGCTTCTCCTACTCAATCGATGATTCCAAGTCTATCTCAAGAGGTGAACTCCATTATTGAAGGAAAGTCCATCTCTAAATCAGAAAGGGGAAGATCAGAGTTGTTATAATTAATTAGACTTGGAGAGTTTTCTAAAAGAGTAAAGTTAGACAACCCATCAGAAGTGAGACAAATGTAATTTAAACTAGCGTTGTTCCTCAATTTCTTGGATTTTGAAGGAGGTACATAGTAGAAATTAGTAAAGTAAGTGGGGTGAGGGATTTGATGCCCTCATCCACCGATACAAGATGTCTACTAAAAGAAGAGCTAGCTGAAGTAGAAGTGTCACTGAGGTAGTAGCTTCAACGGTGGACTGGAGGCTAGACTCGATGGTTGCACACTATCCTGTAGTATGGCTACTCGCTTAAGCTCCCACTTTCCTCAAGTTGTCATTGGCAACTTGTGAACCTTCCTTGATTTTGGAGGTTCAAGCTGCCTCAAGCACCTGCAAGGAAAGCTTTTGATTTTTAAAATAATCTTTTTAGAGGTTCGGGATAATGAGATATCCCAACCTTCTTTAGTTTTAAGAGGATTGCATGTATCCCCAAGGATTACCCTAATAGAATTGGATGGTTATTCCACTAGGTATTCCTCTAGGATAACTATAATGCCTGTCTTGTAGCTATGCTCACATCAGCCCTTGAATGTAAAGCAATCCTCCAAACATGGCCTAGCATGTGGTAGGAAAAAGTTAGGCTCGTAGTTGAAAATTAGGTTTCTTTAAGAGGTTCTATTTTCTTGACTACCTCCCTCTTAAATGAATAAGGATTGCTTAGTTTATCCAAAAGAGTAGGTGGATGGTAGCTACCTAGTTGCGGGTATGTGTATTGCTACTGTGAGTGTGGCTGAGGAGGAGGCAATGAAGGCGGAGGCTACTGTGGTGGCCGATAAGATGGCTTAGGCGATGGTAGAGAAGGTGGAAGTGATGGTTGTGGAACTTGAGGTCTCTCATACGCTTGCCACTGCTTCCTCTTGTCCACCATGTTATTTCCCTTTGCTTATTTTCATAAGCCTTTCCGACTTTGTTGATTGATCAAAAAAGGCAACTGTTTGGTCTCTCCTTATAGACTAGCTGCCTTGTTGATTAACTTCTCAAATTTCTTGATGGTAAAACCTTTGAACATGAAGGCGATTTGGCCTTAATATTCTTTAGTAAAATTTCAATGGCATGCTATTCGATACTGGTTCATTTCATACTCAAATTGTGCCATCTGAGAATATAGTCAATGAGGGATTCACCAGAGTGTTGTGCTATAATGAGATCGCCCACAATCACCCTTTGTTGAGCTCTAACAAATCTCTTAATGAAGAGTTGCTCCAACTTAGCAAAAGTCTTCACTGAATTGTTGGGGAGTTCAGCATACCAATCAAAGGCTATGCCCGTTAAATTGTTGATAAAAAGACAAAATAATAATGTATCGCTGTCACCAGTGTTGCAATAGCTAGCCCGGAAGTGCGCTATGTGCTTGGATGAGTTCCCACTGCCATCAAAGCTCTTGAAAGAAGGAGGCATAAAACCCTTAGGATACTGGATAACATTGAATTCCTCTAGGTAAGGTCTACCCTTTCGAACCGATGATCCTCCTCGGGCTTGTGCCATTGCTTCTCTCACTTATTGTTCAACCATGATTTTAATATCCTTTTCTTATATGGAGGTACTATTCACTACCTTCCTATACGAGCTAGTGTTGCCCTGCTCAACTAGAGGTGAAGTCTTGGCTTGATCCAAGACATGCAACAACTTGGGTTGACTGGTCTCTATAATAGTAGGATGCACTACTGGGGCTTGATTCTGAAGTGCCAAGACTACTACTAACAAGTATTCAAGCCTCTTTCCCATTTTATCAATTTGTTCATCTTTCTATTTTAGTTTGTGAAGGAGGTGTTGGGTAATAGTATCATCCTATTCACTCAACACCTTCCAATCTATGCTAATCCCTAAGGAGAGAACCCCTGGTGTCAACCATATGCACCTCTGCTGAATCCTCCAACATATCATGTTCATTGGGATCAAAACTAACTTGTCATCCTCTAGGTTATACTAGGTGTACCCTAGAATTTCCTTCTTCTCAATGATATACTGTGCTACAATATCATCTAGGGAGCGATCCAACCATGCTAAATGATCAAAATAAGTGTAGATCATTATCATGAACATAAATACATCTAAACTCCCTTGCTATTGGAGAGCTAATCTTGTGAGGACTACACTCACTAGAGGATACATGCTCTTGACTGTCATTAAATTTGGGTGGTGTGGTACTCTTAGGAGGATCTATGGCCATAGGGATAGTGGTACTATCTCCTTGTCCCTCTACTGCTGCTATCTCCATGATCTATTGTTGTGGTGGTGGTGATGGCATGACTACTATGCTTCAAGGTCCCCATTCCCTATTCACCGTAATTGGAGCAGGAGGTCGAGTAGGAGAGCTCGGCCTCACCCTCCATGTAGATGAAATGGCATCTCTTGTCAATCATCACCAAGCTTTCTTCCCGATGTTGCCTTCATGGATTTTGATGGAACTGTGAAAGATGGGACCTACACTGGAGATGGTGGACGTGGAGTAGAGTAGTGTGGTGGAGGAACCACTGACTCTCTCTGTGCAGGAGCTCTCCTCCCATAGTGGGTAGTACCCATCAATAGAATGCTATCAATATGATCGACATGGGTAGCAATCGAAGCCCTGAGGCTGTCATTCATGCACTTCTCTCTCTATCAGACATGCATACACGAGCTTCTCTAGCCCTCTTCTATCAGATGTGCTTGCCCATGCTGTGAGGTATGACCGATCGTAAGTCAAATTGAGCCCCAGACTCTGACCGTCCGTAAGCCCTATGAACTCGGCACAAAACTGACCTGAGGTTGGCATATGTCCTTCTCCTATCTCTGGTAGGAGCCTCATATTGTACTACAGGTGGAGGTGACACTGAGATCCTCTTAACATCTTCCTCTCCATCTGATTTGGAGAGAGGATGAAAGTCATTCTGTGTGATCAGGGGAGAAACAATCTTGGGTAACTCCTTTACTACAACCTGAGAAACTGCCTCCAACTCCTTGGCTATGTACACATGATGCCACTTGATCTTGTGACATATGTTGTTGTGTTATGTCCTGTTGGGAGGAGCAACACAAGAACTAGACCCTACCTCGTAGGTGGGGGAGAATATCCCTAAAGATATTGTAGCCTTCCCCTTAGAAAAAGCCAATGAGTGGGTGCTAGCCCGTACTAGGGTAGTAAGGGAAACAACTAGATGCACTGGCACTAAAACTGCAACTGCTGTGGGAATTGCCACAGCCTTCCTCTTCAATGAGTGAAACTTAGAATTCGATGGCATCTCAACGTGGATGACTGGCTTCTGCCCACTCACCACACTTCTGCTGATGGATGTGAGGGCTGCCCCATCATAAGTGATTCTAGCCCCTTCGAATCCTCGACCAAAGAATTAGGTGAGCAAAGTCTGCCTGTGGGAGGCTGGCTGATCCAAGGCCAAATCCATCCCAAAAGAAAAAGTGAAGACATACTTTTGAGCTGCCATTAGAACTAAACTAAACTTAAGAGAACTAACTAAAACTGAGTTGAAATTCTACAATATTTGAAAATGATCTCAAGTTAGATCTTCTATTTCTTGTTAACTTTTGAATTTTGATTTAGAATCTAAACCCACACTCAATAATTTGAATATGTTAAGTGGGGCTCATTGATTTTGGAGAGAGATTTTGAATTTAGAGTTGGAGAAGAGATTTTTTTTTTTAGGTTAGAATCCATTTCCAACAAATTTGAGTATGTTGAAAATGAGTTCAAATATTTTGATGAGATTTTTTTTAAAAGTTTAGAATCCATTTCCAACAAATTTGTGTATATTGAAATTGTGTTCAAACATTTTGAAGAGATTTTAGATGCTTCCATTAGTTCGTATTTAAGTTTGATTTTTAAGTTTGAGGACCCTTCATTTAACAAATTTGAGTATGTTAAATGGAGGGTTAACTGATTTTATTTTGATTTGTGATTTTGGGATTTACTCACTTAGCAAATTTGGGTATGCTAGGTGAGGTGGTTGAAAGCAATTTTCTTCTTTTCTTGCTTATGATGTGAATCATATGTGAATTTGAAAATGGAATCTTTACTTAACAAATTTGGGTATGCTAAATAAGGTCCAAATATTTTTGCTTTGATTTTTTGAAAAGAGGATCTTTACTTAGTAAATTTGGTTATGCTAAATAAAGTTCCAATGTGTTTGATTTTGTTCTTTTGATTTGAAAAGAGGATCTTTACTTAGCAAATTTGGGTATGCTAAATAAAATCCAAATGTGTTTTTGATTTTGATTTGGAAAGAGGATCTTTACTAAATGAATTTGGGTATACTAAATAAAGAATCCAAATGTTCTTGATTTTTTATGATTTTGAAAAGAGGATCATTACTTAGGAAATTTGGGTATGTTAAATCAAGAATCCAAATGTGTTTAATTTTTTTATTTTGATTTTGAAAAGAGGATCTTTACTTAGAAAATTTGAGTATACTAAATAAAGAATCAAAATATTTTTGTTTTGATTTTTGAAAAGAGAATCTTTACTTAGCAAATTTGTGTATGCTAGATAAAAGATCCAAATGTGATTTTGATTTTTGAAAAGAGGATTCTTTACTTAGCAAATTTAGGTATGCTAAATAAAGAATCGAAATATGTTTGATGTTTGTGATTTGAAAAGAGAATCTTTACTTAGCAAATTTGGGTATGCTAAATAGAGGATCCAAATGTGATTTTGATTTTTGTGATTTGATTTTAAAAGGAGGAATTTCTATTTAACAAACATGGTATGTTAAATGGAATCCAAATTATTTTTATTTTTGAAAAATGAAACTCTCATTTGACAAATTGGGTATGTCAAAATGGAATTCAAATGTATTCTAATTTTTATGATTTTTGCAAAGTAGATTTCCATTTAACAAATTTGGGTATGTAAAAATGGAAATCAATTTTGTTTTATGTTTCAAAGATGAAGTTTTTGTGTGTGATTTATTGCTTTTTGAAAAGATGGAAATTTTCAACTTAACACATGTGGAATGTGTTGAGTGGAGTTTCAAATGATGTGATTTTGTTTGAGAATGAAATCTTCATTCAATAATTTTGGGTATATTGAATGAGGATGTTCATATGCCTTTTTTGAAAAGATGATTTTGATTTTGTTTACAAAATGAAATCTTCATTCAATAAATTTGGGTATATTGAATGAAGATGTTCATTTGTGCTTTTTGAAAAGATGATTTTGATTTTGTTTGAAAAGAAATCTTCATTCAATAAAGTTTGGGTATATTGAATGAGGATGTTCATTTGTGCTTTTCAAAATATGGGTTTGATTTTATTTGAACTGAAATCTTCATTCAATAAATTTGGGTATATTGAATGAGGATGTTCATATGTGCTTTTTGAAAAGATGTTTTTTTTTTGTTTTATTTGAAATGAAATCTTCATTCAATAAATTTGGGTATATTGAATGAGGATGTTCATATGTGCTTTTTTTGAAAAGATGATTTTTTATTTTGTTTTGGAAATGATCCTACATGTAACAATCTTGAAGATTGCTAGATGAGGTTAAGTTATATATATATTTTGAAACTTTTTGGGCAAATATTTTTATTGTGAGTTTTGGAAATGTGCTTTTGAAAAGGTATATTTTTATAAAAGATTTATTTTTATTTATTTTTAGAATGAACTTTACCTTATAATAAAGATGGTAAGAAAAAGGTCTTTAGTTATCTCTTTTTATTAAATTTTATTTTCACCTATTGGGAGAACCAACATGGGTTTTAAGACCTACATAAAGTGAAGTCCTAAAATCTAAAGGATGTTGGCTAGCTTAGCATAAGAATGAAATAAACTAAGTGCCAATGGAAAAGAAGGATAATATCGGACTCATATGAAATATAAATCCACTATCGATACTTGAAGACAACGATCATTTACCAAAGATGGAGAGAGGAACCGTCCCCAGCGGAGCTATCAGAAAAATCTGTGGTGATTTTTTTTCTTTCTCAAACCTCTTCTTTTTTTGGGGGGAGAGATCCGAAAAATAAAACATTTTGTGTTGGGATACCATGTAGATCCATAGATTTCTTATTAGGGTGATCTAGTATGACATTGAGGAATGATGTACTATCTCAAAAGATGGAAGTCACCATCCTACAATAGGCCTAATCACCTAATAAGGACTCCTAAGGACGATGGATCTTTGAATGTACCAGAGATTCTTCCCATACTTTACATGGAAAAGTGATGTAGGGTTTATTTTAAATTGGGTTCATTAAGTTCCTTATGGAGGTAAGCCCCTATAGTTAATTACATCTTAAAGAATGAGATTCCTTAAGAATACTCGATTAAGGTAAATGATCATTATCTCCAAAGATTTCAAAGATAGACTATCAATCAATTGGTTATTTTTTGAAAAATCAAGTGGGATTTGAGTAAGAAGAAAGAGTTATTATCAAAACCAAAAGGAAATGAGTAGGGATGCTCATACTGGAAGCCTAGTGAGCATACCAAACTATCCTATGATTATGCTTTACATTTTTGAAATTGAGGTGATTTATATATTTGAGTTGAATTTTTATTAGAAAACTAAGGCTTAAAATTTCATAACACAAGATCATGGAAATGTCTAATCCCATGTTCATCACAATAATCCTCAAATAATTTATTTTCATATTTTCCACCATGATCAGTTTGAACCCTATTAATCAAAAGGCCTTGTTCTCTTTGAATATATTTAGAAAACTTTCTAAACTCGCCAAAAACATCATCTTTATAAGTTATAAATAAAACCCAAGTATATCTAGAGAAATCATCAGCAATCACAAATCATAATTTTTTCCACCTAAGCTAGTGGTGCTAATAGGACCAAATAAATCCATGTGAAATAATTCTAGAGATCTAGAAGTAGAAACAATATTTTTACTTTTAAATGAGCTTCTAAAATGCTTACCATGAATACATGCATCACAAATATAGTTTGAATGAAAATTAAATTTAGGCAATCCAACTACTAAATCAAGTTTGGCAATTTTATTAAGTGTGTACATGTTAATATGACATAGTCTCATATGCCATAACCATATATCATCATGAGTGCTTTTAAAACAAAGTAAATTCAAATTCACATCATGAAAGCTATCTAAATCAATGACATAAATATTTTTATATCTTTTTCCTACTAATAAAACATTTTCATTATTTTTTATAATGCAATATGATGCATGGAATACTACATCCAAACCTTTATCACATAATTGACTAATAGAAATTAAATTATATTTTAATCCTTCTACTAGAAAAACTTTATCTAAAGTATAGAGTTCTTACAAATAAAACCAATGATCTTTCCCTTAACATATATCTCCATCACTTGATTCTAAAGTTGTAAATTTATATTTATCTCACAAAGTAACATGATCATTCTTTGAAGTCATTCCTTGAGAATCTAAGATTCTCCATATAAGACATATGTTGACCTCTTCATCGGATGAGCAAGTACTTGATTCATTTGAATCTAGATTGGCCCATAAAGTCATCTTCTTCTTATATTTACTTTTCTCCTTCATATTTTTTCTTCTTTCACATCAATCTCTTTCTTCTTTTATTCAACAAGTTCTGGACAATCACCTCTATGTGTCGCTTTTACAATGGTAGCAAATGATCCCTTCACCAGAAGTTAATTTTTTAGTTTGAAATTTATAGTTTTAGAATTTTTATACCTTTGATTCTTCTTCCTTAGCAAGTTCCCATGCCTTTTGGATAGCATGACCACCTCATCACTATCACCATCCAAGCTTGAGATGTTATGCTCATCATTATCATCAACTTGTATTGCAATGGCTTTTCCTTTCTCCTTCTCCCTTTTTGCTAAGTTATCCATCTTTTCCCTTTGAGCAATAATCTATTCATGTGCTATCAAAGAACCCAAAAGCGATTAAGTGGATAAGTAGATAAATCCTTAGCTTCACTAATAGTTACTTTTTTCCCATTCTTTTGGAAGACATCTAAGAATCTTATACTAAGTCTCTGATTCCTATATGTTTTTCCCAAGAGAATGCAATGTGTTAATTATTTTCATGAATCTAGTATACATATCGAAATAGATTCGTAAGGAGACATATGAAATAACTCATATTCATGAACAAGTCTATTTATGTGAGCATCTGTAACTTCACTAGTTCCTTCATAAGTTATAATGAGTTTATCCCATATTTCTTTGTTGTACTTAACATAGAAATTTTCATGTAATCATTAGGTAATAAAGCACAATGTAAAGTATTACAAGCCCTATATTTAATTCATCAAGTTCTCTTTAGCTACAAACCATTCCTCAAATGGTTTTTTTTTCTACTTTAATGCCATTTACTTCGTGGGTGTATGATATTGATGTGTCAACATATACCACATGCTGCATCTTGACCTCTTAAAAATGTACTAATTTTTTTTTCCAATAATCAAATGATACACTATCTAAAAGTGAAGGTCTATGAGTGGATTGTCCCTCAGGTAGTGAACCCTTTGGGAAACCTTATGCCATAGTGAAAAGATCTACTCTTGGATGTTAAGTCAATAAAAGAGCCTAGGCTCGACCAATTGTGAGTCACTATAGCATCCAAGAGAATTAATATTTATATTAAATCTTAAATTTTTAAGTTTTAGTAGAAAATTAATTTTTGATTTTATAATGACAAGATATAATTCTTTATGCAGCAAAAATAAAAGTACAATAAAAGTAAAGAGAGACAATAGGCACATAATTTTATGTGGTTCTACAAACCCAAACCTGCCTACGCCCACGCCTAGCCACCCCTGCTAGAATCCACTAAATGCAAAAAAATAGCTTATAAATAATACTCTCTTATAATGGGGTGAGTACAACCCTATAATATGTACTCTTCTACAATGAGTACAACCCCAATATAAATTTTACAAAGACAAAAGAAAAATACAAAATAATAAATTTTGATAAAATAAATCTCTCACAAATATACCAAGCTATCCAATTCAAAAAATGATCTCACAACTTATAAATGATCACTTAAAATATTTTGGCAAGATAATATGCTCACTTAATATTGATAAGAAATAATAAAATAAATATCTTAAAGTAATTTTACTAAGATGTTTATGTTATTACAATTTGTAGACTAATATAAAAATTATTTCAAAATAAATTCAAAATATTCTTTTGCACAATAAAATAAATTTCAGCAAGGAATAATTTATTTTATTTTAACCAAAAAGAATCTTTCAATTAAAGCTAATGATCACAAAATACTTAAATAAAATAAGTATATGATAGATCTAAGTAGGCTAGTAAACTTTTAATTAAAAAGAGAGATCTAGTAAATATGAAAATAATTTTTGCATAATAATTTAATTTAAAATGCTTAAAATATACTTCTAAAATAGATCTAAGAATAAATGATCTTTCAAAATAAGATTAATGAAGAAATATTTCAAAAAACCAAAAGAAATTTGTTGGAAGTTAAAAATTTCAATAAGTTGAAATAGATCCTACAAACTATCACAAGAGTTTTTCACAAAAGATGCTTGAGAAACTTTGATGTGAAAAATAATGTCCAAAGACTAATCCACCGAAAGTATAAATTGAAAGAATAAATAGATGGTGAAAATAGCATGAACAACTAAAAGGATTAAAATCAAGAAAACAAACTCAAGTAATTTGAGAAGCTTGCTTAGTTGAAGATGTTGAAGCTTCCAAACCAAGGATTTGATCTTGCAATATTTGGAGAACACTTAGAAGGAAAATCTAAGAAATTTTCTTAGATTTGTTGGAGGGATTTTGAATTTTGAATGAGGAATACTTTCATGAAGAGAATGAGGGCTATTTATAGGCAAGAAGGTCATTTTGAATTATTTCAAAAAATATATTATTCTAACCTCATGCTATCATGTGATAATTTAATATTCAATAAAAAATATAATTTATATTAAATAAATATTAAATTAAAGCATCCAAAATTTGGCTATTCACATGGGTAAGTAAAAAATAATCAAATATGGCTCTTAATATATTCAAAGCATGTAGCATGCATTCATTATTAAAATCAAATGTTTGAAAATTCATAATAAATTTAATTTTAATCAAACATGGGTCATGTGACATATCAAATTAAAGGAAAAAATCCAAGGAATCCATTGGAGATGAAATCAAATATAAATTCCTTGATTATAAAATGACTTTGGCTAAAATACAAAATTTCATTTATTTTTGTTAATTTTGACATGTGACATTTAAATATTATGATATAATTTATATATAATCATACATATGTTAGTTATCATATAACCATCAAATTAAATTAAAATATTTAATTATATTAAGTAAATAAAATAATTACACTTAATAGTCATTATCATTTATTATTTTGACAATTCAAATGCTATGTATGAAACATATAATTGAATGTTAATTGATAGAGATTTATATAAATTAACCTCATTAAAATAATATGTTAAGTTGTGAGCAAATTGATTCATGCCAATGAATAAATGCATATAACCTAAAATATTATATTTTGAGCTTGACATTATCCAATTTGATATATCTTCTTTCATTCTTCTCCTCTTGCAATTTCCTCAAACATATTATGAAATGTATTAAATATACAATTAGAATTGATATACATAAAAAAATTCATTAAAATCCAAACATTCATTTGCTATCATCAAAATTGATCGGATTGAACACAAGGCTCATTAAGCCAACTAACACCATCCATTCAACCCAATACCTCCATCAATAGCTTAAATAAGGATGATCAGATCAACCGAATGGAGAAAAGATGGAAGACTTGCTAGTAGCCCTCCATGCCATTCAAAATCAAGCCTTAGTCCCACAACATATACCGATAGAGATAGATCATCCCGAGTCAGCACATCTCTTAGATCAGCTCAGTAGCACTTCTCCAGTAAGGATAGTGGTAGCTTGCATAGGAAGGTGATGGATAGCACCTCCACGCATGAGAAAGAATTAAAAACATGGTGGAATAGTAGGTGAGGGATGTGTTGGTGCAAGCTTGAGCTGGTTCATCCATTCCAAAGGGTAGACCATACCCGGAGAAATTTGATGTTATCTAATATCTTAAGGGTTTTGCACCTCCTTCCTTTAAAATCTTTGATGGCAATGGGAACCCTCACCAGCACATTGCACACTTCAGGGCAGATTGTTGCAATGCCGGAGGCAGTGACGCTCATCTTTTCAGATTATTCACTAGCAGTCTAGCTGTGTTGCGTTTGATTGGTATGCCAAACTACCTAATAGGTAAAGACATTTGTTGAGTTGGAGCACCTCTTCATCAAGAGGTTTAGAGGTTAGCAAAGGGTTATTGGCATCTCATTGTGACCAAGAAAATCAAATGAGTCCCTTGTTGATTACATTCTCGTGTGAAAACCCAGTATGAAATGTGAACCACAACTATCTAAACAACACACCATTGAGATTCTACACAAGAATTCATGGCTTGGTTACTTTCATGCTTAAGGGGTTTATAATAAAAACCTTTAAGAATCTAATCAATATGGCAGCTAGTCTACAAGAGGAAGCCATACAATTCCATTTCCATGACCAGTCAGCCAAGCCCAAATCTCAGAAAGCATTTGAGAAGAAGCTAGGGGCAGTCACAGTAGTTGATAAGGGGAAGTAGCCAACTAGGGTTCAGTCAAATAGGCCTCATGCTCAGCAATCTTTTCTACCACCTCCTTTGCCACCACCTCGACCGTCATACTAGCCACCTCAGTTGCCACATCGGCCTTCACCGCACCTCCTCAGTAGTATCCTCATCAGCATTATCAGCGGCAGTATTCCTACCCTCCACTAGGTAGCTATCATTTACCTACTATTGTCACTAAATTGAATAAATCATATTCATTCAAGAGGGAGGAAGTCAGAAAGGTCTTTAAGAATCTCTTAAAGAAGCCTGATTTCTAGTTACCAGAGTCTAGGAGGCCGGAGGAAGTGGGCAAGAGTCATGATCAAACTATTGCCCTACCACCGCATAGGCATGTCTTAGAAGATTGCTTTACCTTTAAGGACCGGCTTGAGGTACAAGTCGTTCCCATGTCATCCCTAAGGAATATCTACTAGAACAACCCTCTAGTTTTGTTAGGGTAATCCTTGGGGATACACATGATCTTCTTAAGACAGAGGAAGGTTGGATTATCTCCCTATCCCGAACCTCCAAGAAAAATAAATCATTTATAAGATCGTTACTTGCGATGCTAAAAGCAGCTCAAACCTCAACTCTAAACAAGGTTTGTGTCGCTAAGGACAACTTGAAGGAGGTAGATGCCCAAAGAATGAGAGCCTCCACTTCTGAGATAGCATAGTAGTGCAACCACCACCAGTCCAACACTCCTTCCACGCTATAGTTCCTCCATCCTTCTTCTTCTAGCAAACATATTGTATCAGTGGAGGGGGGGGGGGGTGCCAAATCCCTCACTTCATTTTCTTTACTTAATTTTTATTTTGTACCTTCATCTAAATCTATGAAATCAATGAAGTAAGTAGATTCTGGTTACATTTTGTCACTTTTGATGATCTTCTTAAGTTTATTCCTTTAGATAGCTCTCTAAGTCTAATTAATAATAATAACTCTAGTTTTGATCATTCTCTTCTGATTTAGAAATAGATTTTTCATTCCTAAATCATTCGGGTTCACCCATTGAGATTGATTTGGAGTCATCTAACTCTGATGATCTCATAGGAGAAGTTGTAGGTGAACCTAATGAGTAGGCAGAACTTTCCACTAAACCATCTCACAAAGTCACTAAAGTTAACCTGGTAAAAGTTCTACCTCCTGTGGTAGGACCTCGTGATAAGGGTAAACAAGTCAGTTCTAGTGATCAAGAGCCCCTTGACAAGATGCTCCACCTATGGATATGCTTATGGAGGACTAGCCCATAGTTAACTACAATGTCCTCGCTCACCTGAGAAAGTTGCCAGCTAAACTAAGCAAATATGATGCCCTTATCTTATCCAAAGAGATGAGGGAGTCATTGATCAAAGCCCTTCTTGATCCAGAAATATGCTTAGCTCTGACCGCTATTTGAGAGGAGGGTTACCAAGAGAAGCGTGGAGTTACATTCACCGATGAAGACCTTCTTTTGAGGCCAACAGAGCACAATCGTCCCCTCTACATCATAGTGGATATGGGCAGATTCAAACTCTCTAGGTGTTAGTTGATTCAGGCGTGTTAGTAAACATTATGAGTCTAAAGACCCTTGCCTACTTAAGGATTGACATCTCCAACTTCAAGGAGATCAGATGATGTTGAGAGGATTCAATGAGCAAGGCGAGAGGATTTTAGGCTCTATAGTGTTGCCATTGGAGATAGATGACTGGAAGATAAAAGACAAGTCCTACATAATCGATTCAGACACATCTTTCACTTCTTTGCTCAGTAGGCCTTGAATACGTGGAAATAATACAGTTCCATCCTCTTTACATCAGTGCATCAAATTTTAAAGAGGTGAAATTGAGTATTGTGTCGAAAGAGAGTTGAAGTCATTCTCAATTAGAGAGGTCGAGATATATGAGGACACAACCTACTATCTTCCTCCAAATAAAAAAAAGTCTATTCTTGTGAACTTGGTGAAAGTTTAAAAATAAAAGAAAAAGAAACAAAAGAAAAAGAAGAAAAAGAAAAATAAAACTAAAGAAAAGAAAAAGGAAAAAAAATGAAATTATAAGTGAGTGAGAATCAGACACCTAAGAAGAAGTAGAGCTAGATATTGGATCTTGCCCACAGTTTGTTCCTCCATATGAACACATGGGTAGGATGACTCGACCCCCACCAGTTAGAGGCAGAGGTAGATCTAGAGGCAGTTCCAGAGGTGGAAGACGTCCTCCCTATTGGACACCCAATAGGAGCTATGTTCTGACTCACAGGAATACCCCTGCTATCCACATAGACTTAGAATCTAGTTTGGAGGATGAGTCCCATATGGTTAGCATGCCGACCAACCCCTCTCACTGTTCCCTTTGGAGGTGACATTCGAGCCTAACAGTGATGAAGACCAGGCCTCCAAGCAAAGCATGAATGCATTTAAATTTCTATTATGTAGAACAATCAGATAGTGGTTGGGAACCTTAGCTAACCTCACATTCTTCCAAAAGTTAAGGAATCCCCAAGTCATCCACATATGTCAAGCTAAAGAGATTTTGTTGAGCATCATCCTCAAGTCAAGAAGCCGATGTAGAACTTGAGGATGATTTATATAAAGATTTAATACAGTTGCCTTTTGATTGGTATTTGCCTTGTGTTCTTAACTTAGAAAATATGGGATTAATCCTACACACTTGGTCTAAACACAGGTTGAATTACTTTGAAAGGTTATTGGACAGCCAAAGAAAATATTCTCAATCAAGACCAGGACTAGGATTTAGCACAGTGGGTCTAGTCGACGATGATAACCATTACATAGTTATCACCACTCATTTGGGGTCTGATAGGTTCTTCTCAAATCATGATAACTCTTATGAGGAGGTATGTTTAGAAACTTCAGATGACCCAAATGAGCTTAAAGTCAAAGAGGCACTGCCATAATTTGAAGAAGAGATCAGATAAACCATCAACGAGCTCAAAGAACTCAACTTAGAATTAAAGATAATCCACGTCTGACATACATCAGCTCCTTGTTGAATGAAGAAGAAACTAATGAATTAGTTAGGCTATTAGCTGAGCTTAAGGACTGCTTTGCTTAGAGTTATGAAGAAAGGCCCCATTTATCTCTTGATAGCCAAAAAAATTAGCAATAGAACCTATTGCTAACCCTATGAAGCAAGCTCCTAGATGCAATCGACATTGAACACGTCACTTACGAAATCAAGAAACTAATCGATGTTGGCTTCATCGAGGAAGAAAAATATCCTACACGGTTAGCTAGTCATGGAGTTAAGAAAGAATGGCCAAATTTGCATATGTCAATTTTAGGGATCTAAATAAGGCATGTCCTAGGATGAATTTTCACTTCCTATACTAGAATTAATGGTGGACATTGCCTCATCTCATGCAATATTCTCCTTTATGGATGGGTCATCAACCAATTCAAGATGGCCCCGAGGATGAAAGAAACACTACTTTTCAAATCATGAATTTTATTGTATAAGGTCATGCCTTTTCGGCCTTAAAATGTCAGTACATACATAGCGGCCATGACCAGATCTTCAATGAACTCATTCATCATCAAGTTGAATGCTATGTTGATGATCTAGTAGTCAAAAGAAAAGAAAAGGAAGACCATCTCTTCAACTTGAGAGTAGTTTTTGAATAGTTAAGATAATTTAACCTCAAAATGAATCCCCTAAAGTGTGCATTTGGAGTAGCTTCAGGGAAATTCCTTGGGCTTATTGTCCAACACCATGGAATAGAAATCAATCCAGAGAAGATCAAGGCTATCTTAGAAATGCCGCCCCTTAAAAGTCTAACTCAACTTAGATCATTCCAAGGGCGATTAGTGTATCTAAGATGCTTCATTTCCAACCTATCAAAAAGATGGCAACCATTCTCAGCACTTGTCAAAAGGATGCCAAGTTCAAGTGGGATGATAAGTGCCAGCATGCTTTTGAGGACATCAAGCACTATATGATGCCAGTTCTAGCAACCCTATCCGGGCAAGCAGTTGATCCTCTACATTGCTACATTAGATGACTCCATTGGTTCTTTGTTGGCTCAAACCAATGATGAAGGGAAAGAAAATGCTCTCTAGTAACTCAATCATCATTTAATTCCTGTTGAGGCAAACTACCCGCCTATTGAAAAGCGCTGCCTAGCTTTAATCTTCACATCCTAAAAGCTATGACACTACATGCTTTCTCATAAGGTGAATCTGATCTCCAGGATCAATTCATTGCAATATCTCATGACATGGACAATGCTATCCGATGGTTGGCATTGGTCCATGATTTTGTCATAGTTTGACATCACATTCATACCTCATGTGGTGAAATATGACACTAGCGATTTCTTAGCGGACACCCACTTCCTGTTGATTCTCCGCTTAGTGATGACCTCCCCGATGAACAAATCATGAACTTAGGGGACATTAGCATTCACCACTGAGAGATGTATTTTGATGGTGCCTTCTTTCAAAAAGAAGAACCACGATATACTCTTCAAGGAAAGATAGGGGTAGAAATAGTTCACCAAACTTCAGACCGTGATGTGATGAGATTCTCATATCATTTATCCAACCCATGCACCAACAATGAAGCTGAATATGAGGCTCTGATTGCTAGTGTGGAGTTAGTCATTACGCCATCCATCCAGAGTATCAACATCTTCAAGGATTCTCAGCTCATCATTACCAAATCATTGGGTCCTACAAAGTTCTAAAAGCTCCATCATTACAAGTATGGAGTTGTTTCAAATCTAGAGGTTATCATCTATAAGATTCCTCGAGAGAATACTGATGTGCATTGGCAAGCTTGCCAAAGATTTGGCATGTCAAGAAGAGTCCATTCAATAAGGGTCCAAAATAGATAAGTCTTATCCCTTGATGTTAAACTCATGAGAGACTCTTTCTTGAAGGGAGGTTTCATTGCCAAGAAAGGAAGAGTTAGATTGGAGGCAACCATTCATGGATTATTTAAATATAGGTAAACTACCTCAAGAGAATTCACTAGCACATCAGGTGAAGTAGAGAGCCCTTTCTTATGCTCTCGTTGGTGGCATCTTGTACTGGCAGTCTTTCGATGATATGTGGTTATGTTGTTTGGAAAAACACAAAACTCGTAGGATCGTGACTCAGGTACACTCAGGTTTATGTAGGGCGCATCAATCCGATCCAAATATGAAAGCCAATATCAAGAGACTAGGATACTACTGGCCTTCTATGATCACATATTGCATGGACATAGCTAGGAGATGCCACCAATGTCGCATGGTGTGGTCCTACATCAACCACCCAATCTACATCTTTGGCCTCATTACCATTTGAGTGTTGGGGGCACATAGTGGGTCCGATCGATCCTCCTTCTTTTAAGGGTCCGGTTCATTCTAGGCCACCGATTACTTTTCCAAGTGGAGGCAATCCCACTAGAGGTCACAACTCAACATGTGCTCTAGTTTTCCATATCATATATAGGTTGGGTGCCTCGATGAATTATATCGATAATGGTACTACATTCAAAAGCACTAAAATCAAGCTTTGCTGACATATAGATTGGAGATATTCCATCTACTATCAAGGGCAAATGGTCTAGTAAAGCATTCAACAAAACTCTCATATAAATATTAAAGAAGACACTTAATGAAATAGCGATAGTGGCATGAGCAGTTAGTTGAAGCCTTGTGGGCTTACTGCACCACATAAAGAACTCCAACTCAATCTACTCATTTTTCTTTAGTGTATGGGTCTAAAATCGCTCTACCATTAGAAGTTCAACTCCCATAATTAAGGATAGTCATGGGTAGTAGGATCACAATGAAGCAAAATGCTAAGTTACGATTGGAAGAGCTCAAAGGTTTGGAGGAGAGACGCCTCCGAGCATGCCAGAACCTCAAGTTGAACAAAGCCAAAATGATTCAAGCTCACAATAAGTTGGTCCTCCTAGAGCTTTTCAAGTTGGAGAGCTTATTTTAGTTCTAAGGAGACTAATTGTTGCCATCGAAGATGGGAGGCAAGTTTGAACCCACTTGGGAAGGCCTTTGCCATAGAGAAGGCCTACCAAAGAGGATCTTATCAACTTATAAATTATAAGGAGAGCATGCTTCCAATCAATGGGCTCTACTTAAAGAAATACTATCCATAAATCTTGTTTGAAAATAATCATCAATAAAACTTCTTTTCATATCAAATTCCATCTCTTATGTGTTATAAATATCTTTCACTTGCGAATCCACCACGACGTGTTTAGGGTAGGTGTAAGAGAATCCGAGTGGCATCCTATCCCTCCACAACACAAACACAAACTACAAATGATCTCCTCTAGTGCTATTAGGTTAGGTGTAAGAGAACCCAAGAGGCATCCTATTTCTACTAGTACAATTAAGTTAGGTGTAAGAGAACCCAAGCGGTATCCTTTCTCAGTGGAGTCATAGTTTACGATGCCATTTCATCCATTCTTCATATTTAGGGTAGGTGTAAGAGAACGACATCCTATTCCTTCTTCACAAACAAACACATATCTTTCTCGAGCTATTTTGATGTGGGAGCAAGTGGCACTCACTAATTAGTTGCTCTAGGTTAGGCCGATATGCTACCTTGTTAGTGTGTCACCCCAATGGTCACTTGTATAGCGGATGTGAGTCACCATGCTTTCTTCTTGACGACCATTGACCACAATGAGCCTTGTATTTGTAGGACTTACTTAGGTAAGCTACACCATGTTGACTTCATTTAAGAAGATGTACGCTTTCTTCTTGAATTAGCCATCATGGACTAGGTCGAGTATATTTGAGGTTTAGGATAAGTCTGGTGGCTCCTTTCTTCCTACTTCAAGCTTGGGTTTAGTCCCCCTTAGACTCCTCACTTAGTAGTAGCCCTAGGTGGGATAGCCTATTGAGCCAAAGATAATATCTCGATGATCGATTCTTTAAAGAGATGTAAGTCTATGCCTTTTCTCTGGTGATTGTGCATAAGCACCTTAGGTTGGTTGGTTATTGCCATCTTGATGATGACCCGATGGATACACCACTCTTGGCGATGTGAGTCCCCACTTTCTCCTTGAGTTGGCCACCATATACCTTAGGCTTTCTGAGTTTTGGATAACTTCTATACCATATGGGCACTCTATTTGGATCACGCGTCCTTAGAGACCCATTTAGACACTACCTCGGTTACTCTTGGATTGGACAGTCCCCTTTCTAGTAGCCACCCTTGATTGGAGAATTTGTCTTATGGATATTCTCCTTTAGTCAGTAAGTCTTGAGATAGGAGGCTTATATGAGCTCCTTCTATGGTCTCTACAAACCAACATGGTCCAAAATATAAATAAAAATATATATCTTCACTTGTGGATTAGAATTCAAGCCCCAGTGGCCTTTCTCAAGCATACATCCTATCTTTAGGTGTTCAAAACTCTCTATAGGAATTGCCTGACTACTTGAGTTGAGATAAGTCCTTGGGTTGACACTCTCTCGTTGCCTTAGGTTGGTTCAACTTGTTGTGCCATGAGTTATCATGATGGTCGTCTTTGGTTGAAAGATATAAGTCCATTACGCATTTCTTTCCAGCACCATTGCACTATGGGCAACCTTAGGTCGGTTCAATTTATTGCACAAGCAACCTCACTAATGGTTCTTGTAGGAGGATGTGAGTCCCCATGCTTTCTTCTAACCATTGCACGAAAGGCACCCCTGGTTGGTTAGCCCTACGCGGTAGACTATCCCTTTGGATTTGTAAATCTAGATTGGTCTAGGATACTAGCCCTTCTTAGTGGATCCATCACACCAAGGATCCATCAAATAAAAATAAATGAAATTAAAAAAATTCAATCAAATGACATTATCTTGACTACTTTGAGGATATAAGTCCCCAGCATTCATTCAATAGTCTCCCTTGGTCGAGTTTGATTTGTTGCATCCAACAGATCAACCCAGTGGTTGTCTCTTACTTTTGGAGATGTAAGTCTATTATGCTTCTCTAACTTGACCATTGTACATCAAAGGCCCCTTAGGTTGGATAGTTCTACCATGTGGCTAGTGGACTACCCCTTGGTAAATCGATAAGCCAAAATTACATGGCCCTTCACCAGCGGTTCCATCCGGTAGGTCCACCTCAAAATGTAAACATAAAATAAACAATCAACCAACTTCTCCCATGAGACATCAATCATCCCAACCTCCCATGGAGTCAATTAAATCCAATTCAAACTTGCATTCTCCAGAGTGCACCTTCAAAAAGAAATCTCATTAAATCCTTATCCTAGTGGATAACCTAAACTGCTTCCCTAGTGGAAGGTTCATTAATCTATCCTTGGCGTTATACATTCTAATCATGGATACTCTACCCAAATCATATCTTGTATTCAAATCAAACCCTTATCCCCAGTGGATAATTTGAACTACCTTCCAGTGGAAGGTTCACATGCTTGATCCTTTAGTGGATCCCTTCTTCTCCTCTTATGCCCTTGGCATGAGTGAGTTGCATTGCACTAAGATCTTGATTCCTTCTACATCTTGGGTTTAGGAGTAGATCATTTATGTTAGTGTTTGTGTTCCTTCGAACATTGTTAATCATCCCGATCAAGACCAATACATGAGGTGTGCCTTGTCAATCACACCACACCTATTGGGCTCCCTTTGTTGACCTCACTTTTGGAGTGAGCTCTCAACTTCCTTATCATAGATCTAGGAATCTCATAGACACTAAGAGTTCCTTAGTCTTAAGATACTTCTAGTGATTAGGTGAACACTTAACCTAACCATAGAGACTTAGAAGAGTTAGCCATAGGGATAGGTTGTGCCTTAGGGATTTAGGAAGACTTGCCTATCCTATAGCTCAAACCAATCCTTACTTATTTCTTCCAAACCAAACCTCAAATTCAAATCCAAATTCCAAAATCAAACCCAACTATCAAATGATTGAAACCCATGATTAAATTCAAACTCCAAATCCATTTCTAAGCCTTTTGATTTTATCTTATGGACTTAGCCTTAACCAAATTCAAATCAACCCCAATTCAATTGATTTTCTTAATTATCAAATTCAATCTCAATCAAATTCCAAGTCATAAATCAAATCAAATGATTGAAACCCAAATCAAATCAATTAGAATCAAGCCTTTGTGACTACATTCCAGATTTGGTCAAATTTGCTTCCAAATCACTCAAACTCAAGTGATTTTCTCATAAATTTTATATCTTCATTTATATTAACAAATATAAATGAAATATTCAAAACCAAAACCAAACCAAATCAAATCAAATTCACTTTTTACTTTTAGCCAAATTCTTGAGCTTGGCTAAATGATACTCAAAACCATGAATTTCTTCATGATTCAATCACTCCTTCAATCATCATTCCAAATATAAATGAACTATAATTATCAAATCAAATCAACTCAAATTAAACCCAACCATTTGACGAAATATTCAAATGAGACAAAACTCATTTGAACCTAAACTAATTGCAATTAATTTTATATGTCAATCTCAAAACTATATATAAACTCAACTAAATCAAACTCAACTCAAAAATCAAGCCAACTAAACCCAATTGGCTCACATGACCCAAAGTGGCCAATTTGACCTACATGAACCAAAATCCAATTCAATTGTCAAAGTGAATTAATCCAAACTTCATGTCATGATTGTTGATCATCTAGGTTAATCAATTATCATGAATTGGGTCAAACCAAGTCCTAGCCCATTGACCAAGTCAACCCTTTAACCCATACTAACCCAAACTAGCCAAATTACCTAAATCAAATTTGATTGATGGTCAGTTAACTCCAAATTGATTATTGAACTTGACCAAAGCCTCAATTGAGCCCAATTTGACCAATTGGTCAACCTAACCAATTACAAATTGACCTAAGGGCCAAATTAATCTAAAATCTAAAATCTAAATTGAACTTAACCAAAGCCTATAATATATTTTAAATGATCAACCAAACCCAAACCAAGCCATGATTCAAGCCAATTTGTTTGGGTCAAATTAATTGACTTAGCCCAAATTGACAAAAGGATCAAATTGGCCAAAATCAAATTAAATCTAAATTAAACCAAATTGATTGAAACCAATTGAACTACATACTCCAAATGATCATTTGAACTTGACCCTTGGTTTGACCCAATTTGACCAATTGGTCAACTCGATTTGACCTAATTTGGCCTAAATGGGTCAAATTAACCCAAATTAAACTAAATGAACTCCAAATGACATAAAGTTTAGTCCAACTCACTTTTGACTCATTTCAAATCTGCTCAAATCAAATTTAATGCCAAATGACCACTTTGCTCTTAGGTCATGGGTATCCCATGAGAAAAGACACTTGCCCAAGTGGTCATTTCTCTTCCTTGGCCACTTGGCACTCATCCATTGGTCCACATAGGCACTAGGGACACTGATTATCTAACCCAAGAGGTGATTTGGGTAGACATTACTCATGGGAGGTGAATTCACCTCACCTCTCCCATTAGAACACTTGGCATGAAGGACTCCCACCTCCCCTTGCTAGGAAACCCATTTGTCCTTCATGGTAGACACTTTCCATGCCTTAGCCAACCAAAATGAGTCACATAGGATGATTCCCTTCCATTTCCAATCACCCCAAGCCAAATGACAATATTTTGGAGCCAAAAATCAAACAAAAAGAAAGATTTTTGGCCAAAATCAAACACAAGGCATTAGAGGCTGAAGAACTCCTCCACACACTCTCTTTCCCATCCCTTAGAGCTCCCAAACCAACTAGAAATCATTCTCACTTGATTTTGGGGTGAAAAACACCAAAAAAAATAAGTGGATTTTGGCAAGAAAGTAGTGGCGATCAAAGAAGGCATCATTCCAAAGAAAGGCGAGAAGTCTAAGCTCATTAAAGGCTTCTTCCCCTACTCAAAAGCATACTCGGATCATCAAGCCGAAAATCATCCCCCCAGATAATCTTCAAAACTCATAGTCTTAGATTCCTTGCTTTTGTGATAAGTTTCTTGCAATTTTAGTAATTTTTAAATAAACCTCATTTTTTTCATTTTATTTGATCCCAATCAATTGAATTTTTTTTGGTGAAGATCGACATGAAAATGAGCCTAATCGGACCTCATTTTGCATTTTTTTGCATTTTCGGTCTTTGGATTGTAGCGACCATCTCTCCCACATTTAGGGATACTGGCTCATCATTGGACCATCATCTTGACCCCGATCACGTGATCTAATTTTAGATCCCACGGATGGATCCAGACCTTCAATCTGGAAACGATGGTCGATCATCCGCCCGATCGCATTCAGCATTTCTCGTTGCGTCGACCACGACATGCTATGTCACGGCTGATGATGCATAGTCAATTGTTTGCATGTTGCCACCGATCGCGTAGGTGCTTAATGGGTTAGTGAAATCTAGTTTTTCTTATTTTAAAATTATTTAAATCACCTAAAACTTCAATAATTGATAGAAAATAAAATACTTAACAAAATTTTAAAAGGGCTCGTTGGATTCCTCATTTAGAGGAATCCAAAAAATTAATTTTTGAATATTTTGAGCTTAATTTAAGTTTTAGTAAAAAATAAATTTCAACAATTAAACCAAAATACACATCATTAAATTAAAATTTTCAAATATTAACAGAAATCTCGACCTAAACATTTCAAATCAAAATCTTAGATTGGAAGATATTGAATTTTGAAGTTCAAATGATTTATTTTAAAAATAAATTAACAAACTTCATGAAAATTATCTTAATCAACTAAAACTTTGAAAAATCATAATTAATTATAGAATCTAATATAAAAAAAAATACTCATTTTATATTTGGTCAATTTAAAATTAATTATAATTAATTTTGAATATAAGACTTAATTTGGGTTTAACTAAAAATTAATTAGCATTACTCTTTCAAGTAATTAATCCCAAACTTTTGAGTTAGATTAATGGGATGACCTCTACTTCCCATAATTTTCTTAATTTTATGGTTAATTAGGAATTGTCTTAGCCTTAATTACTCTCTTAATTAATTGGGTGATTAATTAACATTCTAAATAGTAAGAAAATCATTAATTAAGCTTTGTGAGATAGTGAATGGACATGGGGAATGATTGGGGCCTCTTTCCCATTCTTTTCCTAAGTTCACTTCACTTGACTTGTCAATTAATTTAATTAATTAATGGTTTAATCATTAATTAAATAGCTTAATTAATTAAATTAATCATAATCATTCAAGAACTTATCTAATTAATTTCTTGGGTAGCTCTTTGGGTGTTCAATAACCCAAAGAGAGATAATGAAATATAGTTAGCTCACATGTGTGATAAAACTATAAGTAATTAAGTGAGTTTCTTAAGCAATTAATTAATAATTATGAGCTAATTGCATTAGGCCTTTATTTCATTTCATAGGAGCATTGCTATTTACTTTTCTATGTGGTTGCATATCATGTTAGCTTATAATTGTTTACTTAATTAACTTAAGGTGACAAAGGTAAGGGTTAATTAAAGATTTAATCCATGTAACCTAATCAATCCATAAAATCAACCTAATTGCTTTTCATTAAATCAGATTAACTCACACTTGGGGGAGTGGAATTAAGACCAACAAACCTCTTTCACTTTCCTTAACTAAAATCAAACATAAAAATGAAATAACATTAAAGAACTTTGGTTTTGTTTTAAATAGCCTTATTTAGTATGATTGTCCTTAGAATTAATTGATTTGAATGAAATCATGCTTATGTTGTTATTTCTTCCAATCATGTTAAATGTTGCTTTCCATATGTAATCATGCATTCATTCTTTTAAAATTAACTAAATGAAATAGTTTCTTTTATGTCAAATTGCATGGTGATTTAAATTAAAATAGTTGTGGCTATTATTACTATTAAATCAAAAGTTATTTTTAAAAGCCCATAAATCAATTATAATATATGTAGTGATGTTAATTACAAATATCTATAAGTTTGCATGTGTTGATAATATAAGATATGCAATATGAAGCTTTTTTTCCTTATCCTATATGGATTTGCATGGGATTTATAAGTGTATAGTTCATTTGAAAAAAACACAACATTTTTTATCTACTCTATATATCTCCATGTAAGACTTAGGAAGAATTTCATATCACATATGTAAATCATATAATCAAATAAACTATGACTTCTTGCATGACTTCTCATTCTTTTTTATTCTTTTTTATACATTCACATGTATTTGAGAAAAGTGTATATTAAGACATCCGGGCTCGAGGCTTTAAGTGGCCCTAAGTAGGTCTTGTACTTTATGCCCCTGGTGTAGAAAAATAGTGTCGTACTCACTTAAAATTGTTATACATATGTATATGTGATGTGACCAATGAATAAGAATCATAATCAAATAAATCAAATACAACTTTTGCATGGTTTTCTTATCCTTAAGTTGTTGTTCATACATCTATATGTAAGAAAAAATGGTATCTTTAAGTAGCCCTAAGTAAGTCTTGTACCTTACCCCGGTGTAGAATAATGGACGTAACTCACTTAAAACTTTTATACATGTGATTGTGTACTAGCTAATGGATGAAAAATCCCACTTTTCTATTAAAAGACATGTATTCATAATTCAATCAAATGAAATATTTAAATTCAAACACACTTCTTTGCATTCATCATTTAAGTGTGCTAAGACATACATTGTATGTATATGTATGCTTAGATTTAATCTTATGCATGATATACATGATAGAAATGAATAAACATGTGTTATATGATAGTAACACATTTTAATAAATGTTAAGATATCTTTCTTACTGAATAAGCCCATTTAGAGTGAACCTAAACTTAGGAATGATTAAAACATATAATCAGTCATTCACTAAATAAATTTGATTAATTAACTTGCTTTAGAAGTGACTTAAGGTAGGGATGAAAGAGAGATTCTCTCTCTTTCTTCTCTTTATAACACTTAGTTGTTAAGTGTAGGCCATATAAAATAAAAGAAAACACTAAGTAAGATCTTCAAATCAATTAAATCACTTAAAGAGAAATCAACCATTTATAAATTAAATCCCTCACACTTAGCAAATTACAACTCTAAAGCCTAGTTAGGATATACCACAAAAGCTTTAACACACACATTAGACTAAGTCACCACCTCTAGCTTTATGTTAGGGTAGTGTGTGGTTTGATGTATGCTTATTTTGTGATTTATTATTGTAAGCTGGATTTTAGGGTGTATGTGCATAGTCTGGATGTTAGGTCGATATTAGCCCAATCATGTTTTTTGCAGGGGGTTGTGAATAAAAAAATATAAATGCTTTTTGTGTAGGTTGCTTAGCTCTTAAGCATAATCCAAGTTAGGATAGGTGGGCTTAGTTACCCATTTATGGGGTGCTAAGTCCAAATTATTCTTCTTGGGTTGTATGGTGTGTTTATCTAGCTAGATTTACTTTCTTTTTTAATGTAATTTTGCATTAGGATTAGGATGAGCATTGGTTATAAACCAAGTCTTATATACCATGTGATGTCTTTGGAGAAAGCATATCCAAATCAAGCCAAAAGGAAGAAAGAAATGGAGCAAATCAAATGGAAAAATGGAAGATGAAGAAATGAAGAAGGAAGAGTGAAGAATGAAGACCCCATAACATTCATCATTTGTAATTATAATTATTCTTTAGTAATCTGGGTTGTATAAGGGTAGAGCTTGGCTACCACATTTCTTTTTTAGGTTATGCGGTGGTACCCGACCACATCGACCTTTTATTCTTTTATGATAACTTTATAAAATTATTTGATGTTTTATTTAGCTTGTGCATTAGAAAAAAGCATGTCTTTTCATAGTTTAATTATGATTGGTGATTATATGGCTGGATGCGATTAGCTTAGGATAAAAATAAATTTTTTACCCAAACAACTCATAAATAAATCTAAAATAACTCATAACATCATATAAAAGCCTAAGCATTAAATCAAGGTAATAAAATATTTAGCAATCCCTTAACTAGATGTTGCATGTTTAATACCATGCATAATCATCTTATTTCACTCTTGTTAAGAGAGGGCTTCCATCTTTGAGAAGTAAGGGCTTAACCTTTGAGCCTATGATGGAAGAATACCTCTTTCCTTTTGATTTGGCCCATAATCAATTTCTTGCATTTAGGCATACAAAATCTCATACTGTCAAAATAAAGAGTCCCAAATTAAATGAAATTTGATAAAAATTTGCATTAGATTTAAGTCATTTTTAAAACCCTCATGCTCTAGTCTCTTAGGGAGTGGGTTTAAGGCTTAGTTTCTTTTCTAAATAATAACAACCTAACCATCTTGAAAAAAGCCTATGACTTGCCTACATGGATTTAAAGCATAGGAGAAGTTAGCTGGTTGCCACTCCAGATGGTAATAAGTCCAGCAATTGGATGGTTTACTCTTTCTTGTGGAGGTAAACCATATACCCACTTTCACCTTAGATTTAGGTCATGCTTTGGCCCTCGCCAAAGCTCCCTAGATTTAGGATCTGAGGTTATTGTTTCCCTTTGCAGGCTACAAGCCTAAATCCTCACCTTTTAGACATTTCTGCAATCATGTATTGTAGAATTATAAGTCCTAGATCTCTAATAAAATTTCAAATAAAATAAATAAATCTCCTCAATTTCAAATATATAAATCCCAACCATAGAATAGATTGGACTGCTCACTAGGTTTCTTAGTATCATGAGCACTCCTACTCATCTCCATTGGTTTCGATAATAACTCTTCCCTTTTGATCCATCCCACTTGATCTTCTAAAATACAACCAATTTATTGATAGTTCTATCTTTGAATTCTTTGGAGACAATAATCCCCTACTTTAATCGAGAGTATTCATAAAGAATTCATTTTCCTTAGGATGTAATTAATTATGGGGCTTGCCCCATAGAACTTTAGAAGTTTAAATAAACCCACTTTATTTATCCATATAAAGTAGGAGAAAAATCTCTGGTATATTTGAAGACCTATCATTTCTTTGGAGTCCTTATTAGGTGATTAGGTCCATTGTAGGGTAGTGACTTCTATCTTTCAATATAATATACTATTCCTCAATGTCGGTATCATCTCAATAAGTATACCCCTAGATCTATGTGGTGTCCTCCTCCCCCCCATATAAATAAATCAAAAATAAACACCATAGGGATCAAGCATGTGAACCTTCCTCTAGGAAGCGGTCAGCTCATCCATAGAGGATAAAGAGTTAAGTTTGATATGATTTATGAAGAAAATATGGGGATGAGTGCATGAATCTTCCACTAGGGAAGAAGGTTTCATCCACTATGGATAAGATTTGGTTTGATTTGATTTTATGAGGGCTCCACTAGGTAGGGATGATTACCTCTTAGAAATTGGTTTGATTTAATGGTCATCCATGATGAGAATTTGATTTGTTGACTTATGGTTTGAGGCTCCCTTTAGGTCATGATTTTGATTTTGAGCACATCTCGGAGATATGAGCTTGGATCTTATGAGGATAAAGTAGATTTACATTTGGACTCTTTAAGGATTGTGAATTTGATGAAATGGACCCTTCTGTGTGATGGATCCACTAGAAGGGCTAACTTCAGCAGTCTGTCTTGATTACAAATCAAAGGGATATCATTAGGACTAACCAATAGGGTGCTTTATTGCAATGGTTAAGTCGAAAGCTTGTAGACTTATAACTTCTAGGAACCACTATGATATTGATGCTCACGACTATATTTCGAATGTCATTGTGGACTCATATACACAAGAATAGTCGAATAAATTTATTTTGGATGGACCATTTGGTATGCATGGATCTACTAAGAACTAATATTAGCCTAGTCATCTTAGATTTACAAATCTAAAGGAATAGTCTATAGAGTTAACCAACATAATGCCTTTCATTGTGCAATGATCAGTTAGGAAGAAAGCTTTGCAGACTTACAACTTCTTGAACAAGGAACCACTAGGGTTCTCTGATAACTTATAAAGCTAAATCTTCATCATCTTTGGAAATGCATAATAGACTAATAATCAATGACTCTTGACTCGTTGGTGGCACAACAAGTCAACCTAAGATCTTGAGAGTCTTGACTGACTTATCTCAATAGAAAGTAGTAAATTCTGTAGGGAGTTTCTTACACCTTAAGATAGGATGCCTACTTGGAAAAGGTTCATGTTTTCTCCTAATCCATAAACAAAGATATATATTTCTTTGATTTGTTTATATTTTTGTGAACCCTATTGGTGTGTGGGGCCCACAATGAGAAGGAGCTTATATCAACCTAGTCATCTGACTTACTAAACCAAGAGAGAATCTATCTGCAAGACAAATTCTCCAACAATGAGAGGTGGCTACTAGGAAGGACTATCAATCCAGAGTAACCATATGTTGACTTTACTTTTGGAGTGAACTCTCAACTTCTTTATCATAGATCTAGGACTCTTGTAGACATTAAGAGCTCCTTAGTCTTAAGACACTTCTATTGATTAGGTGAACACTTTAAGCCAGAGACTTAGAAGGATTAGCCATAAGAATAGGTTATGCCTTGGGATTTAGGAAGACTTACACTCTATAGCCTTAAACCCAATCCTTGCTTCTTCAAAGCAAACCTTAAATTCAAATCCAAAATCAAATCAATCTAAATCAAATGATTGAAACTCATGATTAAATTCAAATTCTAAATCCCTTCCTAAGCCTTTTGGTTTTATCTTATGGACTTAGCCTTAACCAAATTAAAATAAACCCCAATTCAACTAATTTTCTCAAATATCAATTTCAATCTTAAATCAAATCTTCAAATTCTAAATCAAATCCAACTCCAAATGATTGATGATTAAATTCAAACCCCAAAATCCTTCCAAGCCATGAATCACCTTCATATGCTTAGCCAAAAATCCTTCAAACTAAATCAAATTTGGTTGATTTCATTATAAAATTAATCATCCCTTCATTTATATTCACAATATAAATGAAATCTAAACTCAACCATTTCAAATCATATCAAGACCTTTCTTAATATGGACTACCTCCATAAGCTTAACCAAATCTCAATTCAAATCAAACCAAACTCAATTGGCTTCTTTATAAATCAATCATTCCTTCATTAATATTCACAAATATAAATGAAGCTCACCATCCAATGACCAAAAATAAATCAAACTAAATCAATTTCCTATTTAAGCCCTTTTGACCTACATCCCCCAATTTGGTCAAATTTGCTTCTAAATCACTCCAAACCAAAGTGATTTTTCTCATAAATCATTTATATCTTCATTTATATTCACAAATATAAATGAAATATAAATCCAAATAGCCAAAACCAAACCCAAATCAAATCAAATTCTTAATTTTAGCCTTTTAGCTAAATTCTTGAACTTGGCTAAATGATACCCAAATCAATTCAAAACCCATGGATTTCCTCATGATTCAATCAGTCCTTCAATCATTATTCTAAATATAAATATAAAATACAAATATTAAACCTAGCACAAGTCAACCCAAGTCAAACTCAGGTTAGCCCTGTTTGACTTGAAATTGTCATATGAATCAAAATCAATATGGCTTCAAATCACTTGTAAATGGATTTATATTTCCATCTCAAACCCATTTACCAATACAACTAAACTTGAATCAAGCCATGATCAAGCCAATTGACCCATTTAGGTCCACTTGACCTAAAGTGACCTAAAAGACTTTTTTGAGCCAAATTGATTAAAACCACTGACTCAAACCAACTCTTGATCAATGATTGAACATAACCAAACTATCAATTGAGCCAAAATAAGTCTAATTAGCCATTTGACCTAAGTTGACTCAAATTGGCCTAAAAAGCCAAAATAAGTCAAATCATGATTTAATCAAAATTGATTGCAACCAATGCCTCAAGTTCATTCCAAATCACTTATTGAACTTGACCAAAGCCATGATTGAGCCCAATTTGACCAATTGGTCAACTTGACACAACCTAACCCAAATTGACCTAAAGGGTTAAATTGGCCAAAATTCGAATTAAATCCAAATTAAGCCAAACTAAAGCCTACAATTACTTTTAATCAACCAATTGAACTTGACTCCTAACCTGATTTGGTCAAATTGGTCAACCCATTTCACCATTTTGAATCCAAATGAGTCAAATTCTAACCTAAGCCAAATTAATCAAAACTAATTGAACTAAAACATCCCAAATCATCATATAAACCTAACTTAGTTTGATCCAATTTGACCAATTGGTGAACCCAACCAACTAATGAGCCATTTTGACCATATGAAGTCAAATCACCAAAACCATCTTATGGAACCTTGTGGTTGAAACCCAACCCAAATTGACCCTTGGTTAGTCAAACCCTAAATCTAAGTGGGACCTAATCTAAGGGAATTGACCAATGTGCAAAGCTATTTGAATAAGATTCTTTCCATAAGTGGTAAAGTCTAATTTACCTCTCCGATGGAAGCCCTCCACTTGCCAAATAAGGCATTCCTAGCCTTCCTAGCCCAACCTAAGCCACCCTAGCACTTGCCATGGACCAAGAGAAATTTCCCATGGCAGACACCTCCATGGTTGAACCCCATGGGTGTAAGGGAGAAAAAGGGAAACTCAATCTCTCAAAATCAGGCCTTGAGACTCCTGCCACAAGTTCCTCCAACTAGGATGTGCCAAGTGGAGTCAAGGGAGATAGCTCCGACAGGTTGACGGTGACGAACCGATCAAAATTAAGAAATGGATCCCATCCATTCATCAAGCCTGATTGAGGGGTATACCCCCTCAATTCTAGCGGGATTCTTCACCATTCGCTTCATGTGAGTCCCTAAAGAGTTTTTAAAATCCTAGAGAGCAATTCCAACCATTTTTGAAGCCTCCCTTGATTATATTTCCTCCCCCTGAGCAAAGCCAAAATAGGACAAGTTTCTCCCATCCAATACTCCCTCTCCCTCAATCAAACAATTCCTTGCACACACCATTCTCTACTTCATGAGCCAAAATCATCCCAGCCTTACCAAGATTGGAGTTCAATTGAATCTGAGGCTCCTACATGCATGGCTTGGTCGATTGAGCTCTACAACAAATCAAGCCGAATCTTCTCAATAGTGCTTCATCTCTACTAGACGAAGCTACCTCACACATCCACCGGACATTAGCTCGGTGAGGTTTTGAAATTGAGCTCCAGGAAAATAGGTTGGTCCTTTTGATGAAAATGTGAACATTAGATCTTAGTTGGATGTGTGCCTCCCCTCAAGGTGTGGGATCAATTTGAGCAATCCGAGCTCGTGAGCTTAGATCGATGAAAGATAGGCGACATTTGTCTTTTCGTTGCTAAACGATCCGCTGAATGGATGGTCACTAATCCACATTAGATCCTTTGATTTATCCTCTAAATCATGGATTAAATCATGGTCGTTTAATCTAATCAGATGATCCACGAGAATAGCGCGTCCGCCGCCATTCAACTCAGTGTGGTGATGTGATAACTTAAATAGCCAATTTCATTGCATCATGTGGAAAGCGCACCGCGTTAGCTACCACGTGGCCCGACGGGTTTAAGGCTTTAATTAGGCTTAAATCATCTATTTTTAAGGCTGAAAATTCCAAAAATCATAATTAATCCTAAAAAATCTAAAAATTACAAACTAAGGCTCATTTTGAAGATATTTCAAAGTAAAATCTAGTAAAATTATTACTAATTAATTTTGAGCAGTAATTTTAGCTTAAGTAAGGTTTAATTAATAATTTAATTAGCTTAATTACTCCTTAATTAATCATCAATTAATCTCAAACTTTCATGGATGTTTAGGGGATGACCGCCTCCCCATTTTTTGGAATTTTATTAGTTATTTAATTAGGAAAATTAATTGATTAAGCCTTAATCACTCTCTTAATTTAATTAGTGATAATTAATGAATGAATAGTGACTTAATTAATTATTTAAGCCTAATTCTTTTAATAGGAGCTTGGGGAATGTGATTGGGATATTTTCCATTCAATTCTAATTTTTCTTTACTTTTTTGGAATCAAATTAATTAATGATTAATGAAGTAATTAATCTATTATTAATCTTCTAAAATTAGAGCTTAAAATGATTAAATGTAAGACTAGGATGGATTAAGATCTCTTTCTTGATCTCTTTCTTTAAGTTAATTTCATTTCATTAATTGAACATGCTTAATGCTTAACCAAATGAATTAATGAGCTTAATTAACTTAATCTAAAATCCAATTCACACCTAACTTTATTCAATCATTTTGGGTAGCCTTTTAGATGCTTAATAGTTTAAATGAATTTAATGAAATTATGATTAGCTTACATGTGTAAGAAAACCATAAAAGTAATTAGTTAAATCCCTTAAGCCTAATTAACTATTAATCAGCATTACATTAGACCCCTTTCATTTCTTAGAGCATTGCTAATTTACTTTTCATGTGGTTTCATATCATATTGGCTCATTATTAATTGTTAATTAACTTAAGGTGACATAGGTAAGGGTTAATTAATTGACTTAATTCATACCCTAACCTAATTAAGACATAAAATCAACCTAATTATTCTTCATTAAACCAAATTAACTCACACATGGGGGATGGGATTAGGATTAGCAAACCTATTTTACATTTCTTAAATCAAATCAAATATGAAAACAAAAATGATATTAAAGTACTTTGGTTTGTTTTAAATAATCTTATTTAGTATGATTATCCTTAGGACTTAGTTGGATTGAATGAAAATACATGCTTTTGTTTCTTTATTTCTTTCCAATCATGCTAAAATATTGTATGCCACTTGTACTCATGCATTCATGTCTTTCAAATTAATTAAATGAAAATGATTTCCTTTATGTCTATTTGTATGTGTTGGCTTAATTAAAAATAGTGTGGCTAGTATCACTATTAAATATTAAAATATATTTTCAAAAGTTTATTAATGAATGAATATACATATATATTGTAACTTTAGTTATATATACCTAGGAAATGTAAGTGAATATAAATTTAGTGTATGAATTAACGTTTCTTTCTTATATTCATGTGTTGATTTATATAAGTAAGAATGTTAGCGGGTATATTAGTTTGGACATTCCAGGGTTGGACGGTTTTAAGTAGCCCTAAGGAGGTTCTTACCTCGTTCCCTTGGTGCAAAACAATGGCAATGTACCTGCTTGACTTCATTCTTCATTCTTATGCATTTGGACATTAAAATCTAAATAGAGCTTCAATTTATTTACACAAAATAAATCAATCAAATCAAAAGTATAATTTTTGCATAGCTTTCCATTCATGTAGTTGTTTATACATCCATATGTATCTAAGGATATGGTATATTAGTTTGGACATTAGGGATGTGCGACTTTAAGTAGCCCCAAGGAGGTTCCTACCTCCTTGGTGTAGAATAATGGTGATGTGCTTAAAACTTTTACATGTGAATGTATGTTAGCTAATGAATGAAAACCCCTTTTTCTATTAAAAGACATGCATTCATGCTTTGTTTGATTGGTTGAGTTAATTAGTCATGTGATTTAAGGTTCTATCCTTATGCTTTTGCATATGAATTTAGATAGAGCTTTAAATTAATATGACAAAATCATTCAACCAAATGGAATAATAAATCCAAATACATTTACTCACATTCATCATATAAGTGTGCTAGTACATATTGCATGTGTAGATATACTTAAGATTTAATCATATGCATGATATGCATGATGGAAATAAATGAACAAACATGTGTTATGTGATAGTAATTCATTCCAACTAATCTTAAGATGCCTTTCTTATTGAATGAGTTTATTTAAAGAAAACCCAAACATTAGGACTAATTAAAACAAATAATAAGCCATTCACTAAAGGGAATTGATTAATTAATTTACTTTAAATGTGACTTAAGGTAGGGATAAAAGAGAGTGATCCTCTCTTTTCTTCTCTTTATAACACTTATTTGTTGAGTGTAGGCCAAGTGAAGCAAAAGAAAATATTAAGTAAAACTTGCAAATTAATTAAACCATATAAAGTGAAACCACCCTTCATAATTAAATGCCCTTCATTCTTAGAAAATCTTAACTCTAAATCCTAGTTAGGACTTACCACACAAGCCTTACACATTAGATTAAGTCACCACTTTTATGTTAGGGTGCATGGTTTGATGTATATTTTGTTTGTGATGTAATATGATTAGGGTGTATATTTCGTAGATTGGATGTTAGGTCGTGATTAGTCTAATCATATTTTTTGCAGGAGATTATGCTTAAAGGATGCTTAAAATAAATATAAATGCTATTTTTTTTGCTTAACCCGCATAATCTATTAGGGGGTGGACTTGATTACCCATGTGTGTGCTAAATCCAAATTATTCATATAATTACTTGGATTGTATGGTGTGTTTAAATAATAGTTCTTTTATAGGTGTAGTTAGGTTTACTTTTCCTATTTTTAATATAATTTTGCATTAGGAATTAAGATTAGTGCTATGGGGCTTAGGGTAAACATTGGTTACAAGACCAAGTCTTACGTACCATGTGATCCTATGGAGCTTGCCCAACCAAATGAAAGAAGGAAATGAAGGAAAGAAGGAGCTTTGAAGATTTGAAGACCCCCCATAGCTCCCATTCATTAGTTATAATTAAATTATAATTATTCTTTCATTGTACCGGGATGTTTAAGGGTAGAGCTCAGCTACCCATTTCTTTTTTGGGTTGTAAGGCGATACTAGACCATACCGACCTATTATTCTTTCACATTGAGGTTATAAATTATTAGATGATTTGTTTATATTGTGCAATAGAAATGGCATGTATTTTCCTAGTTTCTTTATATATGATGATTTAATGTGTGGCCTGGATCCATTTAGGATCTTAGGGAAAAATAAATTTTCTACCCCAACTACAACTTATAACTAAAGCATTAATATAACTCATAACCTCACATAAAGCCTAAGCATTAAATGAAGATAATAAATTATTTAGCAATCTCTTAGCTAGATGTATGCTTAATATCATGCATGTCATTTTATTTCACTCTTGCTAAGAGAGGGTTTTCATCTTTTATAGATAGAAAAAAGGCTTAACCTTTGAGAGCCTATGATGGAAAACACCTCTTTCTCTTTTAATTTGGCCCATAATAAACTTCATCATACATTTAGGCATATAAAATTATATAGCATGTGTCAAAATAAAGAGTCCAAAATTAAATAAAATCTGATAAAATTTGTATTAGATTAAGTCATTATTCATACCGCTCATGCTCTAGTCTCTTAAGGAGTGCATTTAAGGACTATAGTTTTCTTTCCAAGAAAAAATAACCTAGTCATCTTGAAAAGATATGATCTGACCACATTGTTTTAAATCATAGGAAGAGTTAGCTGGCAGCCACTCCAAACAGTTATAAGTCCAGTAGTCAGGTAGTTTAGCCTCTCTTGTGGAGGTAAACAATATACCCACTTTCTCTTTAGTTATAAGTCGTGCTTTGGCCCTCACCAAAGCTCTCTAGATTTAGGATCTGAGGTTGTTATTTTCCTTTGGCACTATCAGCATAAATCCTCACATCTTAGGCATTTCCACAATCTTGTATTGTGGAATTATAAGTCTTGGATTTCTAATAAAATTTCAACTAAAATATATAATTCTCCTCAATTTCAAACATATAAAGCCCAACCATAGGATAGTTTGGGATGCTCACTAGGCTTCCTAGTATTATGAGCATCCCCAACTCATCTCCTTTTGGTCTCGATAATAAATCTCTCCTTTTGATCTATCCCATTTTTTCTTTCAAATATAACCAATTAATTGATAGTCCTATCTTTGAATTCTTTGGAGACAGCAATTGTGTACTTTAATCAAGAGTATTCTTAAGGAGCTCACCTTCCTTAGTTATTATGGGGGTAGGGAACTTTAGAACTCGATTTAAATAAATCCTACTTTATTCATTCATGTAAAGTAAGGGAAAAATCTCTCATACATTTGAAGACCCATCATGCCTTAGGAGTCCTTATTAGGAGATTAGGTCCATCATAGGGTGGTGATTTCCATCATTTAAAATGGTGCACTATTCTTTGATGTCGTACCAGATCACCTAAATAAGTACATCCTCGACATGGTATCCCTCCCACCCCATATACACATACACACATAACCAAAATAAACATCACAAATTTTTTTGACTCATTGGATGGTTCCTCTCTCCATCTTTAGTAGAAAATTATTGTCTCCAAGCATCGATCATGGTCTTGTATTTCATATGAGTCCAATACTATCTTTCCTACCATTGGCACTTAGCTTATTTCATTCTTAAGCAAAGCTAGCCAACATCCTCTAGGTTTTAGGACCTCATTCCTTGTAAGTCTTGGTACCCCTATTAGGTTTCCCAATAGATAAAAATAAAATTAACCCATGAAAGGAGATGAAAAAAATTTATAACCTCCTTACCACTCACTTGGTGAGGGAAGGTTCATCTCAATTATAAAGAAAATAAATTCTTTTACAAAGTGTCACTTTCCAAAAGCACCTTTTTCAAAACTCACATAACAGATAATTTTACACAAAATTTTCAAAGAGAACAAAACTCATAGAACCAAACCTCACCTAATAATCCCAATGATTGTTACATGGAAGAAGTTCTTTTCAAAATCAAGATCAAAATCATCTTTTCAAAAGCACATTTTTTAAAATGACCATATTCATTCAACATACTCAAAATTGTTGAATGAGAAGTCTATTTTCAAATAAAATCATAGCATAAAATTGAAACTTCACTTAACATATTTCACATATGTTATAGTTGGGGTTTCCATCTTTTCAAAAACACATTTTTGAAAATGACCATATTCATTCAGCATACTCAAAATTGTTGAATGAGGAGTCTATTTTTAAATAAAATTATAACATATAATTGAAACTTCACTTAATATATTTTATATATGTTAGTATTGAAGCTTCCATCCTTTCAAAAGCAAATCATGCCATATTTGATTCTCATTTAACATACCAAATCTGTTAAGTGAGAATCTCATCTTCAAATCATATCACATTTGGTTCCACTTAACATACCAAATTTGTTAAGTGAGGATCATATTTTCAAATCATATTACATTTGGTTCCCACTAAATATACCAAATTTGTTAAGTGAGAATCCCATTCTCAAATCATATTATATTTGGTTCCCACTTACCATACCAAATTTGTTAAGTGAGAATCCCATTCTCAAATCATGCCATATTTGGTTCCCACTTAACATACCAAATTTGTTAAGTGAGAATCTCATTTTCAAATCATATTATATTTGGTTCCACTTAACATACCAAATATATTAAGTGAGAATCACATAATCATGCCATATTTGATTCCAACTTAACATACAAAAATTTTTAAGTGAGAACCCCATTCTCAAATGATATCACATTTGGTTCCACTTAACAAACCAAATTTGTTAAGTGAGAATAACATAATCATACCATATTTGGTTCCACTTAACATACCAAATTTGTTAAGTGAGAATCATATCTTCAAATCATATCACATTTGGTTCTTATTTAACATACCAAATTTGTTAAGTGGATAGCCTCATTTTCAAATCAAACAAATACATATAAATCACATTTAGTTCTTACTTAACATACCAAATTTGTTAAGTGAGAAGCTGTTGACCTCATTTTTATAATGAGCTCTCAACACCTCCATCTCAGGCATAGGATTCCTCTTAGCCTTTAAGATCTCCTTAGTCTTAAGTTACATTTAGTGATTATTTGGACACTCCCACCTAGCCCTAGAAGAATTAGAAGAGTTAGCCATAGGAATAGGTCATGCCTTAGGTGTGTTAGGAAAATCTCCTACCCTTTTGCCTAAACCATTCCTCACCTTCCTTATTTTAAGTCAAACTCCAAATCAATTCTAATAGATTTTCACCTAACTCAATTCAATTCCATGATTGAAACTATGATTGAAACCCATGACCAAAATCCATCAAAATTCCTAAGTTCAAATTTTCTTAGTCCTTAACCCTTTCTTAAGGGCTTAGCCAAAATCATGATCTAAACCTACTCAAATCTTTGAGATTTTCTCATGATCCATCTATATTCTCATTTATATTCTCACATATAAATGAAATATAAATTCAAATCAATCTAACTAAATTCATGAAAATTTTCTTAAATCCCTTTAATTTTCCATTAAAAGATTCTATCAAAATCAATCTTAAACCTTGATCAAACCCATTCAAATTCATGGGATTTTCTCAAAACTTATTTATATCCTCATTTATACTCTCATATATAAATAAAATATAAATATAAATCAATCAAATCCGATCCAAAAATTAAATTCCAAATTTAAAAGCTTGAAATTCCCTTAAATCCATTAAATTCCCTTTAATGGATCAATCCTAAACTTTGATCAAACCACCTCAAACTCATGAGATTTTCTCAAAAATTATTTGTATTCTCATTTATGTTCACATATATAAATGAAATATAAATATAAACCCATCAAATCCAATTCAAAAAATAATTTTCAAATTAACAATACCTTTAAATCCTTTAAATTCCCTTTAATGGACTTAACCCAAATCATGATTAAAACACTTCAAATCCTTGAAATTTTCACTTGATCAATTTATATTCTCATTTATATTCACATATATAAATGAAATTTAAATTCAAACAATCAAAATCAATTCCAAAATCAAACTCAAAGTCAAATCTAAGCCTTTCAAGTCAAAATCTTGAACTAAGCCAAAATTATTTCAAAGCAAGACAAACCCTTGATTTTCCCTCATGGTTCAATCCATCCTACAATCATGAGCTCATATATAAATCTAAACTTCAATCAAACAATCAAAACCCAAATCAAAATCAAACCCAAAACCATATTCTTCCTTTGAATATGAAATTTTCAAATGGATCAAAATCCATTTGACTTCAAACCTCTTGTAAATGGATTTATATTTCAATCATAAGTCCATATACAAGATCAATCAACTTCAAATCAAGCTTTGACCAAGCCATTTGACCCACTTAGGCTCACTTGACCCAGAGTGACCTAAAGTACCCTTATGAGCCAAATTTTGATCCTAACCAAATTATATTTTTATCTCATCATGATCAACAATCATCATGGGATGATCAATCAATCAGATTGGGTCAAACCAAGTCAAACTTAAGGGTTGACCAAGTCAACACTAAACCTAAAATGAAACAACATAGCCAAAATTCCACCATAGGCCAAATTGATTGAAACCATTGATCTAAGTTCACTCATGACCTATGTTTGAACTTGACCAAGCCAACCTTTGAGCCTAACATTTGGCACTTGACCCAAGTTGACCCATTTTGACCTAAAGGGTCAAAATGTGTCAAAACTTGATCTAAGCCAAATTGATTGAAACCAATGGGTCAAGTCCATCCAAATCACTTGTGGAACTTGACCAAAGCCTCAATTGGCCAGACTACCTAGCCCAATTGACCTTAGACCCAACATGACCAAAAGGGGTCATGTTGAGCCAAAATTGAACTTAACCAAATTGATTGGAAATAAAGATACCAATCCTCCATATGACTAAAACCTAAACCTACCCTTACCTCAAATAGGTCAAATGGGTCAAATAGGTCAACTTGACCCATTTGACCTAAATGAAGTCATATGAGCCAAAACCAAATTAATTGAACCAAAGGCACCAAAATATTTCAAATGGTCATATGAACTTGACCCAATCCTTGGTTTGACCCAATTTGACCTATTGGTCAACTTGACCCAAGTTGACCCATTTTGACCTAAATGGGTCAACATGAGCCAAACCCTATCAAATGGATTCCAAATCCATTGAAACTTGGCCAAACCTATTTCTCAACATACCCAAAGTGAAAAATAGCAAAATGACCATTTTACCCCAGGCCATAGAACAAATTTTGGCTAGCCATGGGTATTTTGGTCATACACTCTTCACAATCACTTGAGGCTTTCCTAAAGCTCAAGGGGACTTGATGAGTGGTGCACCAACCCAATGGGTTTGGGTATTTGGCCCTGGACCAAACCGACCCCATGTCATATTGAAATTTCAAACTCCCCTAAGCTCAATTGGATGCACATGGGGAATTCCACTCCTCTCAAACCGACCATGTGCACTCTAACCCTAACAACTCCATGAGTTCAATTGGATCAAAATGACAAAATTATTGCGATTTCATGGGAGATATACTCCCTAATTCATAAATTTTTCACTTGATCGATTGAACAGAGAGTTAGCAAACATCGAGAGCTTTCCCAAAGCTTCTAGAGGATTTAAATTCTTGTTTTCTCATTTTGCATAGTAAAAATAGGGAGGTCAATTAATTCCCAACTTCTTCTACACTTGATCTCAAATTCCTTCACACTCATCATAGGACCAAGTGAGCTTAAGCATCCAGTTCCCCAAGGAGAGTTATTGGATCAAAGCCAAGCAAGAGCAAGAGTTGGTTGATCACTCAATCCTCAACCTCAGACCAAACTTCAGGCTTCATCTCCACTGAAAGCTACCATCGATCGAGTGATCACCTCCAAGGTTAGTGATTTTCGACCACTTAGGCTAAGAGGTGTTGGTCCTTTGTGAAAGAAATTTTCATTGCATATGTAAAAATCCACCATTGGATTGGTTTGATTAGATGGTGGGTTGGAATGAATCTATGAAGGGCTCGATCTCCCCGATCATGGGCTCATTGATCCTCAGGGAAGAACTTGCTCTCTGACCATCCATCCTGCATTTTAGATGGATGAGATTATTCACATTTTTAAATCTTTATCTATTTTAAAATGGGTATCCTTGTCAATCTTTGATCGGATAAGAATAAAGCGCATGTCACCCTTGATTGACAACAAGTAACTCATGGCATGATGCGTAAAACTCTGACGCCACATGCATGTGTGGTATAGATTAGTTAGGGATTATTATTAATTTTCTAATTAAAAAAAAATCATAACTCCTTAAAAAATCAAAAATAAAAGGAAAAATGCTATGGATAGATAATTTCATCTAGAATATTTTAAAAATTTTTAATGATTTTGATTTCCTTTTCTCAATTTTTTGGTTTCTTTAGAATATTAATTAGCTAATTACTCTAATTAAGTCACCAATTAATCTCAAATTTCTAGGGTTCATTTTAGGGGATGACCTCTACCTCCCTAATTTTCTTGAGATTTATTGAGGCTTGATTAGAGAATTGCTCATTCCCTAATTACCCCTTCATGTAATTAAGTATTAAGATGTAATTAGTGGATTTTCCTATGATTAAGTTTGATTAAGGTTAGATCCAGTGAGTAGGGGTTTTATGGAATAATTTTGGGTATTTCTATTCCTAAACCCCTTTTCTTTCCTTAATCCCTCTTAATTAAGGGTTAATTCATTAATTATCCTTTAAATTTTCAAAAATTCTAAAATTTCCAGAACTTAATTAATCTACCTTGGGTAGATGCTTAGGTGTTTAATAGCCTAAGTCAATTAAGGAAATTAAAACCCCTTTCATAAGTGTGAAAGGGTGTTTTAAAAGTACTTAAGCTAAACCCCAAGCTTAATTAACTTTTAATTGTGAGATTGCATTAGGCCTTTTCATTATTAGGTGCATTGCAAATTTAAATACCTTGTGGGTTTATGTCATCTCATTGGCTCATAATTACTTAGTTAATTTTTCTAAGGTGGTGTAGGTAAGGGTTAATTAAGCCACTTAATTCATACCTTAACCTAATCAAATGCATAAAATGGATTTAATTATCTAAAAATTAAACAAAATCAAAACACATGTGGGAATGGGTTAGGAATAGTAAACTCATCTCACCTTTTCAAAATTAAATCAAACTTCAAACTAAACAAAAATCATTTTGAAATTCACTTTGATTTATTCTAAATTTTCTTATTCCTTAAGAATGCCTTTAGGATTTAAGTAAAGTGAGTTTGTTTATGCTTTCATTGCTTTGATCTTTCCCAACATGTTAAGTTGTATGCCATGTGATTCATGCATTCATAATTTCATGTTTCAAATTTTAAAATGAAATTGTTTACTTTATGTCAAATGTGCATGTGTTGGCTAAAGTAAAATATGAGTGGCTATTATCACTACTAAATCAAATATTTTCAAAATATAAATAAACATCAAATCTGAAAGTATGTATTCTTATCTTTAATTATAAGCTTGCATGTGATGATTATAAAGTATGTTTAGTGATAGCCTTTCCTTCTTTCTTATGTTAGCATAGTTTTGAATAGAGTTGGTAAGATGTAGGGTTCATTTGAAAAGAACCCAACTTACTTAATTCCATACCTATTCATCTCTATGCCATCATAAGAAGGATACTACACTTGCATGAATAAATTGCATAAACAAAATAAATCATTAAACAACTTTTGCATATTCCTTTTCCATTTCATTTCTTTTATGCATGTTGTACTTAAGGAAAGTGGTATATTAGTCTGACAACCCAGGTTGTGAGGCTTTAAGTAGCCTAAGTAGGTCTTGTATTTACACCTCGGTTAACAATGGCTTTTCACTTATGCCTTTCTTACTTTCATGCATGTATGTGAAATTTTGGATAATTAAGAAAAATCATACATGTTTAACTTCTAAATTTTCTTAAATGGATTACTTAGCATGCATCATAAAGTGTGTTAACTATTCTCATTTGCATGTATAGATATGCTTAGGGTCCATCCATATGCATGTTATATATGTTGGGAAAGAATTGAAGTAATGTGTTATGTGAATTTTGATTCATTTTATTTAATTTTAAAATGCCTTTCTTTTGAATAGGTTTGTTTAGAGTTTATCTAAACTTAGGATTGATTAAAGATGTAATCAAAACATTCACCTAAATGAAACTAAAATATGAACCTACCTTAGAAATTACTTAAGGATTACGGAAGGAAAGAGGAGTTCTCTTCTCTTTCCCTCTCTTCATAGCTGAGTAATTAATTGTAGGTTTCACTTAAATCAAACAATACATAAAATAAAATTAACCAAAAATACTAAACAACTTAAATGAAATCCCCTTCTAAGTTGGACACATCTTTCACACTTAGAAAACTTAAACCTAAAGTCTAAGCATACACAAACCTTCAAAGCACTTAGCCTAAGTTAAACACTTCTAGCTTTAGGTTAGGTGGGTTTGATGTTATTTTGTTTTGTGATGAATGTTTTAGACTGATGTTAGGGTGTATGCTCATAGAATGAATGGTAGGATGTACTTAGTCTAACTATTCTTTTCTACAGGGGATTGTGCTTAAGGGGGGCTATCATAAATAAAAATATAACTGCTTCTTGCTTGTAGTGCTTATACCCCTAGCATAATCCATAGGCCAGGTGGACTTAATCACCCATGTGTGGGGTGATAAGTCCAACATACATGCTTGGGATTTGTGTGGTGTGATTTAGCTAACCTTTGTTTTGCAAGTGTTAGCTAAATTTCCCTTTTCCTTTTCATATAAAAACTTGTATAATTAGGATTTTGGAATGATTTGTTATTGGGATTAGGATGAGCATTGGTCATAAGATCCTATCTTATGCACCATGTGAAGCCTTGGAGCATCTACCATCCAACCATCCCGGAGAAGACCAAAAGAAGAAGAAGAAGAGAAAGAAAGAAGAAAGAAAAATAAAGCTTGAAGACCCCCATAACAATGAATTCCTTTGCTTAATTGTAATTTAATTCATTTGTAATCCGGGTTGTATAAGGGTAGAGCTACCCAATTTGATATTTTGGGTTTGTGTGGTGGTGCACCACAAATGACCATTTATTCTTTTGATTAGCTTTATAAATTGATTGATGATTTGTTTAGCTTTTTGCATTAAGTGGCATGCTAGTTTTCTTCCTTTCTTGTATGGCTAGAGTGAAGTTAGGCTCTTTAGGAAAAAATAAATCTTTTACCCAACTTAACAACTCAAATTAAAATTAAATAACTCATAACCTCACCTAAAGCTTAGGTTTAAAATCAAGATAAAAGAATTAGCAACCCCCTTTTGGATGAGTATTTCTTTATAATATCATGCACAAATGCATCTTATTTCACTCTTGATTGGAGGGCTTCCACCTTTGGAGAGAAAACCTTTGAGGGCTGGTGGAAACTCACCTCCTCTTCTGATTTTGGCCAATAATCTTTCTCATGCATTAGTCATAAAATCCTATTAGTGAGTCAAAATGATTGTCCAAAATGAAAATAAAATGAAATTTGAAATGCATTAGATTTAGGTCATTTGAAGCATGTCCCTTTACATGATCTAGTCTCTTTAGGGAGTGAGTTTAAGGACTTAGTCTCTTTCTAAATAAAATAGCCTAGCTATCTTGCATAAGCATAAGACTTGCCTACATGTATTTAAAATTGTAGGAGGAGTTAGTTGGCAGCCACCCCAGGTAGTTGTAAGTCCAAGTTGTTGGGTGGTTTGTCCTCTCTTGTGGAGGCAAACCAAATACCCTTTTTCACCTTAGATTTAGGTTGTGCTTGGCCCAAAACTCCCTAGATTTAGGTTAGGTTGCTTCTCCCCTTTGTGGGCCATAAGCATAATTCCTCACCTCTTAGGCATTTCCTTAATCTTGTGTTAAGGAATCTTAAGTCCTAAATTTCTAATGAAAATACAACTCAAAAACTAAATCAATTCTAAATGTAAAGCCCTATAGGATAGTTTGAGATGCTGCTAGGTTTCTAGCATCGTACATCTCCTACTTATTTTCCATTTTGGCTTCGATAATAACTCTTTTGATCAATCCCATTTTGATCTTCAAAAATAAACCAATCGATTGATAGTCCTTCTATTGAAATCTTCAAAATAATGATTTACCTTAATGAGTTTTCTAAGGATCCTTTTTAGGATGTAATTAACTATGGGCTTGCCCTTAGAACTTAACGAACCAGTTTAAAATAAACCACTTTACTTTTTCCATGTAAAGTAGGGAAGAATCTCTCAGTACATATCCCATCATCCTTTAGTCCTTATTGAGGTGATTGGTTCCATTAAAGGGTAGTGACTTTCTTTTTTTAGTACACTATTTATGATGTATCATCACGAATAAGTACATCTGGATCTGTGGCATCTTACCAAGATGAATTTCTATAGGTCTTGCCTCTTTCTTTTCTCCGATTTGAAGGCGACTATTGTAATTTTCAAATTTTTTGGCGACTCTGTGGGATGGTTCCTCTCTCTCCATCTTTGGTAAATGATCATTGTCTTTGAGTATCGATAGTGGGTTTGTACTTTGGTATGAACTATCCTTCTTTCTATTGGCACTTAGCTCATTTCATCTTGAGTTGAGTTAGCCAACATCTTTAGGTTTTAGGACCATTCCTTGTTGGTCTTAAAACCCCATTTGTTCTCAATGGGTAAAATCTAAAATAAAATAAAGAAAACATTCTTAAAGACTTCCTCCTTATCATTTTCATGATAAGGAAAGGTTCATCCTAAAATAATAAATCTTCCATAAGAACTTTGCTTTTCAAAAGCACCTTTTCAAAATGCACATAAAATATTTTCCACAAAATTTTATCACCTCATTTAACAATTCTAATTGTTACATGTAGGGATTTTCAAAATAAAATTAACAACATTTTCAAAGCACAAATGAACATCTTCTTTCAATTCACTTTGATGAAGATTTCATTTTCAAAATAAAATAAACAATCATCTTTTCAAAAAAATCAAATCATAAAAAAGTTTTCAAAAAAGCACATGAACCTTTCTATTCAATACTCACACTTTGAATGAAAGTTCATTTTAAATAAAATTTTCAAAAAAGACATCTTCATTTTAATTTATTAAATGAAGATTTCATTCAACTAAAATAATAATATCATTTAGGAAATCTCACTTACATATATGGTTGGAATTCTCTCTTTCAAAAAAGCAACAATCACACATAAAATAAAATTTCATATTTCAAAAATAATATTGATCTCCATTCTACATACTAAATTTGTTGAATGGAGGTCCTCTTTTCAAAAATTAAAATCAAAAAAAAAATTTTTAAAACATTTTATTTCATTTAACATACTAAAATTTGTTAAGTGAAGTTTCAAATCAAAATCAAAATCAACAATCATATTTCAAAATTTTAAACACATTTGGAACTTCATTTTACCCAAATTTGTTAAGTAAAGTTTCCAAATCAAAATCAAAAATTTCAAAAAACATTTGGAACTTCATTTAACATACCCAAATTTGTTAAGTGAAGTTTCCAAATCAAAATCAAAATCAAAATTTCAAAATTTTCAAAACACATTTTGGAACTTCATTTAACATACAAATTTGTTAAGTGAGTTCCAAATCAAAATCAAAATTTTCAAAACATTTGGAACTTCATTTAACATACAAATTTGTTAAGTGAAGTCTCCAAATTCAAAATTTTCAAAACACATTTTTAACATTTAACATACCAAATTTGTTAAGTAAAGTTTCCAAATCAAAATTCAAAATTTTCAACACATTTTGGAACTTCATTTAACATACTCAAATTTGTTGAGTGAAGTTTCCAAATCCGAAATCAAAATTTTCTAAGTACATTTTGGAACCTCGCTTAGCATACCCAAATTTGTTAAGTGAAGTTTCCAAAAGTAAATTAACAAAATTTTCAAACATCATTTGGAACTTTCATACCAAATTTGTTTGAAGTTTCCAAATCAAATTTCAAAAAAAAAATTCAAACATTTGGAACTCATTTAGCATACCAAATTTGCTAAGTAGTCTCAAATCCATTTCAAAAACAAAACATTTGGACTTCATTTAGCATACCAAATTTGCTAAGTGAATCTCAAACCCAAAAAAAAAATAAATAAAAAACACTTGATCATTTAGCATACAAATTTGCTAAAGTGATTTCAAATCAAATCAAAAAACAAACACTTTTGGATTCTTAGCATACCTAAATTTGTTAAGGAATCTATTCAAAAAAAACAAAACACTTGGAACTTCATTTAAATACCAAATTTTAAGAAGTTTCAAATCAAATCAAACAAAATCAAAAAAAAACTTTTACATACATACCTAAATTTGCTAAGTAAGTAAAATTCCAAAACAAAATCAAAAAAATAAAATCATTTGACCCTTACTTTAACATACCCAAATTTGTTAAAGGAAGGGTCCTCAAATCAAATTCAAATTCAAAAATTAAATGAACCTATGGAAGCATCCAAAAAACTATATTTCAACATACCTAATTTGTTGAAGTTTGGATTCATATTTAAATTCCTCTTTCAATCAATCTTTCCAAATTCATTTGAACCCCACTTAACACTTCCAAGTTGTTGGATGTGGGTTCAAATTTTCAAAATTCAAAAATTCAAAATCTATGGAGATAGAAAACTGATGCAAGTTCATTTCTCATTGCAGATTCTTTTCAGTGAAAGTATAGTTTCAATTTCAGTCAGTGCAATGGCAAGTTTCCAAAAATTTGTCTTTACTTACCCTCATGGCATGGATCTAGCCATAGATCATGCTAACTTTCCTCGTTTGGATCATACCCATTTGATCCACTTTGGCCATGGATTTGGGGGGCCAAGATCACTTGTGAGGGCATTCCCCTCACCATATCACCAAGAAGAAGGTGGGCAAAGCCATCATTGGTAGACTTTCTGATTGATATCTCCTCATTGAAGAGGAAAGTGGTAGTACTGACTTCTGGTATTTACCTCCCAATATCTAGTTCGTGGTTCATCTCGAAGTTGCACATGTTGCCCTGTGCTAGACCCTATCATCTCACTCCAAGGGTAAGGCTCTAGTTTCGTGATTTTGCCTCCCCACATTTGAGTATGTCTAGCTCACACTCCTCTTGTACTACTCACACTCAGCACGGGAACAAGAACCATATGGTCAAACGGTTCCATACTAGGATAGCTAGAGAGCTTGAGGCAATAGTCAAATTAGCTATGGATGAGTCTCTCATGATCACATCACCACCGTTACAAAAAAACTAGTTTCATCCTCTCTCGTGATCGACAGAGAGGATGTCGGAGGATCGCTCATCCCTCTAGTGGTGCATCCAGTGATAGGGAGTAGAGGTCATACGATGACCTTTGCTCTGCTCTATGCCATGTAGGTGGAGCCTACGGATGCTCAGAGTTTGATACCCGCTTTGATTTATTTTATCTATCCCTCACAAGTGTGGGGAGGAGATCCATCGAGAGGGCCCGTGAGGCCCATACATCATATATTACAGGTGATAGAGGAGGTTCAACCGTCACGCTTTTCTTGGTTGACTTCCAATCTTCTCACACCAATCATACTAATAATATCCTCCTCATGAGGACCAGCCATCATAGAGGGGCTCCTTACAGATGGTGTCTCCACCCACCCATCTACCATCTCCATCAAGGTGGTTTCAAAGATCACCATTCCATCAAGGCCATGAAGGCCATCCAGGAAAAATGTACATTGGTGATCGACTATGGGATCCTACTCCTACACCACCCATTGTGGTAGGTCCGAGCTCTCCTGCTCGACCTTCTGCCCCATTAGAGGTGAGGAAGGAGTGGTGACCCCGGAGCATCGTGGTCATTCCTTCACCAACTCCACCCATTCAGCCGGATGCGGAGATGGGGATATAGATGACGAGTGGCAAGAGTGGTGTGAGGATCATCCTAGGATTGTTACCTCTATTCCATCGTAGATTCATTCTTCGAAGGAGTACTCATGTGATTGACTCCCGCAACAAATGAGGTCGGTGCCTCTCATGCATGAGGATCACATGCTAGCCCAAGCTTTTTGTACATGTTGAGTTAGATTGATCCTTAGATGAGATAGTTGCACACTATTTTATAGAGAAAAGGAGATCTTAGGTATGGTCGATGAAGAAAGAGTCAACTGATCCCAATGAAGATGACTTGATGGGGATTCATTAATATGCATGGTTGATACTAGAGGTTCTCTTCTTAAGGAGCAGCAGACCATGGAAAGTGATGAGATTGATCAAGGGGACACCGTAGAATCATCCCATCACCTCTGATTGAAGTTAAGGCAGAAAGATGAATAGATTGCTAGGATGGCACAGTAGTTGCAAGACTTATTAGCAGCAGTATAAGTGCTTCAAAAGCAAGCCCCTCCAGTTCATCCTAGTACAGTCGATGTCACCTGAACTAGTGCATGTCTTAGATCCCGTTAAGACTCTACCTCCTTGAGGTAGCACTTATAGGAAGGTAGTGGAAAGTACCTCCATACATGAAAAAGATCTAAAATCCATGGTTGAGCAGCAGGTGAAGGAAGCTTTGGCTCAAGCCGAGGAGGATCATCGGTTCCAAAGGGTAGACCCTACCTAGAGGAATTTGATGCTATCCAATATCCCAAGGGTTTCGTGCCTCCTTCCTTCAAGAGCTTTGATGGATGGGAATCCAAGGCAGATATAGCGGCCTAATTATTACAGCGAGGTGGCATTGATGCTTTACTCTTTAGACTCTTGTTCTTTGTGGTAGTCTTTTGATTGGTATCTTTGAAGCGCCCAATTGGTTCAATAAAGATATTTGAGTTGGCAACTCTTCATCAAGAGATTTCTTTGGAGCTCGAAAGGGTATAGGTGATCTCGTATAGCCCAACAATACTCAGATGAGTCACTTATTGATTATATTCTCGATGGCATAACAGTATGAAGTGTGAACCCTACGAACAACATGCCATTGAGATTCTCTTGAAGAATATCCATGGCACCTTCATGCTTAAGGGTTTTACCATCAAAATATTCAAGAAACTAATCAACAAGGTGGCTAGTCTACAAGGAGAGGCCAAACAGTTGCCTTTTCTAGATTAGTAGCCTAAGCAAAAATCCCAAAAGGTCTATGAAAAGAAACAGGCGGTGGCTGGTTGACAAGGGGAAGCGACCACTAGAGATCACGAGACCATGACCTCGGCTCCACCTCCTTTGCCACCATGGAGGCCATACCCTCCACCTCGCGCCTCCATGGCACATATCGCCCTCCACCACCACCATGCATGCATACCCGTGCCGGTAGCTATGGTCCACCTACTCTTTTTTGATAAGTTAAACAAACCTTATTCTTTTAAGAGGTGTCGGAAAATCTTTAAGAACTCTTAAAGAAACTTATTCAAACTAGAGCCGGAGGAAGGAAGCAAAAGTCATGATCCAAACCTTTGCCCTTACCACCATATGCTAGGCCACATTTTGGAAGATTTCTTCACATTCAAGGACTGGGCTTGAACACAATTTCAAGATCGGTGCTATAGTTATCCCGAAGGAATACCTTGTGGAACAACCTTCTAGTTCCATCAGGGTAATCCTTGGGGATACCGTGATCTACCAAGAAGGTTGGGACATTTCTTTCTAAAACCTCTAAGAAAATAATTTAGATCAAAACTTTCCTTGCGGGTGCAGTCACTCAAACCTCAACACCAAGGAAGGTTTGCAAGTTCAGTGCCAACTCTAGGAAAGTGGGAGCTCTAGTAGCCATGTGTTGGATAGATAGCCTTAGCCATCGATGTCCAGTCTCACCTTGTAGCTTCCACACGGTGACTTCTTCCATTTCAGCTAGTTCTTCTATTTCTTACTAGTAGAACTCTTGTATCGTCAGGATAAGGGCATCAAATCCCTTACTCACTTACTTGACTTCTACTTTGTACCTCAAAATACTTCCAAGAAATTGAAAGAATAAAGCTAAATTACATGTGTCTCTTAATGAGTTATCTTCTTCTATTCCTAATAACTCTTCAAGTCTAATAACTATATAATTCCAATCTTCCTCTTTTGATTTAAGTTGGACTTTCTAACTCTGAATACTATAGGTTTACCTCTTGAGATAGACTTGGAATTATCTTATTTTGAGGGTCCCATAGGAGAAGGTGTAGGTGAGCCTGAAGTGTAGGTAGAACTCATCACCAATTTACCTCCAGAGATCACCGAAATCAACCTCCATAGTGGTAAGGTTCTACCTCCTAGGGCAACACCTCTAAATGAGGAACAAGTCATTGGTGAAGATCAGAAGCCCTTCCAGATGCTCCACCCTTGGATATGCTTATGGAAGACCAAAGGTGGACTATAACATCCTTTCTCATCTAAGAAAGTTTCCATCTAAGTTAAGAATATATGATGCCCTTATCTTATCCAAAGAGATGAGGGAATCTCTAATCAAGGCTCTACTTAATCCTGAGATATGCTTAACTCAGATGACCTATATAGGTGAGGAAGCACACTATGCAAAAGAAGCCCAAGGGATCACCTTCATAGATGAAGACCTTATTCTAGGGGACTTGGAGCACAATCGTCCCCTATACATCACAGTTGACATGGACAGGTTCAGACTCGCTAGGGTTCTCATGGATTTAGGTGCATCAGTAAATATTATGAGTCTAAAGACCCTTGCCTATTTGAAGATTGACATCTCTACACTCCGAGGAGATAAGATGATGTTGAGAGGATTCAATGATCAAGGTGAGCGGGCTTTAGGTTCTATAGTGTTACCGTTGGAGATGATGGTGGAAGAAGCAAGTTCTACATCATTGATTCAAATACTTCATTCACTACTTTGCTTGGTAGGCCTTGGATACATCGAGAACAAGATCTTCCATCCTCCTTCATTGCATCAAGTTTAGAAAAGATGGAATTGAATACCATGTTAACAAGATGAAAAGCCATTTTAGTTAGAGGTTGAGATTTATGAGGATGTGACCTACTATCTTCTCAAAACACCCTTTCTTGTGAACTTGGACAAAATTCAAATGCAAAATAAAAGAAAGAAAATGAAGAAAAATAAAAGAAAAAATAAAAAAAAAAAAAAAAAAGAAAAATAAAGTCCAAGTGAGCAAGAAAGGGGAAGAAGAAATAGATCGCATATCACATTCCACCCACAGTTCATTCCATCATATGGACATGGGGTAGAATGGCTCAACCTCCACTAGGTAGTTCCAGAGGTGGGAGACCCCCTAGTTGGCCTTGACCAATAGAGTCATGTTCCAGTTCATAGGAGTACCCTACTATTCATATGACTTGGAATCTAGCTGGGAGGATGAGTCTAATGTGATTAGTATACCAAACCCCTCTCGAGTTCCATTGGAGGTGACTTTTGATCAGGTGAAGACAGGCCTCCAAGCAAAGCAAAGTCTTTAAATTTGGTTTATGTGAAACTATTATGCAGCAGTTGGGAACCTTAGATCTTACCTCACTTACATCTTTGAAAGTTGAAGGTTTGATAGTTAAGAAAATCACTAAGTCTTCCAGTGACATGAAGCAGAAGAGGTTCTTTTTGGGTTCATCATCCTCGAGTCCAGAGCTTGATGTAGGACTTGAGGAAGATACTTTTAAAGAATTAATGGAACTATTGATTGATTTTTACTCTCCTTGTGTTCAACATCTTACAAAAAAGGTTTAGTTCCTCACACATGGTCCAAGCATAGGTAATATTTTAAAAAAGCTATGGAACAATAAAGGAAACATAATCAAGAGTGGGGACTAGATTTCAAAGGGGTCCAATCGATGATGAAGATTATCCTAGTTGTTACCAATCATTTGGAGTCGATAGGTTCTTCTCACACATCCCCAACTCTTATGAGAATGTGTGTTTAGAAACTGATGATCTATGATCTCCAAGTTAAAGAAGAACACCAAAATTTGAAGAGAGATTCATTCAACAATTGACAAACTTAAAGAAATCAACCTCGATAGAAGAAAATCCTCACCAACATATATATCGCTTTGAATGAAGAAGAAACTAATGACTTAGTTAGGCTATTGATTGAGTTTAAAGACCGCTTGCATGGAGTTATGAAGAAATGCCCGATTATCTCGACGTAGCTTCCACAAGCTAGTAATAGACCCTAACGTTACCCCTATTAAGCAAGCTCCTAAATGCATGCGATTAGAAATTAAACAATAGGTCATTTTTGAAGTCAAGAAATTGATCAATGCTGGTTTTATCAGGAAAGAAGAATATCTTACCATGTTAGCTAGTGTCATCCCAATTAAGAAGAAGAATGGCCAAATTCACATTTACGTCGATTTTAGGGATTTAGGTAAGGCATGCCCAAAGGATGAGTTTCCTTTTCCTATACCAGAATTAATGGTGGACATTGCCTCATCTCATGCTATGCTTTCTTTCATGGATGGATTATCTAGCTATAACCAAATCAAAATGTCTCAAGATGAAAGAAACACAAACCTCATCAATCTTCTATTATCATGCCTTTCGCCTTAAAATGCTAAACATACCACGGCCATGACTATATTCAATGAACTCATCCATCATCAGGTTGAGTGCTATGTTGATGATCTAGTAGTCAAGAGCATTGAAAAGGAAGACCACCTCTTTAACTTGAGAGTAGTTTTCAAACAATTAAGGCAAGATAATCTTAAAATAAATCCCCTGAAGTGTGCATTCAGAGTCACTTTAGGGAAATTCCTTCGGTTTGTTGTTCGACACCAGGGAATAGAAATAGATCCTGAAAAGATTAAAGCCATCTTAGAAATATCATCGCCTAAGAGTTTAACTCAAATTAGATCCTTTCAAGGATGGTTAGCATATCTAAGATGCTTTATCTCAAACTTGTTAGGGAGATGCAAACCCTTTTCAGCACTTATCAAAAAGGATGCCAAGTTCAAGTGGGATGACAAGTGCCAGCATGCATTTGAAGACATCAAAGAATACTTGGTGAAGCCACCAGTTCTAGTAGCCCCTATCCCGGGCAAACCATTGATCCTTTACACTGCTGCATTGGATGACTCTCTCGGTGCTCTATTGGCCCAAGCCAATGATGAGGGAAAGGAAAGCGCTCTTTACTACCTCAGCCATTGTCTAATTCCTGTTGAAGCATACTATCCAACTATTGAGAAACATTTCTTAGCTTTGATCTTTACATCTCAGAAGCCACAACACTACATGCTTTTTCATAAAGTGAACTTGATCTCAAGAACTAATCTAGTGTAGTACCTCATGACACGACCAATGTTTTCTAGATGTTTGGCTCATTGGCCCATGATACTCTCACAATTTTATATCACATTTGTACCCCTCCATGCGGTAAAAGGATAAGCACTAGCGGATTTCGTAGTAGCACACCCACTTCCTGTTGATTCTTCGCTTAGTGATGATCTCCCGGATGAATAAATCATGAACTTAGGGGAGGCTGGTAACTGCCATTGGGAGATGTGTTTTGATGGTGCTGATTCTTTTCTTAAAGGTGAAGCACCACGATCTATTCTCCCAGGAAAGATAGGGCTAGGAATAGTTCTTTTAACTCTAAACTACGATGTGATAAGATTCTCATACTACCTATCCAACCCTTGCACTAATAATGAAGCTGAGTATGAGGCTTTGAATGTCGGTTTGGAGTTATCCATCACTATCAGTGTCAAGAGCATCAACATTTTTAGGGATTCTCGCTTGGTCATCAACCGATTGTACCCTACTGTTCCAAGCCCAAGCTTCATCATTACTATGAGTATACCATGAAGCTATTGGCCCATTCAAGTCACTATCTACAAGGTTCCCCAAAAGAACATAAAGAAATGCTTTGGACAAACTTGCCAAAGATTGGCATGTCAAAAGATGAGTCCATTTCAATAAGGGTCCAAAATAGAGTGTCCTACATTTTGAACTCATCGAGAGACTTTATATTGAAGGGGAGGTTGTCATTGCCAAAAAGGATAAGGAGCTAGATTGGAGGAAACCATTCATTGATTACTTGAATATCAATAAACTACCTCAAGAAAAATCACAAGTTCATCAGGTGAAACAGAGAGCTCTCTCCTATGCTCTTGTTTATGGCACCCTGTACCGTCGGTCCTTTGACAAGTTGTGGTTACGTTATTTAGACAAACATGAAGCCCATGGCATTGTAATCGAGGTGCACTCATGTCTATGCAAACCACATTAATCTAGTCCGAAGATGAAGATGAAGATCAAAAGACTTGAATGCTACTGTCCTTCGATGATTACATACCATGGATGTAGGAGATGCCATCGTACATGGTCCTCCACCAACCACCCAATATTCTACACCCTACTTTGCCTCATGTCCATTTGAGTGTTGGGGTACAACATTGTAGGTCTCCAATATCCTCCTTCCAAGGGGCATCGATTCATCTTAGTTGCCACTGACTACTTTTCCAAGTGGGCGGAAGTCATCCCACTCAGAGAGGTCACAGCTCACCATGTGCTTTAGTTTTTTAAAAAACAACTACAACTTATAACTAAACCTTTAAAATAACTCATAATCTCACATAAAGCCTAAGCATTAAATCAAGATAATAAAATATTTAGCAACCTCTTAGCTAGATGTATTTAATATCATGCATGTCATTTTATTTCACTTGCTAAGAGAGGTTTCCATCTTGATAGAAAAAGGCTTAATTTTTGAGAGCCTATGATTGAAAACACCTCTTTCTCTTTTAATTTGGCCAATAATAAACTTCATCATACATTTAGGCATATAAAATTTTATAGCTTGTGTCAAAATAAAGAGTCCAAAATTAAACAAAATTTGATAAAATTTGCATTAGACTAAGTCATTATTCATACCACTCAAGCTCTAGTCTCTTATTTAAGGACTTTAGTTTTCTTTCTAAGTAAAAATAACTTGGCCATCTTGCAAAATATATGACTTGACCACATGGTTTTAAATCATAGGAGTTAGCTGGCAGCCACTCTAGATGATTACAAGTACAGCAATTGGGTGGTTTACCCTCTCTTGTGGAGGTAAACAATATACCTACTTTCGCCTTAGTTATAGGTCATGCTTTGGCCCTCGCCAAAGTTCCCTAGATTTAGAATCTGAGGTCATTGTTTCCCTTTGGGGATACCAGCATAAATCCTCACCTCTTAGGCATTTCAATCTTGTATTATGGAATTATAAATCTTAGATTTCTAATAAAATTTCAACTCAAATATATACTTCTCCTCAATTTCAAATATATAAAGCCCAACCATAGGATAGTTTGGGATGTCACTAGGCTAGTATCATGGCATCCCCAACTCATCTCTTTGGTCTCATTATAAATCTTTCCTTGATCTATCCATTTTATCTTCCAAATATAACCACCATTGATAGTCCTCTTTGAATTCTTTGAAAATAACAATTGTGTACTTTAATCGAGAGTATTCAATATCACCTTCCTAGGATGTATAACTATGTAGGGAACTTTAGAATCTAATTTAAATAAACCCTACTTTATTCATCCATGCATAAAAATCTACATCAAGACATCATGTCGAGTCCTTATGTGATTAAGTCCACGATAGTTATTTCCATCTTTGAGATGGTGCACTATTCCTTGATATCATACCATCACCAATAAGTACATCCTCTACTGTGTGGTGTCCAACATAACCAAAAATAAACCCATAAATTGTTCCCACTAGGGATGATTCCTCTCCATCTTTAGTAGAATTGTTGTCTCCAAGCCATCATGGACTTGTATTTCATATGAGTCCAAGACTATCTTTCCTACCATTGGCACTTAGCTTATTTCATTCTTAAGCAAAGCTAGCCAACATCCTCTAGGTTTTAGGACCTCATTCTTTGTAAGTCCTGGAACCCCTATTAGGTTTCCCAATAGGAAAAAATAAAATTAACCCATGAAAGGAGATGGAAAAAATTTATGACCTCCTTACCACTCACTTGGTGAGGGAAAGTTCATCTTAATGATTAAGAAAATAAATTCTTTTACAAAGTGCCACTTTCCAAAAGCACCTTTTTCAAAACTCACATAATAGATAATTTTACACAAAATTTTCAAAGTGAACAAAACTCATAGAACCAAACCTCACCTAATAATCCCAATGATTGTTACATGGAAGAAGTTCTTTTCAAAATCAAGATCAAAATCATCTTTTCAGAAGCACATTTTTTTTTTAAATGACCATATTCATTCAACATACTCAAAATTGTTGAATGAGGAGTTTATTTTCAAATAAATCATAGCATAAAATTGAAACTTCACTTAACATATTTCACATGTTAGAGTTAGTTTAGCTTTTCAAAACACATTTTTGAAAATGATCATATTCAGCATACTCAAAATTGTTGAATGAGGAGTCTATTTTTAAATAAAATCATAACATATAATTGAAACTTCACTTAACATATTTTATATATGTTAGAATTGAAGCTTCCCTCATTTCAAAAGCAAATCACGCCATATTTGATTCTCACTTAACATACCAAATTTGATTCTCACTTAACATACCAAATTGTTAAGTGAGAATCTCATCTTCAAATCATATCACATTTGGTTCCACTTAACATACCAAATTTGTTAAGTGAGGATCATATTTTCAAATCATATTACATTTGGTTCCCACTTAACATACCAAATTTGTTAAGTGAGAATCCCATTCTCAAATCATATTACATTTGGTTCCCACATACCATACCAAATTTGTTAAGTTAGAATCCCATTCTCAAATCATTCCATATTTGGTTCCCACTTAACATACTAAATTTGTTAAGTGAGAATCTCATTTTCAAATAGTATTATATTTGGTTCTACTTAACATACCAAATTTGTTAAGTGAGAATCACATAATCATGCCATATTTGATTCCCACTTAACATACAAAATTTTTTAAGTGAGAATCCCATTCTCAAATCATATCATTTTTGGTTCCACTTAGCATACCAAATTTGTTAAGTGAGAATCACAAAATCATGTCATATTTGGTTCCCTTAACATACCAAATTTATTAAGTGAGAATCATAATTTTCAAATAATGTCACGTTTGGTTCTTACTTAACATACCAAATTTGTTAAGTGGAGACCCTCATTTTTAAATCAAATAAATACATATCAATTACATTTGGTTCTTACTTAACATACCAAATTTGTTAAGTAAGAAGTTATTGACCTCATTTTTAGAATGAGCTCTCAACACCTCCATCTTAGGCATAGGATTCCTCTTAGCCTTTAAGAGCTCCTTAGTCTTAAGACACATATAGTGATTAGGTGGACACTCCTACCTAGCCCTAGAAGATTTAGAAGGGTTAGCCATAGGAATAGGTCATGTCTTAGAGGTGTTAGGAAAATCTCCTACCCTTTTGCCTAAACCATTCCTCACTTTCATTCTTTTAAGTCAAACTCCAAATCAATTCTAATTGATTTTCTCCAAACTCAATTCAATTCCATGATTCAATTCTATGATTGAATTCCATGATTGAAACTATGATTGAAACCTATGACCAAAATCCACCAAAATTCCTAAGTTCACATTTCCCAAGTCCTTAACCCTTTCTTAAGGACTTAGCCAAAATCATGATCAAACACTCAAATCTTTGAGATTTTCTCATGATCATCTATATATTCTCATTTATATTCTTTATAAATGAAATATAAAATATAACAATCAATCAACTAAATTCAAAATCCCAAGTGAATTATTTTTCTTAAATCCCTTTAATTTTCCATTAAAGGATTTAAAAAATCATCTAAACCTTGATCAAACCTATTCAAATTCATGGGATTTTCTCAAAACTTATTTATATCTCATTTATATTCTAATATATAAAAAATATAAATATAAACCAATTAAATCAATCAAAATTTAAATTCCAAATTTAAATGCTTGAAATTCCAAAAATTTCCTTTAATGGATCAATCCTAAACTTTGATCAAACCACCTCAAACTCATGGGATTTTCTCAAAACTTATTTGTATTTTCATTTATGTTCACATATATAAATGAAATATAAATATAAATGCATTAAATCCAATTCAAAAATTAAATTTCAAATTAAAAATTCCTTTAAATCCTTTAAATTCCCAAATCATGATTAAATACTTCAAATCCTTGAAATTTTCTCATGATCAATTTATATTCTCATTTATATTCACATATATAAATGAAATATAAATTCAAACAATAAAAATCAATTCCAAAATAAACTCAAAATCAAATCTAAGCCTTTCAAGTCAAAATCTTGAACTTAGCCAATGATTTTCTCTCATGGTTCAATCAATCCTACAATCTTGAGCTCATATATAAATCCAAACTTCAATCAAATAATCAAAACCCAAATCAAAATCAAACCCAAAATCATATTCTTCCTTTGAATATGAAATTTTAAATGGATCAAAATCCATTTGACTTCAAACCACTTGTAAATGGATTTATATTTCAATCATAAGTCCATATACAAGATCAATCAACTTCAAATCAAGCTTTGACCAAGCCATTTGACCACTTAGGCTCACTTGACCCAAAGTGACCTAAAGTACCTTATGAGCCAACTTTGATCCTAACCAAATTGGATTGAACCAAACTCATATATCCTCTATCATGATCAACAATCATCATGGGATGATCAATCAATCAAATTGTCAAATCCAAGTCAACACTTAACCTAAAATGAAACTCAACATAGCCAAAATTCCACCATAGGCCAAATTGATTGATTGATCTAAGTTCACTCATGACCTATGTTTGAACTTAAGTCAACATTTGAGCCTAACCCAACCCATTTTGGTCAAGTTGACCCATTGACCTAAAAAGGGTCAAAATGTGTCAAAACTTGATCTAAGCCAAATTGATTGAAACCAATGGGTCAAGTTCACTTCAAATCACTTGTTGAACTTGACCAAATCCTCAATTCGCCAACTAGACCCAACTTAATTTAGACAACATGACCTAAAGGGGTCATGTTGAGCCAAAATTTAACTTAACCCAAATTGATTGGAAACAAAGATACCAATCCACTCCATATGACTAACCAAACCTAAACCTACCCTTGACCTACCCCAAATAGGTCAAATGGGTCAAATAGGTTAACTTGACCCATTTGACCTAAAGGGAGTCATATGAGCCAAACCCAAATCTAATCCAAATTAAAAAAAAAAACAGAGGCACCAAAACATTTCAAATGGTCATATGAACTTGACCCAACCCTTGGTTTGACCCAATTTGACCTATTGGTCAACTTGACCCAAGTTGACCCATTTTGACCTAAATGGGTCAACATGAGCCAAACCCTATCAAATGGATTCCAAATCTAATGAAACTTGGCCAAACCTATTTTCTCAACATACCAAACATACCCAAATTGAAAATAGCAAAATGATCATTTTACCCCTAGGCCATAGAACAAATTTTGGCCTAGCCCATGGGTATTTTGGTCATACACTCATCACAATCACTTGAGGCTTTCCTAAAAGCTCAAGGGGACCAGATGATGAGTGCACCCAACCCAATGGGTTTGGATTAGCCCATTTGGCCATGGACTAACCAAACCCCATAATTGAAATTTCAAACTCCTCTAAGCTCAATTGATGCACATGGGAGGTTCCACTCCGCCAAAATGACCTTGTGCATTACTCTACCAGCCAAAATAATCCATCCTATGAGGTCAATTGTATCAAAATGGCATGCTCATTGCTGGCCATCCATAGGGGGAGATATAATTCAATGAAATTTTAATCACATATCGATTGGAACCTAGAAGAAACATAGAGCTTTCCCAAGCTAGAGAGATTTGGATTCTTATTTTCAGTTTTTACAAGAAAATAGGGAGTTCCTTTGACTTCTCAACTTCCTCTACACTTGATCTCAATCCTCTCTACACTCTTCCAAAGGACCACCAAAGTGCCCAAGAATCCCAGTTCACAAGGAAGACCTCAATTGGATCGAAGCCACAAGAGGGAGTAAGAGGAGTTGGTCCACCCATTCATCCACTCAATCTCAAGACCTAGGAACTTCAACAAGGCTTCATCTCCACTAGATGAAGCTACCTCATCGATCCCGAGCATCGGGTGAAGTTAGTAATTTTTCAACCACTTAGGCTAAGAGGTGTTGGTCCTTTGTGAAATAAATTTCTATTGCATGTGAAACCCAGTGTTGGATTGGCCACTTTAGTCCTTTAGATGGTGTGGGTTGAGTCTTGAAATGAATCTGAAGGATTAATGGACATCCTCGTGGAAGAACTTAGATGATACCGGCACATTAGACACACATTGTTAAATCCTTTATCCATTTTATAAACTATGGGTGTATCCTTTCATCTGATCGAACTAAGATAAAAGAGTGTGCCATTGTTTCCTTGATGACTCATGCTGCGTGATGCGTAATGTGTTGACGCCACCACATCCGTGTGAGTCGGGATTAGTGGATTAGTTAGAGATTAATTAATTCCTAATTAATTGAAACCTTCAAAAAATCATAACTCCTTCAGGAAAAATTAGAAAAAAAAAAAAAAAATTCCTTAGAAAGATAATTTTATCAACAACATTCTAAAAATCTTTTCAATGGATTTTGAATTCCCTGTTTCTCTGAATTTGGGTTTCTTTAGGAATGTTAATTAGCTAATTACTCTCTAATTAAGTCACTAATTGATCTCAAATTTCTAGAGTTCATGTTAGGGGATGGCCTCAGCCTCCCTTAATTTTTTTGAGATTTATTGAGGCCTTGATTAGGAAAATTTCTAGCTCATTCCATAATTACCCCTTCAAGTAATTAAGGGTAATTAAGATGTAATTAGTGGATTTTCCCTATGATTAAGTTTGATTAAGGTAAGATCTAGTGAGTAGGGGTGTTATAAAATATTTTTCGGGTATTTCCCTTAAGCTATTCCCTAAACCCCCTTTTCTTTCTTTAATCCCTTCTTAATTAAGGGTTAATTCATTAATTATCCCTTTAAACAATTTTCAAAAACTCTAAATATTTCTTAAACTTAATTAATCTATCTTGGGTAGATGCTTAGATGTTTAATAGCCTAAGTTTAATTAAGAAAATTAAAACCCCTTTCATAAGTGTGAAAGGGTGTTTTAAAAGTACTTAAGCTAAAACCCCTTAGCTTAATTAACTTTAATTATGAATCAAATTTTCATTAGCCTTTCATTATAGGTGCATTGAAAATTTAAATTGTGGTTTTATGTCATCTCATTGCTCATAATTACTTAGTTAATTTTTCTAAGGTAGTGTAGGTAAGGGTTAATTAAGCCACTTAATTCATACCCTAACCTAATCAATGCATAAAAATGGATCTAATGAATTAAAAACTAAATAAAAATCTAAAACATATATGGAAATGGGTTAGGAACAACAAACTCATCTCAATTTTGCAAAATTAAATCAAACTTCAAACAAACAAAAATCATTTTTAATTTCACTTTGATTTATTCTAAATTTTCTTATTCCTTAAGAATGTCTTTTGGATTTAAGTAAAGTGAGTTTATTCATATGCTTTCATATGCTTTGAATCTTTACCAACATGTTAAGTTGTATGCCATGTGATTCATGCAATCATAATCTCATGTTTTCAATTTTCAGAAATGAAATTGTTTACTTTATGCCAAATATGCATGTGTTGGCTAAAGTAAAAATATGAGTGGCTATTATCACTACTAAATCCTAAGTATTTTTGATACCTATAAATGAAACATCAAATCTAAAAGTATGTTATTCTTATAATTTAATTTTGATCTTACATGTGATAGATTATAAAGTAATGTTTAGTGTAGCCTTTCCTTCCTTTCTTATGTTGGCATAGTTTTGAATAAAGGGTGGTAAGATGTAGGGTTCATTTGAATAAAACCCAACACTTACTTAATTCTATACCTTATTCATCCCTATGCCATCATCTAAGAAGGATTTCCTACACTTGCATGAATAAATTGCATAAACAAAAATGAAACTCTTAAACAACTTTTGCATATTCCTTTTCCATTTCATTTCTTTTATATGCATGTTAGTACTTAAGGAATGTGGTATATTAGTCTGGACAACCCCGAGATTGCGAGGCTTTAAGTAGCCCAAAGTAGGTCTTATACCTTACACCTATGGTTAACAATGGCGCTATACTCACATATTCCTTTCTTACTTTCATACATGTATGTAAAATTTTGGATTAGGAAAAGCTTTTCTACTTAAGAAAATCATACATGCTTCAACTTCTAAATTTTCTTAAATGGATTACTTAGCATCATAAAGTGTGTTAACTATTCTCATTTGTATGTATAGATATGCTTAGGGTCCATCCATATGCATGTTATATATGTTGGGAAAGAATTGAAGTAATGTGTGTTATGTGAATTTTGATTCATTTTATTTAATCTTAAAATGCCTTTCTTTTTGGATAGGTTTGTTTAGAGTTTGTCTAAACTTAGGATTGATTAAAAGATAATCAAAATATTCACCTAAATGAAACTAAAACATGAACCTACCTTAGAAATTACTTAAGGATTAGGGAAGGAAAGAGAAATTTTCTTCTCTTTCCTCTCTTCATAACTTAGTAATTAATTGAATGTTTCACTTAAACCAAACAAAACATAAAATAAAATTAACCCAAAACACTAAACAACTTAAATGAAACCCCTTCTAAGTTCAACATGTCTTTCACACTTAGAAAACTTAAACCTAAAGTCCTAAGCTAAGCACCACACAAACCTTCAAAGCACACATTAGCCTAAGTCACCACTTCTAGCTTTAGGTTGGGGTGCATGGTTTGATGTTTATTTTTATTTTGGGATGAATGTTTTAGACTGGATGTTAGGTGTATGCTAGAATGAATGGTAGGATGTGCTTAGTCTAACTATTCTTTTTCTGTGGGATTGTGCTAAGGGGCTATCATAAATAAAAATATAAATGCTTGCTTGCAGGTTCTTATACCCTTAAGCATAATCCATAGGCCAGTGGACTTAGTCACCCATGTGTGAGGTGATAAGTCCAATATACATGCTTGGGATTTGTGTGGTGTGATTTAGCTAACCTTTATTTTGAAGGTGTTAGCTAGCTTTTCCACTTTTCCTTTTCATGTAAAAATTTGTATAAATAAGATTTTGGAACAAATTGTTATGGGGATTATGATGAACATTTGTCATAAGAGCCCGCCTTATGCACCATGTGAAGCCTTAGAGCATCTACCATCCAACCTTCCAAAGGATGAACCAAAAGAAAGAAGAAAGAAAGAAGAAAGAAGAAAAAAAGAAGAAAGAAGAAAGAAGAATAAAGCTTGAAGACCCCCATAACAATGAATTCATTGCTTAATTATAATATTTATTTGTAATTCGGGTTGTATAAGGGTAGAGCTGCTACCCATTTGATATTTTGATTTTGGTGGTTGCCGACCACAAATATTTATTTTTTTGCTTTATAAATTATTTGATGATTTGTTTAGCTTTTGCATTAAGATGCTTTTCTTAGTTTCTTCCTTGCTTTATGTATGGATGAGATTAGACTCTTTAGTGAAAAATAAATCTTTTACCCAACTTAAAAACTTGAAATAAAAATAAATAACTCATAACCTCACCTAAAGCTTAGGATTAAAATCAAGATAAAAGAATTAACAACCCTTTAGCTAGTTGAGTATTTCTTTATAATATCATGCACAAATGCATCTTATTTCACGCTTAATTAGAGAGCTTCCATCTTTGCTAGAGAACCCGGCTTGACCTTTGAGGGTCGTGGTGGAAACTCACTTCCTAAACTTCTCACTAATTTTGGCCAATAATCTGATTTCTCATGCATTAGTCATAAAATTCCTAATAGCCTGAGTCAAAATGATTGTCCAAAATGAAAATAAAATGAAATTTGAAATGCATTAGACTTAGGTCATTTGAAGCACACCCTTTACATGATCTAGTCTCTTAAGGGAGTGAGTTTAAGGACTTAGTCTCTTTCTAATAAAAATAGCATAGCTATCTTGCATAAGCATAAAGATTTGCCTACATGAGTTTAAAATCATAGGAGTTGGTTGGCGGCCACCCCCAGGCGGTTGTAAGTCCAAGATGTTGGGTGGTTTGTCCTCTCTTGTGGAGGCAAACTAAATACCCATTTTTGCATTAGATTTAGGTTATGCTTTCGACCCTTGTCAAAGCTCCCTAGATTTATGTTATGAGGTTGCTTCACCCCTTTGTGGGCCATGAGCATAATTCCTCAGCTCTTATGCATTTTCTTAATCATGTGTTAATGAATCTTAATTCCTAAATTTCTAATAAAAAATACAACTCAAACAAACTAAATCAATTTCTAAAATGTAAAGCCCAATTATAGGATAGTTTGATATACTCGCTAGGTTTCCTAGCATCGTGAGCATCTACTTATTTCCATTTTGGCTTCGATAATAACTTCCTATTTTGAACAATCCCATTGATCTTTAAAAATAAAACAATCAATTGATAGTCCTTCCTATTGAAATCTTCAGAGACAATGATCATTTACCTTAATCGAGAGTTTTCCTAAAGGATATTGTCCTTAGGATGTAATTAACTATGGGGCTTGCCTTAGAGGAAACTTAATGAACCCAATTTAAAATAAACCTTACTTTTCCATGTAGGGGAAGAATCTCTATATATGCACCCATCATCCTTAGGAGTCCTTATTGAGGTGATTGGTTCCATTAAAGGGTAGTGACTTCTATCTTTCGAGATAGTACACTATTTCCTTGATGACGTATCTGATCACTTGAATAAGTACATATGTGAATCTGTATGGTGTCTTACCATGATGAATTTCCACATATATAATGTTTCCTCTCCTTTAACCATAGATTTGAAGGCGACTCTAATATGTGTGTGGGAATTTTTCTCCACAGATTTTTCTGTGGAGAGAAGCCCCACTTTCAAATCAAATCAACATATATCACACAAATAATCAATCACCATAAGCAAAGATTTTTTGTAAGATTTCTAGAACATACAATCACAACCTTTCCTTAGCATACCTAAATTTGCTAAGTAAAGTCTTTTAAAATCAAAAATTTTCAAACAAGATAACAACACAAACATCTTCAAAGATCTAAACCCCAACCAACCTACTTAAATTGGTTGAGTATGGGTTCTAAATCAAAGTCAAATGGTAAAGACTCTCCTCATATTATCAAAATATCTCTAATGAACCCCACTTAACATATTTGAATTATTGAGTGTGTGTTTAAAACTCCAAATCTTTATTACTCTCATGGGAGAAGTATTAGCAGATCATTCAAGTTACATTTCAACACATGCTACAAAGGTAGACCGCTAGTGCGCTTAATTTTACTGCGTAAGTATATAAGGCCTCCCAGAAGTTCATCTTTACCTTTCCACTTAGGATGGATTTGGCCTTGGATTGGGCCAGGCACCCTGAGACTGACTCCACCCACTTAATTTTCTTTGGCCAAGGATTTGAGAGCACGAAATGAGGGGTGACCCTCATGACTATCTTATGTGGTGGTTTGGCAAAGCTAGTCATCTGACACCCTCCGATACTAAGAATCCTCCTTGAAGAGGAAGGCGAGGTTCCACCATAATTCAATTCCCATATAGCTTTACAACCACTGTGCATACTAGTACTCCTCATTGGTCCCCTAAGGGAAGGCTATCTTAACTTCATAGATAGTTTGCCCTACCTTTAATGTAGGATCTAGTTCTGACTACCCTACTGACACAAGACCACAAATGCACAAGATGCATCACGGCCAGAAGATATATCAAAGATCCCATGTTACCGAGGAGGATCTCCACTAAACCTCTCCACTTTAGTGGCTAGGTTTTACCCTCTCTCAGCATCAGATAGAGAGAAAGACTATAGGAGGATAGTTGCATTGCTACCACCCACATTAAGGGTTAAATAGGGAAGGAAGTCATATGCTAATGATGGTAAGGTGTCAAAATGACACTCAATAACTGAAAACCACTCAAAAAATTTGGGTGGACCCAAAATTTTGGTTGTTGTTGAAGAAATTGACCCAAAATTTTTAGTGTTTTGACCTCCAACCCAAATTGAGACCCCCACTAAATTGACAAATTGACCCAAATTAGTGAAATTGACCCAAAATCGTTGATCATTTTGGGTCAATCGCTGAAATCGGGTCGGGTTGGTTAAAGTTTTGACCGTTCCAATTGTCTTGTCAACTTTATTTGTAATGTGGAACCCAAATTGAATGACATAGATGGTACCACGCCATTGAAGAGCCCAAGGATGCTCGATGCACATTTTGATTTGAGGTTGATCATCCGTGAGTGTTACTAGAAAATCCATGAGATGATATCAGTCTGAGTAAGGAGTAGGGAGCGATAGACGTTTGTCAAGCAGTCGGTGGCCTCCGCTATAGTTGATTTTCCCAATCATTGGCCACCGAGTCGAAACCGACACATAATAAGTACCACTATGGGAAACCCATGATAAATGGGGTGGTATCATCTCCACCAATGATCCACCTCATCATCGCCGTCTGTGCCATCCACCATTCCCATAAAGGTCATGAAGTGTTATGGGAGAAGAAAGCCTTGGTGATCCACGAAGGATCACACTCCATCTACTCCATGAGAGAGTGAGTCCTCACCTCCTACGCCTTTGGTGAAGAAGAGTGGCAACCAAAGATCGTTATGCCACCACCACCACCATCAGAGCTAGTGATAGCGGCACTAGCATAGGTGGAGGGAGACAGTTCTGCAGTTCTCATGGAAATGGATCCCCCTAGAGATAGCACTCCACTGATAGTGGGAAACCATGAGCATATATCTTCTAGCAAGCATCTTCTAGATAGCACTCTGTGGTAAATGTTAGAAGTATTTCGTGAGATCAGACCAAGTGAGTCTTAATTCCTACTAAGGTAGGATCGCTTTGGTAGATTGTAGCATCCTACTTCCAAGAAGAGGAACTCTAGAGGATGAGAGTAGCATTTAATCCTGATGAGGATGACTATCTTGAGGACTGAGAGGTCCACATGGTGATTAAGAGTTCCCTCCAGAGACCAAGTTAGGAAGGTATTGAAGTGAAAGGATGATACTATCCATTCAACTCAAAGACCTCCACCTACAAAGAGATGATCATATTGACAAAATAGGGAAGAAGATTGAGGAGTTGATGGCAGAGGTTTCAACATTGTAGAATTCAGCCTCGATTTCACAGCCTTCTCCCATAGTAACCAACAGAGCAGAGTTGGAACATACCTCAGATCATCCTAGCTACATTCCTATAGAGGAAGATAGTGATAGCTTGCCTAAGGTGGTGGATAGCACCTCTATGCATGAGAAGGATATAGAACACATAGTGGAGCAATAGGTGAAGGAAGCGATGGCACAAGCTTGAGGTGGCTCATCTATTCCAAAGGGTAGACCATACTAGGAGGAATTTGATGTTGTCTAGTATCCTAAGGGTTTTGTACCTCCTTGAATATTTTTTATGGCAGTGGGAACCCTTGCCAACATATTGCACATTTCGTGGTTGACACGCATGAAGGTAGTGATGCCCTTCCTTTCAGATTGTTTGTTAGCAGTTTAGCAAGCATTGCATTTAATTGGTATGTTGAATTGCCCAATAGTTTGGTAAAGACATTTGCTGAGTTGGAGCACCTCTTCATCAAGAGATTTGCTAGAGCTCATCAAAGGATTATTGTAGTCAATCATGTTGTAGCGACACAAGTCCCCAATGAGTCCCTTATTGATTACATTCTCGTGAAACTAGCATGAAATTTGACAATGCTCAATAGATGTCATGTAGAGATTCTCCTGAAGAATATTCATGGCCTGATTGCTTTCATGCTCAAGGGTTTTACAATCAAAACCTTCGAGAAATTAATTAATAAGGTGGCTAGTCTACAAGAAGAAGCCAAACAGTTTCCTTTCTAGAACCAATCATCCAAGCCTAGACCTCAGAAGGCATTTGAGATGAAACTAAGGGTAGTCACTGTAGTTGACAAGGGGAAGCAACCAGCTAGGGTTCAGTCAGATAGGCCTCGAGCTTAGTAGCCTCCTCTGCCACCTCCTCTACCATCACCCCATCAGTCACCTCGTTGCCACAAGCTACCATCACCGCTTCCTCATTATTGTCCCACCACTAGGTAGTTACTTAACTACAGATAGATTGAATAAACCTTATTCAAGCGAGGTAGTCGGAAGATCTTTAAGAATCTCAAAGAAGCTTGATTTAGTTATCGAGCTTAAGAGGTCGGAGGAAGTGGGCAAGACTCATGATCCAAACTATTTCCCCTACCACCACATGTTAGGCCACATCTTAGAAGATTGCATTACCCTTTTTAGTACTAGCTTGAGTGTAGCTTCAAGTATCATTTAAAGGAATATTAGAATAACCTTCTAGTTATGTTACAGTAATCCTTGGGGATGGATGCAATCCTCTTAAGACAAAGGAAGGTTGGGATATCTCCCTATCCCAAATCTCCAAGAAGATTATTTCCAAGATAAAAAAATTGCCCTTGTAGGTGCTTGAAGCCCCCAACCTAAGGGTTTTTTTGCTAAGGACAACTTGGAGGTACCCATCGAGCAACATAACCTCCACTTGCCGGATAGTATAGTAGCAACTTGAGTTCCAACACTCCTTCCACTTGCTATAGTTCCTCCAGCCTTTTCTTCTAGCTTTATTATATCAAATGAGAGGTGCCAAATCCCTCACTCATTTACTTACTTGATTTCTTTTTGTACCTCAATCCAAATCTAAGAAATCAATGAAGCGGATTCCACATTTGTGTCACCGATTATCCATCGATTTTATTCTATAGATAGCTCAACTCTAATTATAATAGTTCTATCACTCTTCTTCTTATAATTTGGAAATGAATTACCCATTCTTGAATCATTCAGGTTCGCCCATTAAGATTGATTTGGAGTCATCTAACTTTGATGATTTTATAGGAGAAGTTGTAGGTGAACCTGATGAGCAGGTAAACCTTTCCACTAAACCATCTCATGAAGTAGTCAACCTTCATAGTAAAGTTCTATCTCCTAGGGTAGCACCGATAAGGGTAAGCAAGTCATTGGTTCTAATCAAGTAGCCCCTCTAAAGGATTCACTTGGATATGCTTATGGAGGACCAGTTGACTACATGTGAAAGAATTTGTAAAGCTAAGCATATATGATGCCCTTATCTTATCTAAAGAGATGAGAGAATCATTGATCAAAGCCCTTCTCGATCTAGAAATATGCTTACCTTAGCTGACCGCTATTAGAGAGGAGGCATGTTATTCAAGAGAATCCCATGGAGTTACATTGACAGATGAAGATCATTCGGGACAAGAGCACAACCCCTCACATCACAATGGACATGTGATCATTCTCCGTGGTGTTAGTTGATCCAAGTATCAAGAACATTATGAGCCTAAAGACCCTTTCCTCCCTGGATTGACATCTCCAAACTCTGAGGAAATCAGATTATGTTAAGAGGATTCAATGAGCAAGACAAGAGCTTTAGCTCCATAGTGTAAATTTTAGATAGATGACTCAAAGACAAGTAAAAGTTCATAATTGATTCAAATACATCTTTCATTTCTTTGCTCTGTATGCCTTGGATACATGAAAACAACATGGTTCCATCATCTTTACATCAGTGCATCAAATTTCAAAGAGGTGGAATCTAGTATTATGTCAAAGGAGACTTGAAGTTATTTTCAGTTAGAGGTTAAGATATATGAGGATGCAACCTACTACCTTCCTAAAAGTCAAAAGGTCTATTCTCATGAACTTGATCAATGTTCAAAAACAAAAGAAAAAGAAGAAAAATAAAAAGAAAAAAAAAGAAATATGAAAAAGAAAATGAAAATGCAAGTGAGCGAGAATCAGACACTAAGGAAGAAGTAGAGACAGATGTTAGATTTCACCCACAGTTTGTTCCTCCATTGGAACACATGGGTAGGATAACTGACCCCACCTAGAGAAGAGGTAGATCAAAGTTCCAGAGGTGGAAGACCTCCTTGCTAGTGGCCAACCAGAGGATGTTCCAACTCATGAGTACCTCTAGCATCCACATGACTTAGACCAGGAGGATGAGTCTCATGTGGTTAGCACAACCAATCCCTCTCAATAGGTCCCTTAGGTGACATTCAGAATGAAGATGACCTCCAAGCAAAGCATGAATGTATTTAAATCAATATTATGTGAATGAGCAGTTGGGAACCTCTAACCCCACTTTCTTCAAAATTGAGGGTTTGGTAGTTAAGGAGGTCCCCAAGTCATCCAGATGTCAAGCTAAAGAAGTTAGCATCATCCTCAAGTATGTAGAACTTGAGGATGATTCATATAAAGATTTAATACAATTACCTTTTGAGTATTCTTGTGTTCTTAACTTAGCGAACATGGGATTAATCCCACATTTTGGTCTAAATATAGGTCGACATTTTGAAAGGTTATGGGACCCAAAGCGCATTCTCAATCACCGTGGCTAGATTCAACAGTGGAACTCACCTCTCAACTTCCTTATCATAGATATAAGGCTCTCATAGACACTAAGTGTTTCTTAGTCTTAAGAAACTTCTAGTGATTAAGTAAACGCTTAACCTAACCCTAGAGACTTAAAAGAGTTAGCCATAGGGATAGGTTGTGCCTTAGGGATTTCAAAGAACTTGCCTACCCTGTAGCCCAAATGAAATCCTTACTTCCTTCTTTCAAACCAAACCTCAAATTCAAAACCAAATCTAAATCCAAATTCTTATCAAATGATTGAAACCCATGATCAAATTCAAACACTAAATCCTTCTAAGCCTTTGGTTTTACCTTATTACTAACCCAAAATCAACCCAATTCAATTGATTTTCTTAATTATCAAATTCAATCTCAAATGAAATTCCAAATCATAAATCAATTCCAATCCAAATGATTGAAACCCAAATCAAGTCAAATTCTCAATTTTGACCCTTTTAGCCAAATTCTTGAACTTGGCTAAATGATACCCAAACCAATTCAAACCTCATGGATTCTTCATGATTCAAGCATTTCTTCAATCATTGACCTAAATATAAACATAAATCACCATTATTAAGCCAAATCCAAGCTAACCCAAATCAAACCCAAGTTTTCCCTTTTGACTTGAAATTGTCATATGAACCAAAACCCATTTGGCTCCAAACCACTTACAATTGGATTTATATTTCAATCTTAGGCTCATGTGTGAGTTCAACATAACTAAACTTGACCCAAAGTGGCCTAAAGGACCTTTCTGAGCCAAGTTCTAATTCAACCTAAATTGGATTGAACTAAGCTGATCCAAACCTCACAACATGATCAACAATCATCCTAGGTTAGTTAATTGTCTTAAAGTAGGTCAAACCAAGTCAAACCTAACCTTTGACCAAGTCAACACTTAGCCCAAATGCAACCCAGACTAGCCAAAACCCACCATATGCCAAATTGATTAAAATCATTGATTCAAACCCATGCATAATTAATGATTGAACGTGACCAAACTTTCACTTGAGCCTAACCAAGCCTACTTGGCCATTTGACCCAAGTTGACCCAAATTGGCCTAAAATGCCAAAATGGGTCAAATCATGATTTGATTCAAATTGATTGCAACTAATGGCTTAAGTTCATTCTAAATTGATTGTTGAACTTGACCAAATCCATAATTGAGCCCAAGTTGACCAATTGGTCAACTTGACCCGACCTAGCCCAAATTGACCTAATGGGTCAAATTAGCCAAAATCCAAAATAATTCCAAATTAAACTAAAATAAAGCCTACAATCATTTTTCAATTAGCCAATTGAACTTGACTCAACATCTAACCTAACCCAATTTAATCAAATTGGTCAAATTGGTCAACTTGACCCATTTGACCTATAAGAATACAAATGAGCCATAACTAAATCCAAAGAAAATTCAATCAAGCCAATGACACCAATACACTCCAATTGATCATGTGAACTTGACCCAACCCTTGGTTTGACCCAATTTGACCAATTGACCCAACCTAACTACCTAACCTAAAAGGGTTAAATCAAACCAAATCAAATCAAATAAACTCCAAACCACTTGAAATTTGGGCTAACCCACTTTTGACCCATCCTAATTCTATCCAAATCAAACTCATATAAAAATGACCATTTTGCCCTTAGGTTTAGAGCATCCCATGAGATAAAAAATATGTAAATTGAGTCATTTTCTCCCCCTGGCCACTTGGCACCCAATCATAGGTCCACATGGGTACCTAGGACCATGGCTGACCTGACCCAAAGGTGGTTGGATCAGCCATGATCCATGGGGAGGTGAAATCACCTCCCAATCCCCATTGGAGCTTTCCAAACCACCATGGACAAGCACTTCCTCCCTTGGTAGCCACCTCCACACCCTCGCCCAACCAAACCAAACCACATCATGCACCCAAGGACCTCCATTAACCTTTGATGTGGCCAATTGATCAAGGAGAAGCCAAGTCATGACCATCGAGGGAATGAGGTATACCCCTCATTCTCACTCAAACTCATAGACTCACACTCGATTCAACCCTAGCAGCCAAGGAGAGAGTCCCCAGAGTGATTTCCAAGCTTTCCCAAGCTCCCCAAAATCCCCATTCTATATTTTACGCAAAACTAAAATAAGGGAGGCCACCTTCAATTCCCATTTGCTCAAACCTCCACCAAAGTGCAATTAACTTTACACACACCTTCCTTAGAGCCAATCGAGCAAGATTGAATTCTTTCCCAAGCTTCTCGATGACTAGAGGGTAGAGTTCGATCAATCCCGACAACCTATGTCTAGTGCTTTGTACTTCCAAGCAAACTACACCAAATCAAAGCTCGTGCAACTCAATAGAGCTTCATTTCTACTAAATGAAGTTTCCTCAGTCATTGGAACTGCTGGTCATAAGCTCTGGTGAGGTATGCCATTGAAACCAATCCTTGAATTAAAATATGTTGGTCTTTCATGAAAGAAATTTTCATGTCATGCAATTTTTTTTATTAGATATTCTTGTTATGCTTCCAAGGTGTGGGATCATTTTTCTCCATCCAGCCGAGCTTCTCATAACGGCGATGAGCCAATGTTTGACACTCAGGAGGAGATAGATCATGGACCATCCATCCCACATGATTAGGATGGACGGTCCTGATCTAATCACGTTTAGAGCACCTGATTAATCCCTCAAAACAATAGGTTTAATTATGGCCATTCGTTGTTAGATCAGATGGTCCATGGGGTTACCGTGTGCACCGCCATTTGAGTCATCACTTAGATGTGACAACTTAAATAATGAATCTCATCACATTATGTGGAAAGCGTACCGCGTCAGCCACCACGTGGCTTGAAAGATTATGGCTTTAATTAAAGCTAATTAATTAGTTTTTAATCCTGAAACTTCCTAAATTCATAACTAATTTTAGAAAATTCCAAAAAAAAAATACAAACTTAGGCTCATTTTAAAGATACTTTAGAGTACAATCTAAGAAAATTATTATTGATTGCTTTTGAATAGTGGATTTAGCTTAGTTAAGGTTTAATTAGAAATGTAATTAGATTAATTGCTCCCTAATTAATCATCTAATTAATCTCAAACTTTATGTGCATGTTTAGGGGGATGACCTCTGCCTCCCCTATGTTTCTAGGATTTTATTGGTTGCTTAATTAGGGAAACTAATGGATTAAGCCTTAATCACTTTCTTAATATAATTAGTGATAATTAAGTAAATGAATAGAAAATTAATCAATCAATTAAGCTTATTAATCGCTGTTGATTATGATAAAGTCTAAGAAAATGGATTGGGACTCCCTCTTCCAATCACTAAGCCCAAACTTTTCATATAACTCCTTGGGTTGTATGGTGTGCTTAGCTAACATTTATTTTGCATGTGTAGCTAGATTTACTATTCTTCTTATCATATAATTTTGCATTAGGATTAGGATGATTGTTATAGGAGATTAGGATGAGCATTGGTTATAAGACTAAGTCTTATGTACCACGTGATGCCTTTAGAGTAAGCATATCCAAATCAAGCCAAAAGGAAGAAAGGAATGGAGCAAATCAAATGAAGAAATAAAAGATGAAAAAATGAAGAAGGGAGAAGGAAGAATGAAGACCCCAATAACATTCATCATTTGTAATCATAATTATTCTATTATAATCCTGATTGTAAAAGGGTAAAGCTCGGCTACCAATATCTCTTTTCGAGTTGTACGACAGCACCTGACTGCATCAGCCTTTTATTCTTTTGTGATAGCTTCATAAAATTATTTGAAGTTTTGTTTAGCTTGGTATTAGAAAAAGCATGCATTTTCATATTTTGTTCGTGATTGGTGATTGTTGTATGGCCTGGATGCGATTAGGCTTTTTGGATAAAAAATAAATTTTCTATCACATTAACAACTCATAACTAAACTTTTATAACAACTCATAATCTCACATAAAAGCCTAAGTATTAAATCAAAATAATAAAATATTTAGCAACCCCTTAGCTAGATATTGTATGTTTAATCATGCATAATCATCTTATTTCACTCATGTTAAGAGAGGACTTTCATCTTTTCCAGATAGAATGGGCTTAACCTTTAAGAGCCTATAATAGAAGAACACCTCTTTCCCTTCTGATTTGGCCCATAATCAATTTCTCATGCATTTAGGCATACAAAATCCCATAGCTTGTGTAAAAATAAAGAGTCCCAAATTAAATGAAATTTGATACAAATTTGCATTAGATTTAAGTCATTATTCCTACCCCTTATGCTCTAGTCTCTTAGGGAGTGGGTTTAAGGACTTAGTTTCTTCTCTAAATAATAATAACCTAGCCATCTCGCAAAAGCATATGACTTTCCTACATGGATTTAAAGCGTAGGAGGAGTTAGCTAGCAGCCACTCTAGGTGGTAATAAGTTCAACAGTTGGGTGGTTTACTCTCTCTTGTGGAGGTAAACCATAAACCCACTATCTCCATAGATGTAGTCATGTTTTGGCCCTTGCTAAAGCTCCCTAGATTTAGGATCTGAGATTGTTATTTCTCTTTGCAGACTACAAGCATAAACCCTCACCTCTTAGGCATTTCCATAATCTTGTATTGTGGAATTATAAGTCCTATATTTTTAATAAAAATTTAACTCAAATAAATAAATCTCCTCAATTTCAAATATATAAAGCCCAACCATAGGATAGATTGGAGTGCTTACTAGATTTTCCAGTAGCACAAGCACTCCCTACTTATCTCCTTTGGCATTAATAATAACTCTCTCCTTTTGATTCATCCCACTTGATTTTCTAAAATACAACCAATTTATTGATAGTCTTATCTTTGAATTCTTTGGAGATGATAATCACCTACTTTAATAGAGCGTATTCTTAAAGAATTCACTTTCCTTAAGATGTAATTATTTATGGAGGCTTACCTCCATAGGGAACTTAACAAACCTAGTTTAAATAAGCCCTGCTTTACTTTTTCACATAAAGTAGAGAAAAAATTTCTAGTATATTCGAAGACCCATCATGCCTAAAGAGTCCTTATTAGGTGATTAGGTCCATCATAGGGTAGTGATTTCTATCTTTTGAGATAGTGCACTATTCCTTGATGTCATACCCGATCACCTAAATAAGTACATCCTCAAATCTGCATGGTGTCTCCTCATACACACACATAAATGAATCCCAAAAATAAACACCACATAATTTCTGGCGACTCTGCCAGGGATGGTTCCTCTCTCCATCTCTAGTAGACAATTGTTGTCTCCAAGCGTTGATAGTGGAGTTGCATTTTATGTGAGTCTGAGACTATCTTTCCTTCCATTTGCACTTAGCTTATTTCATTCTTAAGCAAAGTTAGTCAACATCCTTTAGATTTTAGGACATCACTCCATGTAGATCTTGAAACCCCTATTGGGTTCCCCAATAGGTGAAAATAAAATTTATCAATAAAGGGAGAGATAATAAAAATCTAGAACCTCCTTACCACTAGCTTGGTGAGGCGAGGCTCAACATAAAATTTAAGAAAATAAATTCTTTCACAAAATGACACTTTCCAAAAACACCTTTTTTGAAAATAGCCACCTTCATTCAACAAACTCAAATTTGTTGAATGAAGATTCTATTTTCAAATCATAACATAAAATTGAAACTCCACACAACATATTTCACATATGCTAGAGTTGAAGTTTCTCCCTTTTCAAAATCATGAAAAAACATACATGGCATCAAAACATATCATTGAAATCTGTTTAACATACTTAAGATTTGTTAAATAAATTTCACCTCTATTTTGGGATCTTATTTGACATGCGACATTTGTCAAACAAAAAATTCCTCTTTATTTCCAAAAAGAAAGAGAGCACATCAAATACATTTGATTCCCACTTAAACGTATCAAAGTTGTTAAGTGAGAATCTCATTTTTATATGCATTTGATTCTGACTTAACATATCAGGGTTGTTAAGTGAGAATCTTATTTTCATGTCATATTTTATTACACTTAACATATCAAAGTTGTTAAGTGAGAATCTCATATACATTTGATTCACTTAACATATTAAAATTAAGTGAGAATCTCATTTCCATAACACATTTGACTTTCACTTAACATGTCAAACTTGCTAAGTGAAAATCTGATTTTCATAAATCATATTTGATTCCACTTAACATATCAAATTTGTTAAGAAAGAATCTCATTGTCACAATATATTTGGCTCCCCACTTAACACACCAAATTTGTTAAGTGAGGGCCTCATTTCCATGTCACATTTGACCTCCACTTAACACATCAAATTTGTTAAGTGGGAGTCCCAAAAGCAAAACACAAATCATATCACATTTGGACTTCCACTTAACATATCAAATTTTCTAAGTGGGAGTCCCATTTTTAAAACATAAATCAATCACACTTGGGCTTTCACTTAACATACCAAATTTGTTAAGTGAGAGTCCCATTTTCAAAGAAGAGCAAAACACAAATCATATAACATTTTAACATCCACTTAACATATCAAATTTGTTAAGTGGGAGTCCCATTTTCAAAACATAAATCAAACACACTTAAGCTTTCACTTAACATACCAAATCTGTTAAGTGAGAGTCCCATTTTCAAAGAAAAGCAAAACATACATCAATCACATTTGGCTTTCATTTAACATACCAAATTTGTTAAGTGGAAGTCCTATTTTCAAACTCAAATCAAACAAAAGTGGCTTCTACTTGACATATCAAATTTGTCAAGTAAGAAGCCCCATTTACAAATCAACATTTCACACATCACAAGCAAAGATATTCTACAAAAAAATTTAAACACACAATCACAACCTCTTCTTAGCATACCCAAATTTGCTAAGTAGAGGTTCTTTCAAATCATTAATATTTTCAAACAAGATACATAAAATATAAATATCTCCAAGAAAATCTCTCCTCAAATTTTAGAACACCACCCAACCTATCTAACCGGTTGAGTGTGGGTTCTAAATCAAAATCAAATGGCAAAGACTCTCCTCAATATCAAAATCTCTCCACTGAACCCCACTTAACATATTTGAATTATTGAGTGTGGGTTCAAGACTCCAAATTCTTATGATTCTCTTGGGACAAATATTAAAGTAGAAACTTGACTCAAGTTACATTTCAACACATGTAGAGATACAACTCAGATCAATCAGTGTAGTCTTTACAATCAGTACACATTGTTTCACAAAAGTTCATTTTTATTTTCCCCTTCGGGATGTACTTGACCTTGGATCGGGCCAGCCTCCCCGAGATCGACTCCACCCAACTAATTTTCTGGGATTGAGGAGCATGAGTTACTATGTGGGGCACACCACTCTATCGAGATGAGGTGGCTGGGCGGAAGCCAATCATCCGTATTGACATGCCCTCTAATTTTGAGTACTCTATGTTGAAGAGGAAGGCCACGATAGTTCCCATGCCCCGTTTTGAGATAGTGTCAGCACCTGCCCATCCAGCTGCCCCTACCATTGATCCAGCGAGAGCTACTACCTCCTCTTTGGTTACCCCGAAGGAGAAGGCTATCTTAGCTTTTGAGATAGTCTCCTCCACTTACGAGGTAGGTACTAGTTCTTTCTCTACCTTGTTCACCCATACTCAATGCCACAATAAAAATTGAAAGATTAAGCGGGAGCACGAGCGAATAGCCAGAGAGCTTGAGGCTACGTCACATATACCTCGAGAGGTCTCTCCACTTCTGACTGGCAACAAGTTCCACCACCTCTCAGCCTTAGACAGAGAGAAAGATTATCAGAGGATTGTTGCTTATCCTACACCAATAGTATATTATGAGACACTAGACAGGGAGCACAGGATGCCCTATGCTAAACTTAGGACTATCCTATGCTAGGTTGGCAAAGCATACGGACACTCGGAGTCCGATACCTTATATGATTTGTGATCATTGATCCCTAGGAGTGTTAGGGGTCAGATCCATAGAGAGAGGGTCATGGAGGCCAAAGCATCTACTCTAGTAGGCAAGAGGAGCGGAAGGATGCCGTGCATTCAGCCTCTACCGATGGATTTTCTTAATTTCCCCATTAGGGTCCATCATTTAGATAGATTGTTCTTACCTACTACCCATAGGTAGAGATCTCTACAAGAGGTCTGTTACCTTCACACGCCCCTCATCATCATCACCTATAGCTCCAAAGATCTCAGGAGAGACCTCCCCTTTGGTGATCGATTATGGCGGATCCCTCCTCCATCCCACCTATTGAGATGAGATCAAGCTCCCATGCTCGACCCTCTATCTCAGTTGTGGTTCGGCAGGAGTGGCGACCCCATAGCATCATGGTCACACCACCACCACCACCATCGAGCCAAGGTGGTTGAGAGGAAGGTGATAGTTTTATAGTTCCCATGGCAATTGATCTCCCTAGGTACACCACTCCACCAATGAGCAGTCATGAGCATATCTCTTCTAGTGAGCATGATCCTCCTAGAGCTAGCACTCTAGCAAGTGGCGGTGTTAGATGTATGTCCGACCAAAATTCCTCCACCATTTGCATTTGTGACGGCATGATTAGATCTTTCCTTGGATAAGATCATAGCCACTTAGTTTATCAAGAAGAGGGAACTCTTAGGTAGCGATCGCACATATTTGCACATATTCTGAGGATGAGTGGGTAGCATTTGATCCCGATGAGGATAACCTTCTTGAGGATTCGATCGGAGTCCACATGGTCGACACTAAGAGCTCCCTTTATAGAGATTCGCATAGTCAGGAAGGTGCTGTGGTTGAGAAAGATGATGCCAATCATTCAACCCAACACCTCCGTTAGTAGTTAAAAATAAAAGGATGATCAAATCAATCAAATGGAGAAGAGGATGGAAGACTTGTTAGCAACCCTCTATGCACTTCAAAATCAGGCCTAAGTCCCACAACATATACCAATAGAGATAAATTTTCTTGAGTCAGCACATGTCCTAGATCAGCCCAAGAGCACTTCTCCAGTAGAATAGAATAGTGGTAGCTTGCATAAGAAGGTGGTGGATAGCACCTCCATGCAATAGAAGGATATCAAACAGTTGGTGGAGCAGCAGGTGAAGGATGTGTTGGCATAAGCCCGAGGTATCTCATCTGTTCCAAAGGGTAGACCATATCCTGAGGAATTTGATGTTGTCTAATATCCTAAGGGTTTTATACCTCCCTCCTTCAAAATCTTTGATGGCAATGGGAACCCTCGCCAGAACATAGCACCTTTCAGGGCTGGATGTTGCAATGTCAGTGGTAGTGATGCACTCTTATTTTGCCTCTTCATCAGTAGCTTGACAATCATCGCATTTGATTGGTACGCTGAACTACCCAATAGTTCAGAGAAGACATTTGTTGAGCAGCTCTTTATTAAGAGATTTCTGGAGCTGAAAAAGGGTAACTGAGATCTCTAGCTCAACAACACCCTGATGAGTCTCTTGTTTATTATATTCTTAGATAGCGCAATTTAGGTATGAAATGTGAACCACATCTATCTGAACAACATGCCATTGAAATTCTACTCAAGAATATTCATGGCCCGGTTGCCATCATGCTTAAATTGTTTATCATTAAGACATTTGAGAAATTAATCAACAAGGTGGCTACTCTACAAGGGGAGGTCAAACAATTACCTTTCTAAGATCAGTCAGCCAAGCCCAGACCACAAAAGGAATTTGAGAAGAAGCTAGGGGCAGTCACAATAGTTGATAAGGGGAAGCAGCCAGTTAGGGTCTAGTTAGATATGCCTCAAGCTCAGCTGTCTCCTCTACCACCTCCTTTGCCACCACCTCGGCCATCATACCGGCCACCTCAATTACCACGATGACTTCCACCGTAGCCTCCTTAGCAGTATCCTCATCAGCATCATCAATAGCAGTATTCCTATCTACCATCAGGTAGCTATCATTTACCTACTCTTGTCAACAAATTGAATAAACCATATTCATTCAAGAAAGAGATAGTTAGGAAGATCTTTAAGAATCTCTTAAAGAAGCCTGATTTCCAGTTACCAGAGCCTAGGAGACTGGAGGAAGTGGGCAGGAGTCACGATCCAAATTATTGCCCCTACCGCCGCATGCTAGGACATGTCTTAGAAGATTTCTTTACCTTTAAGGACTAGCTTGAGTGTAGCTACAGGTCGGGTTCCATTGTCATCCCTAAGGAATATATACTAAAACAACCCTCTAGTTTTATTAGGGTAATCCTTGGGGATACATGTGATCTTCTTAAGATAAAGGAAGGTTGGGATATCTCCCTATCCTGAACCTCAAAGAAAATCATCTCTAAGATCAAAATGTTACCCTTGTAGGTGCCTAAAGTAGCTCAAACCTCCAACTCTAAGGAAGGTTTACAAGTTGTTAAGGACAACTTGAAGGAGGTAGAAACCCAACAGCAGCAACGATAGCCTCCACTTGCCTAGTATAGCTCAGTAGTGCAACCACCATCGAGTCCAAAGACTATGTCCACTTGTAGCTACTTTCTTCCTCTCCAGCTCTCTTTAAGCGGTAGCATATGGAACAAGGGAATTAAACCCCTTACCCCACTTATTTTATTAGATTTCTATCATGTACCTCCACCTAAAGAGAAATAAATAAAGAAAACTTTCACTTACATCTTGTCCACTTCTAATACTCTAGATTTTATTTCTCTTGAAAACTCTCTAAGTCTAGAAAATAATAATAATAACTCTAGTTTCGATCATTCCTCTTCTAATTTAGAAATGGATTTTCCATTCTTGAATCATTCGGGTTCACCCATTGAGATTGAATTGGAGTCATCCAACTTTGATGATCCCATAGGAGAAGCTGTTGGTGAACCTATTGAGTAGGTAGAACTTTCCACTAAACCATCTCATGAAGTCATCGAAGTCAGTGTATGTAGTGGAAAAGTTCTCCCTCCTAGGGTAGCACCTCAGGGTAAGGATTAATAAGTCATTTGTTCTAGTGATCAAGAAGCCCCTCCATAGGATGCTCCACCTATTGATATGCTTGTAGAGGACCAGCCTAGAGTTCACTACAATGTTCTCGCTCACCTAAGAAAGTTTCCAGCTAAACTAAGCATATATGATGCCTTTGTCTTATCCAAAGAGATGAGGACATCATTGATCAAAGCCTTTCTTGATCCAAAAATATGCTTAACTCAATGATCGTTATTGGAGAAGAGGCATGTTATTCCAGAGAAGCCCATGGAGTTACATTCATCGATGAAGACCTTTTTTTGGGGACAACAAAGCACAACCGTCCCCTCTACATCATAGTGGACATGAGCAGATTCATACTTGATCCAGTGCATCAATAAAACATTATGAGTCTAAAGACCCTCTTTCCAGGATCAACATCTCTGAACTCCGAGGAGATCGAATGATGTTGAGAGGATTCAATAAGCAATGCGAGAGGGCTTTAGGCTCTATAGTGTTGCCATTGGAGATAGATGACTGAAAGACATAAGCCAAATTCTATATAATCGATTCAAATACATCTTTCACTACTTTGCTCAGTAGGCCTTGGATACATTGAAACAACATGGTTCTATCCTCTTTACATCAGTGCACCAAATTTCGAAGAGGTGGAATCGAGTATTGCGTCAAAATAGACTTGAAGCCATTCTCAGTTAAAGAGGTCGAGATATATGAAGAAGAAGCCTACTATTTTCCTCCAAATCAAAAAGTTTATTCTTATGAACTTGGTGAAAGCTCAAAAATAAAGGAAAAAAGAAGCAAAAGAAAAAGAAGAAAAAGAAAAAAGAGAAAGAAGGAAAAGAAAAAGAAAAAGAAAAAGAAAATGAAAATGAAAGTGCAAGTGAGCGAGAATCAAACATTGAGGAAGAAGTAGAGCCTGGAGTTAGATTCTACCCATAATTCATTCCTCCATATGAATACATGGGTAGGATGACTGACCCCACTGTAGAGGCAGGCCCAGAGGTGGAAGACCTCCTATTGGTCAGAGCTATGTTGACTCACAGAATACCCCTCTATCCATAGACTTAGAATTTAGTTCAGGATGAGTCTCATGCACATACCACCAACCTCTCGGGTCCCTTTAGAGGTGACATTTGAGCCAGACAGTGATGAAGACCAGGCCTCCAACCAAAGAATGAATGTATCTGAATCACTACTATGTAGAACAGTCAAATAGCAGTTGGGAACCTTAGCTCTAACCTCATTTCTTCTCACAAAGTTGAAGGTTTAGTAGTTAAGTAGGCCCCAAGTCATCCATAGATGTCAAGCCAAAGAGATTTTTGTTGAGAGCATCATCCTCAAGTTAAGAAGCTGATGTAGAACTTTAGGATGATTCATATAAATATTTAATATAATTGCCTTTTGATTGGTATTCGCTTATCTTAACTTAGAATAGGGATTAATCCCACATACTTGTCTAAACATAGGTTACATTACTTTGAAAGGTTATGGGACAACCAAAGTATTCTCAATCAAGATTGGGACTAGATTGACAAGGGTCTAATCGATGATGACAACCATTGCCAAATCATCACCACTCATTTGGGGTCTGATAAGTTCTTCTCAAATCATCATAACTCTTATGAGGAGGTATGTTTAGAAACTTCAGTTCACCCAAATGAGCTTGAAGTCAAAGAGGCACCATCAGAGATTGAAGAAGAGATCAGATTGATCATCGATGAGCTCAAAGAGATCAACTTAGGAACTGAAGATAATCCACATCCGACATACATCAGCTCCTTGTTAAATGAAGAAGAAACCAATGACTTAGTTAGGTTATTAGCTGAGTTTAATGACTGCATCGCATGTAGTTATGAAGAAATGCCTAGTTTATCTTCTGATGTAGCAGTCCACAAACTAGCAATAGAACCTAATGCTAACCCTATCAAGCAAGCTCCTAGATGCATGACATTATTGAACAAGGTCACTTAAATCAAGAAACAAATCAATGGTGGCTTTATCGTGAATAAATATATCCTATGTTAGGTTGTTGTTAAGAAAAAACAATGGCCAAATTTGCATATGTATGGCATGTCTTAAGGATGAATTTTCACTTCCTATACTTGAATTAATGATGGACACCGCCTCATCTCATGCAGTATTCTCCTTTATGGATGGGTCATCTCACTATAACTAAATCAAGATGGCCCCCGAGGATGAAAGAAATACTACTTTTCAAACCCCGATCAATCTATTATAAAAGTCATTTTCGCCTTAAAATGTCTATATACCGGTGACTATCTTCAATGAACTCATTCATCATCAAGTTGAATGTTATGTTGATGATCTAGTAGTCAAAAGCAAAGAAACGGAAGATCATCTTTTAGACTTGAGAGTAGTTTTTAAATGGTTAAGACAATTTAACATCAAAATGAATCCCCTGAAGTGTGCATTTGGAGTAGCTTCAAGGAAATTCCTTGGATTTGTTGTTTAACACCGAGAAATAGAGATCGATCTAAAGAAGATCAAGACTATCTTAGAAAAACCACCCCCTAAAATTCTAACTCAACTCAGATCATTCCAAGGGTGGTTGGCACATCTAGATGCTTCATATCCAACCTATTAGGAAGATGTCAATCATTCTCAGCACTTATCAAAAAGGATGCCAAGTTCAAGTGGGATGATAAGTGTCAGCATGCTTTTGAAGATATCAAGCACTACCTGATGACGTCGCCAGTTCTAGCACCCACTATCCAGGGCAACCCACTAATCCTCTATAATGCTACATTAGATGACACCTTTGTTGCATTGTTGGCTCAAACTAATGATGAAGGGAAAGAAAATGCCCTCTACTACCTCATTCGTCATCTAATTCTTGCTAACCAAATTACCCACTTATTGAAAAGCACTGCCTAGCTTTAATCTTTGCATTCAAAAGCTACATCACTACATGCTTTCTCATAAGGTGAATCTGATCTCCAAGATCAATCCACTATAATATCTTATGACACAATCGATATTATCTAAACGGTTGGCATGTTGGTCCATGATTTTATCATAGTTTGACATCACATCCATACCCCTCCTTGCGATGAAAGGATAAACACTAGTGGATTTCTTAGTAGCACACCGACTTCCTGTTGATTCCCCACTTAGTGATGACCTCCCCAATGAACAAATCATGAACTTTGGGGACACTAGCATTCACCATTGGGAGATGTATTTTGATGGTGCGGCTTCCTTTCAAAAAAGAGAAGAACCACGATCTACTCTTCCAGGAAAGGCGGGAGTAGGAATAGTTCTTCTAACTCGGGACCACGATGTGATGATATTATCAAACCATCTATCCAATCCATGCACCAACAACAAAGATGAATATGAGGCTCTGATTATCGGTCTGGAGTTAGTCATTACATTATGCGTCCAAAGAATCAACATCTACAGGAATTCTCGGGTCATCATCAACCAAATCGCTGGGTCTTAAAAAGTTCTAAAGCCTAAGCTCCATCATTACTACAAGTACACTATGGAGTTGTTGGCCCAAATCCTAGAAGTTACCATCTACAAGATTCCTTGAGGACATAATGCAGTAGCAGATGCATTAGCCAAGCTTGCCAAAGAGCTGGCATGTTCAGAAGATGAGTCCATTCCAATAATGGCCCAAAATAAACAAGTCTTATTCCTTATTGACACTGAACTCATCGAGAGATTCTCCCTTGAAGGGGAGGTTGCCAATACTAAGAAGAATGAGGAGTCAGATTGGAGGCAACCATTCATGGATTATCTAAATATAGGCAAACTACCTCAAGAGAAGTCACTAGAACATCACGTGAAGTAGATAGCCCATTCCTACATTCTCATGGATGGCACCTTATACCGGCGGTCTTTTGATCATATATGGTTACATTGTCTGGACAAACACAAAGCCCATAGGATCGTGATTGAGGTACACTCAGGTTTATGTGGAGCGCATCAATTCGATCTAAAGATGAAAGCTAAGATCAATAGATTAGGATACTACTAGCCTTTGATGATCATAAACTACATGGATGTAACTAGGAGATGCCACCAATGTCAAGTACACGGTGTGGTCCTACATCAACCACCCAACATTCTACATCCTACATTGGCCTCATAGAAATTTTGGTGTTGGGGTACCGACATAGTGGGTCTAATTAATCCTCCTTCTTTCAAGAGTCATCAGTTCATTCTAGCTGCCACCGACTACTTTTCCAAGTCGGCAGAGGTAATCCCACTCAGAGTGGTCATAGCTCAGCATGTGCTCCAGTTTTTCAGAAATCATATCGTATATAGGTTCATGGTGCCTTGATGAGTTATATCTGATAATGGTAATGCATTCAAGAGGACTAAAATTAATAGCTTTGCACAAAGACATATCATAGATTGGAGATATTCCACCATCTACTACCCAAGTGTAAATGGTCTAGCAAAAGCATTCAATAAAACTCTCATTCAAATATTAAAGAAGATAATCGATGACAACAAGAGATAATGGTATGATCAATTAGTTGAAGCCTTGTGGGCCTACCGTACCACATACAGAACTCCAACTCAATCTACCCCTGTCACCTTATTGTATGGGTCTGAAGCCATACTACCATTAGAAGTACAACTCCTATCATTAAAGATAGCCATGGGTAGTAAGATCACAATCGAGCAGAATGCCAAGTTATGGTTAGATGAGCTCAAAGGTTTGGAGGAGAGATGCCTCTAGGCATGCCAGATCCTCGAGTTATACAAAGCCAAATTGATTTAAGCTGACAACATGTTGGTCCGTCCTAGAGCTTTTCAAGTAGTAGATCTTATTTTAGTTTTAAGGAGACCAATTGTTGGTCGTTGAAAGATGGGAGGCAAGTTTGAACCCACTTGGGAAGGCCCTTTTACCATAGAGAAGGCTTACCAAGGAGGATCTTATCAACTTATAAATTGTAAGGAGAGCGTCAGATGCTTCCAATCAATGAGCTCTAGTTAAAGAAATATTACCCATAAATCTTGTTTGAAAATAATCATCAATGAAACTACTTTCATATCAAATTCCATCTCTTATGTGTTAGAAATATCTTTCACTTGTAAATCCACCATGATATGTTTAGGGTAGGTGTAAGAGAACCCAAGCGTCATCCTATCCCTCCACAACACAAACACAAAATACAAATGATCCTCCGGTGCTACTGGGTTAAGTGTAAGAGAACCCAAAAGGCATCCTATTTTGACTAGTACAACTAAGTTAGGTGTAAGAGAACCCAAGCGGCATCCTTCCTTAGTGGAGTCATAATTTCCCCTATGATGCCATTTCATCCATTATTCGGTGTGTTTAAGGTAGGTGTAAGAGAACCCAAGTGGCATCATATCTCTCTTTCATAACACAAATAAACACATATCTTTTGTCTCAAGTTATTTTGATGTGGGAGCAAGCCCCCCATGGCACTCACTCATTAACTACTCTAGGTCAGGTCGATATGCTACCTTGTTAACAAGTGCCTTGTCAGTTTGGTAGGCCTTACTGCATAGCCAGTAAGCTACCCCATGTTGACTTTGTTTAAGAAGATGTAAGCCTACATGCTTTCTTCTTGAACTAGCCATTATGCACTGACTAGGTCGAGTATATTTGAGGTTTAAGATAAGTCCCCCTATGGATCCTTTCCACCTGACTACTTCAAGCTTGGGTTTAGTCCTTACATAAGACTCCTCACTTAGTAGTCACCCTAGGTTGGATAGCCCCCCTCAAGATAGACTATCCCATGACCCGCTTTAGAGATGTAAGTCTACACATTTTCTCTCTGTGAATTATCACAAACTGGGCACCTTAGGTTGGTTTGCTATCACCATGCTAACGATGACCCACTCGGTGGATACACCACTCTTGGTAGATGTGAGTCCCCATGCTTTCTCCTTGAGTTGGTCATCGATACCTCTGACTTTCTTTGCTGGTGTTGGATAACCCCTGGCACCTGTACTCTATTTGGATCACATTCTTAGTAACCCATTTAGACACTTTTCGATTACAGACAATCCCCTTTCAGTAGCCCTTGTGGTTGGAGAATTTATCTTACAAATATGCATATTCTCCCTGTCTAAAGTGAGACTAGAGATGATTCTTCTCAATGTCCCTAGAAACCAAGGGTCCACGATAACATAAAACAAATAAAAATATACTTGTAGATATGGAATTTTCTTTCAAGCTGATCTTTTTGCAAGCCAAAACTCCTATAAATTGCCTGATAAGGTTGCATTTCTCTGATACCATTTTAAAAGGTCACTGAACTCCAATGACTCCATTTCCTTTTTTTTAGTGAGCACTTTCTTTCTCATCAGGGCACTTTTGGTTGGGTTACCTATTTCTTTGATAAATCTAAAGTCTATGAGAGCTTCTTGGTATCACACACATATTCATCCTAAATTAAATTCTAACTATTATCAATGTGAGTCACAATGGCATTTTTTCAAAGTTGACACAGGCTATCAATCGATCACCCAAGTGCTTCTTTGTTTGAGAAGTTCTAAGCCTACACGCTTTCTTCCTGACTTGACCATTACACACTAAAAGGCACCCCTTAGGTTGGATAGTCCTGCCTGATGGCTGGTAGACTATCCCTTTGGATTTGTAAATCTAAGACAAGTCTAGGCTGATATTAGCCCCTTCTTAGTGGATCCATCACACATCAGCATGGTCCATTTCATCAAATTCATCCTCCCTCCAAATCAAACCTATCTTATCACCAGTGTATCTGAGCTCATATCTCTAGCATGTGCATGCTCAAAAAGAAATTCTTATCCTCACTTGGATAATCTGAACCTGCTTTTCTAATGGAAGGTTCATCCGCTTTATCTCGAAGGTTCTAAGCTCATATCTCCAACAGATGTGCCCTCAAAACCAAATCATATCCTCCCCCAATTGGAGTACCAAATCATAAATTAATAAATCAAATTAAACTTTCATCCCCAGTGGATGCCCCATCAATTAACTCAAATCAAATTTCTCCCCAGCGAGATGCAAATCAAATCAAACCTCTATCCTTAGTGGATAACTTGAACCTCCATCCCTAGTGGAAGGTTCATGCACTCATCCCCAGTAGATCTTTTCTCCTCAAATCATATCTAACCAACTTAAACTCTTATCGTCTATCCCCAATGGATAATCTAAACATGCTTCGCTAGTGGAAGGTTCATATACTTGATCCCTCAGTAGATCATTTCTTCTCCTCTTTTGCCCTCGGCATAAGTTGAGTTGCATTACACTAAGATCTTGATTCTATCTACACCTCGGGTTTAGGGATAGATCATTTATCTTAGTGTTTGTAATCCTTCAGATGTTGTTGATCATCTCGTACGTAGTCTTATCACATCACACCTATTGGGTGCCATTTATTGACCTCACTTTTGGAGTGAGCTCTCAACTTTTTTATCATTGATCTAGGGCTTTCATAGACACTAAGTGTTCCTTAGTCTTAAGATACTTCTAGTGATTAGGTGAACACTTAACCTAACCCTAGAGACTTAGAAGAGTTAGTCATAGAGATAGTTTGTGCTTTAAAGATTTAGGAGAACTTTCCTACCCTATAGCCCAAACCAAATCCTTGCTTCCTAAGCCCTTTTATTTTACCTTATGGACTTAGCCTTAAACAAATTAAAATCAACCCCAATTCAATTGATTTTTTTTTCAATTATTAAATTCAATATCAAATCAAATTCTAAATCATAAATCAATTCCAATCTCCAAATGATTGAAACTCAAATCAAGCCAAATTCTCGATTTTAACCCTTTTAGCCAAATTCTTGAACTTGGCTAAATGATACGCAAACCAATTCAAACCTCATGGATTTCTTCATGATTCAATCATTCCTTCAATCATTGACCTAAATATAAACATAAACCACCATTATCAAGCCAAATCCAAGTTAACCCAAATCAAACCCAAGCTAGCCCTTTTGACTTGAAATTGTCATATGAATCAAAACCCATTTAGCTCCAAACCACTTGCAATTGGATTTATATTTCAAAAGGCTAATGTGTTCAACATAACTAAACTTGAATCAAGCGATCTTAATTAACCCATTTCGCTCACTTGACCCAAAGTAGCCTAAGGACCTAAAGTTCTCAACCCAAATTGGATTGAATTAAGCCAATCCAAACCTCACAACATGATCAACAATCATCCTGGCTTAGTCAATTATCTTAAATTGGGTCAAACCAAGTCAAACCTAGCCTTTGACCAAGTCAACACTTAGCCCAAATGAAACCCAAACTATTCAAAATCTACCATATGCCAAATTAATTAAAACCATTTATTCAAACCTACTCATAACCAATGATTGAACATGACCAAACCTTCACTTGAGCCAAACCAAGACTACTTGACCATTTGACCCAAGTTGACCCAAATTGACCTAAAAAGCCAAAATGGGTCAAATCATGATTTGATTCAAATTGATTTCAACTAATGGCTCAAGTTCATTCCAAATTGATTATTGAACTTGACCAAACCTATAATTGAGTCCAAGTTGACTAATTGGTCAACTTGACCCTACTTAGCCCAAATTGACCTAAAGAGTCAAATTAGTCAAAATCTAAATTAATTCCAAATTAAACCAAACCAAAGCCTACAATCATTTTCAATTAGCCAATTAAACTTATCTCAACACCTAACCTAACCCAATTTGGTCAAATTGGTCAACTTGACCCATTTGAACTATAAAAATCCAAAAGAGCCATAACCAAATCCAAAGCAAATTTAATCAAACCAATAAACCAATACACTCCAATTGGTCATGTGAACTTGACCCAACCCTTAGTTTGATCCAATTTGACCAATTGGTTAACTTGACCCAACCTAACCCAATTTGACCTAAAAGGGTCAAATCAAGCCAAATCAAATCAAATAAACTCCAAACCACTTGAAATTTGGGCTAACCCACTTTTGACCCATCCCAAATCTATCAAAATTAAACCCATAGCTAAATGACCATTTTGCGCTTGGGTTTAGGGCATCCCATGAGATAAAACACATGCTCATTGAGTCATTTTCTCCCCTAGCCACTTGGCACCCTTTCATAGGTCCGCATGGGCACCTAGGACCATGGCTAACTTGACCCAAAGGTGGTTGGGTCGACCATGATCCATGGGGAGGTGAAATCACCTCCCCATCCTCATTGGAGCTTTCCAAACCACCAAGGACAAACACTTCCTCTCCATCTCCATCCCTACCTGAGCCACATCATACCTAAGGATGTCTATTAACCTCGATGTGGCCAATTGTTCAGAAGCCAAATAAGTCAGGATCCCAATCTGAACAAGGGTATACTCATTCTCACTCAAACTCACACTCACTTGATTCAACCCTAGGCCCAAGGAGAGAGTTCCTGAGTACTTCAAGCATTCCTCAAAATCCCATTCTTGATTTTATACAAAATTGAAATAAGGGATGCCACCTTCGATTCCCATTCGCTCAAACCTCCACCAAAGTTCAATTAACTTTGCACACACCTTCCTTGGAGCTAATCAAGCAAGAACGAATCCTTTCCCAAACTTCCTGATGGCTGGAGGGTAGAGGTCGATCAAGCCCGACCACCTACATCTAGTGCTTTGGTCTTTCGAGCAAACTACACAAAATCAAGGCTCGTGTTGCTCAATAGAGTTTATACCAAATGAAGCTTCCTCAATCATTGGAACCACCTGTTAGTTTCTCTTTTCTCTCTAATGGAATAGAGAAAAGAAATGACACCACATAGAGTTTAGGAATATTTTATTTAGATGACCAAATACAATATTAAGGAATAAATATATTATCTTGAAAGATAAACATGCTTTCCTATAATGGATTCAATCATTTCAATAAAAGACTCTAAGGCTAATGGGTCTTTCGTGTACCAGTATTTTCCAACTACATAGAAAAGTAGAAAGGGTCAATTTTATCCGGGATCTTGGTTCCTATAAAGGCCTCTATAGTTAATTACATCTTAGAAGGGTCTCTTCCTGAGAATACTCTTGATTGAAGAAATAAGTGATTATTCCTAAAGACTACTAGGGTAGCTTTCAAAGGATTGATTTTTGGAAATTCAATTGGGAGAGGTCCAAACTGGAGAGCGTTATTTTTAATATTCAAATAGGAAAAAGTAGGAAATGTCTATTAATACTGGGATGCCCAGTAGAAATTTCATCTATCCTATGATTAGACTTAAATTTAGGACTTAATTTTATATTTCAAGTTCTCATTTTCTTAGAAATCTAGGACTTAGATTCTAGCAACACAAGACTACAGAAATGTCTAGGGTTGAAGACTTATTCCTAAAAGGATGCTTCAGAACCTAGTCTACAGGTGCTTTTGACACATGTCAGATGATCGACCTAGTTTTATTTTTAGGAATCATTGGCCATTCTCCTTACTTGGGGGACCTAACCTATCCCTGACTCTTCTGGACTTACAACCTGCCTGGAGAAGGCTGCCAGCTAACCTTACCTAACCGTATTTTAAAATCATGAGGCAAAGTCATATGAATGCAAGATGGCTGGGCTGTTGTAATTTTAGGAAAGAAATCTATGAACCTAGACTTACTCCCTAATCCCTAAGATCATGTAGGGTATGAAGATGCATATAACTAATGCACATTTTTCATATTTTAATAATTTTTTACTCACGATTCATTTAGGCCATAAAGATATTTATGCCTAATGCATGCAATTAGAAAAGATCATGGGCCAAATCAAAATAGAAGAAGGTGTACTTCCATCATAGGCTCTCAAAGGTCAAGCCTAGGTAAAGATGGAATTCCTTCATTAATCAAGAGTGAAACAATATGATTATGCATGACATCCAGCTAAGAGATTGCTACATATTTTATCTTGCTTTAATACCTAGGACTTTATATGAAGATTATGAGTTAAATTTATTTTTATGTTTCAGTTGACTTAGTTGGGCAGAAATTTTAGTTTATCCTATGAGCCTACGTGCATTCACACAAACATAGAAAGAAACCTAAGAAAAGCATGTTGTTCTATTGCACCCAAAATAAATCAAGCCAAATTAAATTATATAAGAAAAGGTTAATGCATGCAATGCTATACACCCCAAAGAAAAAAAATTCTCGCTCTACACTGGCCTAGAACTACAAGTTCGATTATGGGTCTTCTTTCCAAGAAAGTCCTTCTTAAGGGACATCCATCAGTGGGACCACCGCACCATCTGGTTGGGTCACTCTAATCCTAGACCCCATAAATCCTAACCTAAGCTCAAATTTATATTTAAAATTCAAAGAAAATCCTAAGCCCTAAAATAGATGTAAGGAAATACACACAAGATACAAAGAAGTTTATATTTCACAAACATATGGGCTTAGCATTAGTTGCTTAAGCCCAATTCTATGGACTATGTTAAGGATTTTAGCACAAGTAAACAATAATTTTATGATTTATTTATTACATGATCCCTTTAACACAGTCAGAAAAATAATGTTAAATTTAGAAAGATCCTAAGCCTAACAAACAAACAAGCTTATGCATCCAGTCTAAAATAATACACCACACTGACATGTGAGCACATCGCAACATATAACAGAAGATTAAAAGAAAATCACAGAATGATCTAATCTAGATCTAGGGTCCGTGACTTAAATAATCCGGTGTGTAGAAGTGGGGTTTGTGTGGTAAGTCTTTGCTAGGCCTTTAAGTTTAAGTTTTGAAGTTTGAAATTTGAATTTTTTTTTTTTACCATTTGTTGGTTTCAATTCAAATGATTTAATGATTTAATTCATATTTTTATGTTCACTCTACTTGGTTAAAGTTGTATAGGTTTTCAAGATTGTGAAATAGAATGAATTTCATTTTTAGGTGAAACTCACTTTATTCGCATCCTAAATCCTAATGAGGTTTCCAACTAAAATCCTTAAGTATTTTAATTAAACCTTTTGATTTTATTTATGTTTGGGTTTGATTTATGTTATTTCATTTATTTGAATTGCTTCATTTGATTTAATTTATTTGATTTATTTCATTTTGAATGAAGTTATATGGATTTGATTTGATTTTATATGTTAATTTAAAAGAGTTTTTAAGTTTGATTTCATTCAATTTAACTTAATATATTAAATAAGTTTTAAATTTTAAGTCATTTAATATGAATTAATATCTTAGATTGTTCATTGATTATTCTTAACCTAAAGTACTTAGGTTAATTACTTGATCTGATTTGATTAATCTAGGTTTTAAGTTTATTATTTAAATTCATTAAAGATGAGTGGTTTTATTAAATTTAACTTAAGTTGTTTAATTATATTTGATTTTCATTAAGTATTGATTTTCTTAAAATTTGATTATTTGATTAAATTATTTGATTTAGGAAGTTTTGATGAATTACCCTAAGTATTTGATTTTTTCAGTTTAGTTCAATTTAGTTAATCCAATGAATTAATGATTTTAATTATTATTTCATTCATATTGACCTAGAGATTTGGAAAATCAAGAATTCCAAATTTATAGACCAATTTGGTTTCAGATAATTATGGCAAGTGGGGTTACATTCAAATTTTATGCTCCTAAAGTGTCAGCTTAATTAGGGATGTAATTAATGTGTAATTAAGGTTTAAATTATTTCATTAAGACCTAAATTAAGCCTAGTTTGGCAAGATTCATTAAGAGATTTTATTTTTCACTTATTATTCACTGAAATACCTTTCTAATGAGGGTTTATTCATAATTTTTGGTAAATCAGTTGAGTTATTATGAATTAATTAAGTTCAAGTGATTTAATTGAATTATTTAATTCTTTTAATTATCAAATTAAGTTAATTAAGTACATATTATGTTCATATTGGTTTAATTAAGTTAAATTATTATTTTGATGTTCATTATGTTGACTTAATATTATTAAATTAAAATTCTAATTATTAAAGGGAATTAATTTAATTAATTTAAGGTTAATTCATGAAATTTCAATTCCATTTGAATTTAGAGATTTAAATCTCAAAAATTTATCTAAGGGATGTTTCAAGTTTAATGTTATTTCCCCAAAGTTTCAAATTAATTGGATTATTAATTTAAAATTAATTAAGGTTTAATTTTTTTTGATTAAACCTAAATTAAGGAAAGATCACACAATAAAAATTGGGATTTTAATTTCTATCGATTCCTCTCATCGAGACGAATCCATAGAGCTTTTATTTGTATTTTGATTATTTGTCTTTGATTTTATATGATTTTTTTGTTTTTCTAAATTTTTTTAAATTAATTAAATCATTGCTTAACTATTTTTTAACAGTTTTTTTAGTGACGTCCCACGCTTTAATTAAATCGAAAGCTTTGGACCATGATAAGATCTGACGGTCCGGTGAGCCGTCACGCGTCCCCGCATGTCGCACACGGTTGATCCCAAAGTTTGATCGATCGCCCCAATCACTCCGCATCCTAAAGAGCTTTAATCAAATTAGATCTGGACCATCCATTTCTTTTAAAAGAAACGACGGTCTTTCATCTCCCTCAGAGCTATCATAGTATTTGGTTAATATCTTTTGATATTATTAACCAAATTGGATGATACAAAGTGCTACATGATCGTTGAAAGATCCTCTTTCAATCCATATGGCTTCAGCTCATTGGAGAATAAGCCTTGTAGGAAAACAACCAAGGCCGAAAGCTTTGCATAAAAAGGTGGGTCATTAATGGCATACCTTGATTTAGGGGATCTCAAAGGCTGGAATCAATTGAAGTAGCTTCGATTCTTCAATAGAAAGCCTTGTTTCAAAGGAATTGGTAGAATTCCTTGTGGTTTGATCACTAGCCCAAGCTTTGGATTCAAAATTTGGTTTTGATGGTTCCACTGATTGAGAACACTTTGAGGGAGGAGGGAATTTTGTTTGGCTTTCTTTGTATGTGTGGTGTGAGAGCTTTTATTTGCCTTAAGGGAATGTGTATATATTATTTCCTTCATGTCATGCTCTTTCTTTTTTATTTTTTTTCTTTTTTATTTTCCTTATCTTCTCTCCATGATTGGCCTTTTTTTATGCTTGATTACCTGCTTTAGTTGAAACCAGCCACCTCTGAAGAGATGGCTTTTTTTGTCTTGGGGTAGGTGATGTGGGATGAGGACAAAAGAATTTTTCCTCTCTTTATCCTTTTTTTAATTATTTTTTTTGTTATTTTGTCATTTGATTTATTAATTAAGGAGATTAATTAACTTATTAATGGTGTTTAAGATGATTAATCTCTTATGCACATTCATTGGTTAAGATGGTTTTGAATTTTCATGCTTTTATGTTTTGTTTAACTCACTTAACCCAAATTAAGTTGAGTCAATTGTTTTCTTATGGGTCAAATGACCCATTTGAAAACACACCCAATAGAGTTAGTTATTCCTATTATCATTCCCATATGATTTAGTTTGATGTTATTTTGATTTTTCATCAATTTGAGTTCAATGTGGCTTATTTAAGTTATTTTGTTTTAATTTAATTTACTTAATCTAACTTAAAGAACTCAAATTTATTTGTTATTATAATTAAAACTATTTATTTAATTTTTAGAAATATTTTTTGGTGATTTTATTAAGTCAAATTTTAGTGGGTTGACTTTTTGACCAAGTGGGCCCACTTAAAATCAATTCTAGGTTAACTAGGGTTGACTTTAGGTTTGACTTTAATCATTTTGATTGATTATTGATTATTAAGTTGATTAGTTTTTTTAATTTGGATGTTTGAGTTGATCCTACCTAAGATGAATTCTCATGTCACTTATAGTATATCAAGCATGCTAAATTAACCTCATCCATAAATGAGGTCAACAAATAGACCTTCAATATGTGTAGTGAATTAACTAGAATACATTGCACATATTGGTGTTGACCAGATTGATCAACATACAAGTATAAGCTTAGGGTTCCAATTCATGATTTTAGTTTTTGATTTGATCCAGCTAAAGAGAGGAGAGGGGTCTTTAAATACTTGATCCAATCCTCAAAAACTATGCTGGGGAGAAGAGGCTTGAAATGCTTGATCATACTCCACATCACTTTGACTACTAAACAGGGGTCACATAGACTTGATCCTATTTAAATAGTTCAAAGAAATGGGGCCTTTAATGGCCTGATTCCATTCTTTAGAAGTTTGAATAGGATGCCAACCGAGGACTTATTCTTATATGATTAGAAAGGACACCGACCAAGGGACTTATATCTTTCTGGCTGTTAGAAAGGGGTCATAAAGACTTAATCCAATATAACTTGTCTGTGTAGCATGAAAGGGGCATTGATGGCTAATTCCAATCATGTGCACTAAGGTAGGATGCCGACTAGGGACTTACTCCTATTAATTTAAAAAGAAGGAGGGGTCTTATATCTTTCTCGCTATTAGAAGGGTCGAGACTTAATCCAATCTCCTACTGTAATATGAAAGGCTTGATTTTCCAATCAAAAGGTAGGATGTAATTGGGGACTCCGATGGAAGAAAGAAGGCCAACTTGGGACTTATATCTTTCTATTAGAAGGTCATAAAGACTTAATCCTCTAACTTCTGTAGCATGGAAGGGGCCTTGATGGCTTGTTCCAATCATGTACACAAGGTAGGATGGGGGACTCACTCGATGATTAGAAAGAAGGCCAGGGGACTTATATCTATTAGAATAAAGACTTAATCCACCGCCTGTATGATAGGGGCCTTTATGGCTTGTTCCAATCATGTACACAAGGTAGGATGCCATGGGAATTACTCTCGATGAAAAGAGCGACTTGGGACTTAAATTTTTTGGCTATTAGAAAGGGGTCAGAAAGACTTAATCCAATCTAACTCACGTAGCATGAAAGGGGCCTTGATGGCTTGTTCCAATCATGTACACAAGGTTGGATGCCAGGGACTTACTCGATGATTAAAAAGAAGAATGAGACTTATATCTTTCGCTATTAGAAAGGAGTCGTAAAGACTTAATCCACCTAACTGTAGCATGAAAGGGGCCTTGATGGCTTGTTCCAATCATGTATCTGAAGGTAGATTGAATGGGGACTTATATCTTCGACTATTAGGTGAAGACTTAATCCAATCTAACTGTAGCATGAAAGGGGCCTTGATGGCTTATTCTAATCATGTACACAAGGTAGGATGGGGACTTACTCAAACTTAGGGACATGAGAAAGGTGTCACAGAGGGCTTGCTCCCATCTCGAGTCATGTATAGGAAAGGTGTCATGAAGGGCTTGCTCCCAACCTACATAGGTATTTTCTTCATGGGAATGGTTCCACGAAGGGCTTGCTCCAAACCCAGGAAGGACATGAGAAAGGTGCCACAGAGGGCTTGTTCCCATCTTAAGTCATGTATAGGAAAGGTGCCACGAAGGGCTTGCTCCCAACCTATACAAGTAGTTTTAGATGAGGAAAAGGGGTCAAAGTGACTTATTCCTAATCCTCAAAGTTTTGACTAATAAGCAAGAGTCTCAAGGACTTAATTCTTACTTGATTAGTCAAACTTGATGTAGAGGTGATGGAAGGTTTGCTTCCATTTCTTGATTCTACTAATACTCCTCACACATGAAGAAGTTTAGTTAAGGAGGTTTCAAGGAGTTGGAATTTATTTTTGAGGGAAGACTTGGGTATATTTTGGACCCAATGCTTTATTATGCCATGAGCATAGAAATTCATCATTCTTCTTTTTATATCTCAAAGTTATAATGAACCATGCTAGATGTCTAATTCATTGAAGGAAAGACATCATAGGGTAATAACTTGAGAACTCTACCTCTTTGAGCTTGCATGTGACTATGTAATTCTTCATATAGTAAGAACCAAAGTCAACCAATACTTCTCAAATGAAATTTTATTTTCTTTTTGTTTGGATATGTATGTTATTTTTACTTTGTTGACATGAATCAATAGCTTATAATACGTTCTCTTAGATTCAATGAAGATCAAGAGATTCCTTTAAAGCTTTCTAAAGCAAGTGAGAATCAAGATAATCTTTTGGATTCTTATAGAGACACAAAATTCTTATCCCTAAGCAAATAGATATTTGAAAGGATTAACTTATTAGAGAAATTTAGATTCTCTTGATAAGTTGGAAATTGAATTTCTTCAGTTGATTTATTATTATAGGAAATGAAATATCATAATTGTCTTTGATTAATTTCTTATTTTTGCATTTTTGATCCTTCTACATTTTACTACAAGGTCTTTGAAATTACTTCAAAAGTAAATGTCAAGACTCTATATATAGTAATGTGATTGTTCTTCACATCATATTGAAGTTTATTTTATTTTCTTTTTTTTTTGACAAGATTTTCAATATAACCCTACCTAATTGAATGTGGGATTATAAGAAATCTTTATCATGACCCTTTTGCTAAATTGTCTCAATATTTTGAGATTGAATGATATGACTCACAGAACATTCTTATAAGGATTCTAAATGTCATATCATATGCTTTCAATTTTTTTATTTATAATTGTCTTGATTTGACAATTTTAGATAAGTTATCCTTAAGAAGGATAATCTTATGCATAAAATCTTTTGATTTGAAAATGAAATATGGGTAATATGAACCCATTTTCAAGGTAAAGATTCTACCTAGTCCCAAGATGTGGGTCATATAATGATGTTAGCTAACCAAGAAGAATATTTTCTTCTTATGTAGAACCATCATTTTCTAGCTCTTAATTTTAGCAAAAATTTTCTTTTCTTTTGGAATTTGACCACAATCATCAAGGGGCTTAATTTATTGAAATGTCATCAAGCTTAAGTTTATGGACCGCTACATCTGGAGATCATTTCAATTTTATTTCCAGATAATGTAGTCTTTAGACCCAAAAAATAGCTTGATCAAATCATCAATAGGTAACTCATTAAAGAGTTAGATCATTGATATCATCTTGTCAATTATGGAATTGGATTTTTCTTCAAATTCTAAGGGTGCATTCCGAACTTGAAAATAATATAAATATCTAGACACATCTAAACAACATTGATGCAATGTGCTAGAGTGACTTTTAAAAGAAAGTTAGGACCCAAACTACTTAAGCTTTTTTAGCTTGCAATGGATATAATTCCATAACTTTTCTTTATTTATGGTTATAGACCACTTGCAATGGAATCAAAGTATACTCAATGAGACCTTTGCTATACAAAAGATATGGACCTCTGGAAAAGAAGATCCATTATCTTTCCTTTTAACCTGCTATGCGAGCTCACCCAATCATGGCAAAGGCTAAAATGACAAAGTATGAGATATCTTAATTTTTATTCAGCTAGGGTCAATTTTTTTACTTCTAACCCTACCACTTTATTTTGATGTGGAGAAGTTTAAAGTTAAATTGTCCATTTACATTGGGTGTCTTTTGCTTCATTTGAAATCAGAATATACTCAATAGAATCTTTATCATTCAGAAGATATGGTTTCTTGAAAAAGAAGATCCACTATCTTTTTATTTAACCTGCCAAGCAAGCTCACCCAATCATGGCAAAGGCAAAAATGATAAAGCATGAGATATCTGATTATCTTAATTTCATTAAGCAATGTAAATTTTATAGGGTATTTTTATTTTATTTGAAATGGTATCAGAGTATACTCAATAGAATCTTTGATTCAAAAGATATGGACTCTGGAAAAGAAGATCCACTATCTTTTATTTTTAACGAGCTCAACCAATCATGGAAAAGGCTAAAATAACAAAGCATGAGATATTTGATTATATTATTATTATTTTATTTAGTCAGGGATAATTTTTGGACTTCTAACTAGGCCACTTTATTTTGATGTGGAGAAATTTGAAGATAAAAATGTCCACATGCTTAGAAATTTTAGACTTCATCCTTTCACTCTTGGATATAGTCCTTCCATCCCCTAACTTTTCTTTCTTTCTTTCTTTTAGAAATATTCTGATTTCATTTATTCATCATTTTTTATTTCATATTTCATTTTATTTTATAACAGAGCATTATGATGCTTGATTTTGCAAGCAACTTCTCTAAGATAGGCAAAATATCATATTTTGAAGATGATTTATTTTCTATTTCTTTTCAATGTCATTTGAGGTGGTATGACTCTACCATTTTGAATTTTAATTCAAGAATTTCTCTTTTTATATTAAGGGAAGGTAGGTCTAACTCTATCCTCAATAGATCAAAAGATCTCATGATCTATTCATTTAGAGGATCATCATTTAAAGAGGACCCTCTAGATGATGATGCTATCGAAAGTCAAATTTTGACTTGCATTCTTTTATAGCACATATAAGATTAAAGGTAATCTCGACTTGCAATGGACTCTTTGACCACCATACTTAACATTAAGATAATGTCAAATGTCATAAGACATTGCAAAGGATTCTTGGATTTATTTTGTATTGAAAGCATATAATACCTTAGTCTTGAAAATTATGGCATTTTTCATTCATTTGGACTCACAAAGTCCTAAGTGATCTATCTATCAACTTTCTAGAGATAGGAATTTCATACTTTCACTCTAAGTGATAAATATATCACCCTTAGGACCCATCCTAAGGTCATGATTTCTTTAGAAGGATTAACTTCTTCATTTATTTTCTTTTCTTGATTTAACCTTAAAATTAATTAAAGCCAATCATGGAATATCATTTCATTCAATGGGAGAAAACTCCCATTAAGAAAGTTGATTTAAATTTTATTCATTTCAACTTTATCCAGAGAATCATAATTCTTTTTTTCTATCCTCTCTTTTCTTCTATTGATTAGAAGCAAAAGTGAATCTTGTCACTTTATTTTTGTTTATGTCATGTCATCTTCCTCTTTTGACTCTCTCCCAAACTCTTAAGAATTTAAGATTTTGAAAGGTCTAAAAGAAGGTTACCTCCAAGTCACTCCTTAGAATTGGCCAATCAACTTGAGTAGTTGGTTTTCCAATATTCTAGTGGACTTATGGAAATTAAGATTAAAGCTTATTTGCATTCATGTATAATTTTCTTCTATATAAATAGGAGATTTTCATTGAGTTCCTTAATCAACCTCTGCCTAAAGTCAATAAGGCATTCTCTTTTCAGGATGATTTTTTTTGTTTTTATTCTTCTTTTCTAAATGCAATTCAAACTTCAATCATGGTGGGAAAAGGGGCAATAGGCACAACTATGTATCCTTTTGATTTAAGTTTTTCTCAAGATTTGAAGGAACTCCTTTATCTTAATTTATATCTTTAGGTGTTTTAACACCTTCTGAATGCAGTAGAACAAATGGTGTTCATTCAAGGACCCTGTCCTAATTCTCTTTAGATCTAGTACAAAGCCAAAGTAAGATCAAGGATAAGTTTAATTTTGAGACTTTATTTTTTGAAGATTTTCTTTTCAAATCTTGAAGTACTTTTCATACTTTTTTTAAATTTAATATCTCTTTTTTATCTTGGAATGGTTTCAAATCCATCTTGACCGATTTAGGTCATCAGAGATAACTTGATTTTTATTTATTTCTCTCACCTCTCATTTTATTTTAGGATTTGGTTTTAGGACCCAATCGTTTAACTATGACAAATGAAGAGTTCTAGAACCTCTATTCAAGATGTTGGATAGGCTCAACCAAGAATGAAATGGAGAGGTATCCAACGGAAAGAAAGGCAGTCCTGACCGGTGAGTGGCACTAGTACACTATATATAGAAATAACCACCTATTTCTAAATATGGAGAGAGGAACCATTCTCCAGCGGAGTCACCAGAAAAATATGTTGGTTTCTCTTTTCTCTCTAATGGAATAGAGAAAATAAATGATACCACATAGAGTTTAGGAATATTTTATTTAGATGACAAAATACAACATTAAGGAATAAACATATTATCTCGAAAGATAAACATGCTTTCCTGTAATGGATTCAATCATTTCAATAAAAGACTCCTAAGGCTAATGGGTCTTTGTACCAAAGTATTTTGAACTACATGGAAAAGTAGAAGGTCAATTTTATCACGGGATCACGGTTCCTATAAAGGCAAGCCTCTATAGTTAATTACATCTTAGGAAGGGTCTCTTCCTAAGAATACTCTGATTAAAGAAATAAGTGGTTATTCTAAAGACTACTAGGGTAGCTTTCAAAGGATTGATTTTGAAAATTCAATTGAGAGAGGTCCACATTGGAGAGAGTTATTTTTAAGATTCAAATAGGAAAAAGTAAGAAATGTATATTAATATTGGGATGCCCACTAGACATTTCATCAATCCTATGATTAGGCTTAAATTTGGGACTTAATTTTAGATTTCAAGTTGTCATTTTCTTAGAAATCTAGGACTTAGATTCTAGCAGCACAAGACTACAGAAATGTCTAGGGTTGAAGACTTATTCCTAAAAAGATGCTTCAGAACCTAGTCTATAGGTGCTTTTGACACATGTCAGATGCTCGACCTAATTCTATTTTTGGGAATCATTGGCCATTCTCCTCACTTGAAACTAACCTATTCCGACTCTTACGGACTTACAACACACGGAGAAGGCTAACTAATCACCTAACCATATTTTAAAACCATGAGGCTAAGTCATATGAATGCAAGATGGGCTTTATAATTTTAGGAAAAAAATCTATGAACCTAGACTTACTCCCTAATCCTTAAGATCATGTAGGGTATGAAGATGCATATAACTAATGCACATTTTTTATATTTTAATAATTTTTTACTCACGATTCATTTAGGCCATAAGGATACAATTTATGCCTAATGCATGCAATTAGAAAAATATCATGGGCCAAATCAAAATAGAAGAAGGTGTACTTCCATCATAGGCTCTCAAAGGTCAAGCCTAGGTAAAGATGGAATTCCTTCATTAATCAAGAGTGAAACAATATGATTATGCATGACATCCAGTTAAGGGGTTACTACATATTTTATCTTGTTTTAATACCTAGGACTTTATATGAAGATTATGAGTTGTATTTATTTTTATGTTTCAGTTGATTTAGTTGGGTAGAAAATTTAGTTTATCTTATGAGCCTACGTCCAGGCATACATCACAGCACAAACATAGCACAGAAAGAAACCTAAGAAAAGCATGTTGTTTCTATTGTGCACCCAAAATAAATCAAGCCAAATTAAATTATATAAGAAAAAAATGCATCGGGTATTTATACACCCGAAGAAAGAAAAAATGGGCTGAGTTACCCTTATACAACCTAGAACTACAAGTTCGGATCTATGGGTCTTCTTTCCAGAAAGTCTCCTTCTTCAAGGACATCCATCTGCTCCACAGGGACCACCACCATCTGGTTGGGTCACTCTAATCCTAGACCCCATAAATCCTAACCTAATTCTAAGCTCAAATTTACATTTAAAATTTAAAGAAAATCCTAAGCCCTGCAAAATAGATGTTAGGAAATACACACAGCATACAAAGCAGTTTATATTTCACAAACATATGGGCTTAGCATTAGTTTCTTGCCAAACCCACCTGTCCTATGGACTATGTTAAGGGATTTTTAGCACCTGCAAGCAAATTGCAATTTTATGATTTATTTATTACAGTGATCCCTTTAACATAGTCCCTAAAATAATGTTAAATCTAGAAAGAATGCCTAACATCCTCTACGAACAAAAAACATGCATGTCTAAAGCAATACACCACATAGACATGTGAAGCACAACACAACATATCATAAGAGATTAAAAGAAAATCACAGAATGATCTAATCTAGATCTAGGGTCCGTGACCTAAATAATCTAATGTGTGTAGAAGTTGGGTTTGTGTGGTAAGTCTTTGCTAGGCCTTTAAGTTTAAGTTTTGAAGTTTGAAATTTGAATTAATTTAATTTTTTACCATTGGTTGGTTTCAATTCAAATGATTTAATGATTTAATTCATATTTTTCTGTGCACTCTACTTGGTTAAAGTTGTATAGGTTTTTAAGATTGTGAAATAGAATGAATTTCATTTTTAGGTGAAACTCACTTTATTCTGCATCCTAAATCCTAAAGAGGTTTCCAAAAGTCTAATTAAAATCCTTAAGTATTTTAATTAATCCTTTTGATTTTATTTATGTTTGGGTTTGATTTATGTTATTTCATTTATTTGAATTTCTTTATTTGATTTAGTTTATTTGATTTATTTCATTTTGAATTAAGTTATATGGATTTCATTTGATTTGGCATATGTTAATTTAAAGAGTTTGATTTAAGTTTGATTTCATTCAATTTAACTTAAGATAATAAATTTTAAGTCATTTAATATGAATTATTATCTTAGGATTGTTCATTGATTATTCTTAACCTAAAGTACTTAGGTTAATTACTTGATCGATTTGATTAATCTAGGTTTTAAGTTTATTATTTAAATTCATTAAAGATGAGTGGTTTATTAAATTTAACTTAAGTTGTTTATTATATTTGATTTTCATTAAGTATTGATTTTCTTAAAATTTTATTATTGATTAAATTATTTGATTTAGGAAGTTTTGATGAATTACCTAAGTATTTCGATGTTTATTTGATTAGTTCAATTTAGTTGTTAATCCAATGAATTAATGATTTTTAATTATTATTTCATTCATATTGACCTAGAGATTTGGAAAATCAAGAATTCCAAATTTATAGACCAATTTGTTTTAGATAATTATGGCAAGTGAGGTTACATTCAAATTTATTATCTAAAGTTTTACTTTAATTAGGGGATGTAATTAATATGTAATTAAGGTTTTAATTATTTCATTAAAACTTAAATTAAGCCTAGTTTGGCAAGATTCATTAAGAGATTTTATTTTTCACTTATTATTCACTGAAATACCTTTCTAATGAGGGTTTATTCATAATTTTTGGTTAATCGGTTGATTTATTATGATTTAATTAATTTCTAGTGATTTAATTGAATTATTTAATTCTTTTAATTATCAAATTAAGTTAATTAAGTTCATATTAGGTTCATATTGGTTTAATTAAGTTAAATTATTATTTTGATGTTCATTATGTTGACTTAATATTATTAAATTAAAATTTTATAATTATTTTATTAAAGGGGAATTAATTTAATTAATTTAAGGGTTAATTCATATGAAATTTCAATTCCATTTGAATTCAAAGATTTAAATATCAAAAAATTTATCTAAGGTATGTGTCAAGTTTAATTTTATTTCCCCAAAGTTTCAATTTAATTGGATTATTAATTTAAGAGTAATTAGGTTTAATATTTTTGATTAAAAGTAAGAAAAATCACACAATAAAAATTAGGGATTTTAATTTCTATGGATTTCTCTCATCAAGACGAATCCATTGAGCTTTTATTTGTATTTTCTAATTTTCTTTGATTTTATATGATTTTTTGAACTTTTTTGAATTTTTTTAATTAATTAAACCGTTGCTTAACGATTTTTTAAGATTTTTTTTAAGGGTCCCATGTTTAATTAAATCAGCGAGAATAGCTTTGGACCATCGATCAAGATTGGGCGGTCCACAGTGAGCCGTGTCGCATGGATGGCCCACGTGTCGCCGGTTGATCCGCGGTTTGATCGACCGTCCGATCCGATCGGACGGTCCGATCACCTATCCTAAAGGGCTTTAATCAAAATTAATGGCTAGATCTGGACCATCCATTTCTTTTTAAAAGAAACGGATGGTTCTGATTTCGTCTCCCTCAACCCTGCGAGAGCTATGGACCATCCATAGTATTTGGTTAATATCTTTTGATATGATTAACCAAATTGGATGATTCAAAGTGCTACATGATCACTGAAAGATCCTCTTTCAATCCCTATAGCTTGATCGCATTGGAGAACAAGCCTTGTAAGAAAATGACCAAGGCCGAAAGGTTTGCATAAAAAGGTGGGGTCATTAATGGCATATAAAAAAGCCATTCAAAGGCTGGAATCAATTTAAGTAGCTTCGATTCTTCAAGAGAAAGCCTTGCTTCAAAGGAATTGGGAGAATTCCTTGTGGTTTAATCACTATTCTAAGATTTGGATTCAAAATTTGGTTTTGATGGTTCCACTGATTGAGAACACTTTGAGGGAGGAGGGAATTTGTTTGGCCTTGTATGTGGGAAGTGTGTGAGAGCTTTTATTTGCCTTGAGGGAATGTGTATATGTTATTTCCTTCATGGCATGCTCTTTCTTTTTTTATTTTTTCTTTTTATTTTTTTTTCCTTATCTTGTCTCCATGATTGGCCTTTTTTTATGCTTGATTACCTACTTTAGTTGAAACCAGCCACCTTTGAAGAGATGGCTTTTTTTTGTCTTGGGGTAGGTGATTGGGATGACAAAAAGAATTTTTCCTCTCTTTATCCTTTTTTTTAATTATTTTTTTTGTTATTTTGTTATTTGATTTATTAATTAAGGAGATTAATTAAATTATTAATGGTGTTTAAGATGATTAATCTCTTATGCACATTCATTGGTTAAGATGGTTTTGAATTTTCATGCTTTTATGTTTTGTTTAACTCACTTAACCCAAATTGGGTTAAGTTGAGTCAAGATTGTTTTCTTATGGGTCAAATGACCCATTTGACCTAACACACCCAATAGGGAGTTAGGTTATGCCCTATTATCTTTCATATGATTTACTTTGATGTTATTTTGATTTTTCTTCAATTTGAGTTCAATGTGGCTTATTTAAGTTATTTTGTTTTAAGAATTTAATTTACTTAATCTAAGCCTTAAAGAACTCAAATTTATTTGTTATTATGATTAAAACTATTTATTTAATTTTTAGAAATATTTTTGGTGATTTTATTTAGTCAAATTTTAATGGGTTGACTTTTTTTGACCAAGTGGGCCCCTTAAGTCAATTCTAGGTTAACTAGGGTTGACTTTAGGTTTGACTTTTAATCATTTTGGATTGATGATTATTGATTATTAAGTTGATTAGTTGATTTTGAATTTGGATGTTTGAGTTGATCCTACCTAAGTTGAATTCTCTAAGTCACTAGGCATAGTGTCCTAAGCATGCTAAATTAACCTCATCCAAAAATGAGGTCAACACCGCCGATCATAAACTCCAGTGAGGTATGCCATTGAAACTAATCCTTGAATGAAAATAGGTTGGTCTTTTGTGAAATAAATTTTCATGTCATGCAATTTCCTCCATTAGATCTTCTTGTTGTGCTTCCCTGAAGGTGTGGGATAATTTTCATCTCCATCCGAGCTTGGGTGAGCATAGATCGAGCGACGATCGATGAACGGTAGCCATTGTTTGATGCTCAGGAGGAGATAGACCATGGATTGTCCATTCCGTGTGATCAAGATGGATAGTCTTGATCTAATGACACTAAGAGACCCTGATTAATCCCTAAATACTACTGGTTTAATCATAGCCATCCGATCTTAGATCAAATGGTCCACAGAATTACCATGTGCGCCGCCATCCGAGTCATCACTAGGATGTGACAACTTAAATAGCAAATCCCATCACACCATATGAAAAGTGTGTTGCGTCAATGTGCCACGGCAGTCGCTACGTGGCCTGACAAGATTAAGGCTTTAATTAAAGCTAATTAATTGGTTATTAATCCTAAAACTTTCTAAAGTCATAACTAATTCTAGAATAATCCAAAAAATACAAACTTAAGCTCATTTTAAAGATATTTCAGAGTAGAATCTAGAAAAATTATTATTGATTGATTTCGAAAAGTGGATTTTACTTAATTAAGGTTTAATTAAAAATATAATTAGCCTAATTGCTCCTTAATTAATCATCCAATTAATCTCAAACTTTATGTGCATGTTTAGGGGGATGACCTCTACCTCTCTTTTTTTCTTGGATTTTATTGGTTGCTTAATTAGGGAAACCAATGGATAAGCCTTAATCACTTTGTTAATATAGTTAGCGATAATTAAGCAAATGAATAGTAAATTAATCAATCAATTAAGCTTATTAACCTATTGATGATGATGAAGTCTAGGGAAATGGATTAGGAGTCCATCTTCCAATCTTCTCTTTAAGTCTTGTCTAATCCCTCTTAAATAATTAATTAATTAACACCCCTTAATTAATTAATTAATAAGATTAAACAAAATTTGAATCATACCTGAACTTTAATCAACTAATTGAAAGGATTTAGGGGTTGAGACTTAGGCTCCCTTCTTTGTCTCTTTCTCTAAGCCCATCTCATTTTGGTTGGTTAAGATTAATTAAGGTTTAATTAGTTAATTAATGAACTTAATTAATTCAATTGAATCTTTTCCCCTAATTTAATCTTGGGTAGCTCTTTGGGTTTTCAACAACCCAAAGGGGGAGATAATGAAATTATGGTTAGCTCATATGTGTGAGAAAATCATAAAAGTAGTTAACGAGATCCCCAAGCTTTATTAATCATGAGCCAATTGCATTAGGCCCTTTCATTTCTTAGGAGCATTGAAAATTTACTTTCCATATGGTTGCATATCATATTGGCTCATTATTAATTAATTAATTAACTTAAGGTGATGTAGGTAAGGGTTAATTAATCCACTTAATTCATACCCTAACCTAATTAAATCATAAAATCAACTTAAATCATTTTTCCTTAAACCAAAATTAACTCACACATGAGGAATGAGATTAGGACCAGCAAACCTCTTTCACTTTCCTTAACTAAAATAAAATATATAGATGAAATAACATTAAAGAACTTTGGTTTATTTTAATTAACCTTATTTAGTATGATTGTCGTTAGGAATTAATTGGAATGAATGAGATTATGTGCTTATGTTCCTTTATTTCTTTCTAATTAAGTAAAATGTTGCTTGCCATATGTAATCATGCATTCATTTCTTTTAAAATTAACTAAATGAAATGGTATCTTTTATGTCAAATTACATGTGGTGACTTAAGTTAAAAATAGGTGTGGCTATTATTACTATTAAATTAAAAATTATTTTTGAAAGCCTACAAATCAATTATATCATATGGAGTGATGTTAATTACAAATAGCTATAAGTTTGCATGTGTTGATAATATAAGATATGCAATATGAAGTTCTCTTTCCTTATCTTACATGGATTCATATAGGAATCACAAATGTATAGTTCATTTGAAAAGAACACAGCATTTGTTTAAATCTATTCCTATGCATTTCCATGTTAAGACTTATGAAGAATTTCATATCACATATGTAAATCATACAATCAAATCAAATATGACTTCTTGCATGACTTCTTCTCCTTCTTGTGGTTCTTTTTATAGATTCATTTGTATCTAAGAAAAGTCATATTTTAGTTTGGACACCCAGGGGCTGCCAGGCTTTAAGTAGCCCTACGTAGGTCTTGTACCTTATGCCCCTAGTGTAGAACAATGGCTTCATACTCACTTAAAACTCTTATACATGTGTATGTGTGATGTGGCCAATGAATAAGAATCATATGTCAAATAAATCAAATATAATTTTTACATGGGTTTTTTCCTATCCTCGTAGTTGCTTATACATCTATATGTATCTAAGAAAAGTGGTATATTAATCTTGACACATCGGGACTGTGAGGCTTTAAGTAGCCCTAAGTAGGTCTTGTACCTTACTCTGAGAACAATGATGCATTACTAGAAAACTTTTATACATCTGAATGTGTATCTCTCTAATGGATGAGAAATCCATCTTTTCTATTAAAAAGACATGCATTCATAATTCAATCAAATGAAATATTTAAATTCCAAACACACTTCTTTGCATTCATCATTCAAGTATGCTAAAAATATAAATTGCATGTATAGGTATGCTTAGGATTCACTCATATGCATGATATACATGAAGGAAAGAAATGAGTAAACATGTGCTATGTGATAGTAATTCATTCTAATTAATCTTAAGATGTCTTTCTTATTGAATAAAGTCATTTAGAGTGATCCTAAACTTAGGATTGATTAAAACACATAATAAGTCATTCACTAAAGGAACTTAATTAATTAACTTACTTTAGAAGTGACTTAAGGTAGGGATGAAAGAGAGATTCCCTCTCTTTATTCTTTTTATGACACGTAGTTGTTAAGTGTAGACCATATGAAACAAAAGAAAATACTATGTAAAATCTTCAAATCAATTAAATCACTTAAAGAGAAATCAACCCTTTATAAATTAAATCCCTCACACTTAGTGAATTACAACTCTAAAGCCTAGTTAGGACATACTACACAAGCTTTAATTCACACACATTAGACTAAGTCATCATTTCTAGCTTTATATTAGGACGGTGCATGGTTTGATGTATGTTCAATTTTATGATATATTATTTTAGACCAGATATTAGGGTGTATGTGTGTAGTCTAGATGTTAGGCCGATATTATTCTAATCATGTTTTCTGCAGGGGGTTGTTCTTAAGGGGCCATCATGATAAAAATATAAATTTTTTTTCTGTGCAGGTTGCTTAGCCCCAAAGTATAAACCAAGTTAGGACATGTGGGCTTGGTTATCCATGTGTGGGGTGCTAAGCCCAAACTTTTCATATAACTGCTTGGGTTGTATGGTGTGTTTAGCTAACATTTTTTAATCGGTGTAGCTAGATTTACTTTCCTTCTTTTAATGTAATTTTGCATTAGGATTAGGATAAGTATTTTGGGGGATTAAGATGAGCATTGGTTATATGACCAAGTCTTATGTACCATGTGATGCCATTAGAGCAAGCATATCCAAATTAAGCCAAAAGGAAGAAAGAAATGAAGAAAATCAAATGAAGAAATGGAAGATGAAGAAATGAAGAAGGAAGAATGAAGGATGAAGACCCCATAACATTCATCATTTGTAATTGTAATTATTTTCTTGTAATCCAAGTTGTATAAGAGTAGAGCTCGGCTACCCATATCTCTTTTCAGGTTGTACAGCGGCACCCGATCGCATCGGCCTTTTATTCTTTTGTGATAGCTTTATAAAAATGTTTGATATTTTATTTTAAAAAAAGCATGCCTTTTCATATTTTGTTCATGATTGGTGATTATTGTATGGCCTGGATGTGATTAGCCTCTTAAGATAAAAACTAAATTTTCTATCCCATTAACAACTCATAACTAAACTTTTAAAATAACTCATAATATCTCATAAAAGCCTAGGTATTAAATCAAGATAATAAAATATTTAGCAACCCCTTAGCTGGATGTTATATGTTTAATATCATGCATAATCATCTTGTTTCACCCTTATTAAGAGAGGGATTCCATCTTTTCCAGATAGAATGGAGTTAACCTTTAAGAGCCTATGATGGAAGAACACCTCTTTCCCTTTTAATTTGGCCCATAATCAATTTCTCATGCATTTAGGCATACAAAATCCCATAGCCTATGTCAAAATAAAGAGTCCCAAATTAAATGAAATTTGATAAAAGTTTGCATTAGATTTAAGTCATTATTCATACCCCTCATGCTCTAGTCTCTTAGGGAGTGGGTTTAAGGACTTAGTTTTTTTCTAAATAATAATAACCTAGCCATCTGGCAAAAGCATATGACTCACCTACATCAATTTAAAGTTAGGAGAAGTTAGCTGGCTTCCACTCCAGATGATAATAAGTCCAGCGATCAAGTGGTTTACTCTCTCTTGTGGAGGTGAACCATATACCCACTTTTGCCTTAGATTTAGGTCATATTTTGGCCCTCATCAAGGCTCCTTAAATTTAGGATCTGAGGTTGTTGTTTTCTTATGCAGACTACAAGCATAAACCCTCACCTCTTAGGCATTTCCATAATCTTGTGTTGTGGAATTATAAGTCATAGATTTCTAATAAAATTTTAACTCAAATAAATAAATCTCCTCAATTTCAAATATATAAAGCCCAACTATAGGATAGATTAGAGTGCTCACTAGGTTTCCTAGTATCACGAGCACTCCCTACTTATCTTCTTTGGAATCAATAATAACTCTCTCTACTTTTGATCCATCTCACATGATTTTTTAAAATATAACTAATTTATTGAGAATCCTATCTTTGAATTCTTTAGAGATAACAATTGCCTATATTAATCAAGAGTATTCTTAAAAAATTCACTTTCCTTAAGATGTAATTAACTATGAAGGCTTGCCTCCATAGAGAACTTAACAAACCCAGTTTAAATAAACTTTGCTTTACTTTTCCATGTAAAGTAGGGAAAAAATCTTTTGTATATTTGAAGACCCATCATGCTTTAGGAGTCCTTATTAGGTGATTAGGTCCATCGCAAGGTAGTGATTTCTATCTTTCGAGATAGTGCACTATTCCTTGATGTCATAACCGATCACCTCAACAAGACATCCTCAGATCTGTGTGGTGTCCCCTCATATACACACACACAAATGAATCCCAAAAATAAGCACCACAGGGTCCAATCGATGATGACAACCATTGCTTAGTCATCACCAATCATTTGAGTAAGGTAGGTTCTTTTCAAATCATGCTAACTCACGAGAGGAGGTATGCTCAGAACTTCACATGACCCAAATGAGCTTGAAGTCAAGGATGCACCACCAAAGTTTGAAGAAGAAGTCAGCTCAACCATCGATGAACTCAAAGAAATCAACTTAGGAACAAAAGAAGATCCACGCTTAACATACATCAATTCCTTGTTGAATGAAGAAGAAACCAATGACTTAGTTAGGCTATTTATTAAGTTTAAGGACTGCTTTCCAGGGAGTTATGAAGAAATGCCTGGTTTATCTCCTGACATAGCAGTCCATAAATTAGCAATAGAACCTAATGCTAACCCAATCAAGCAAGCTCCTAGACCCATGTGATTAGAAATTGAGTAGCAGGTCATTTCTAAAACCAAGAAACTGATCGATGCTGACTTTTTCAGAAAAGAAAAATATCCCAAGTGGTTGGCCAGTGGTATTCCAGTTAAGAAAAAGAATGGCCAAGTTTGCATATGCGTTGATTTTAGGGATCTAAATATGGCATGTCCTAAGGATGAATTTTCACTTTCTATGCCAGAGTTCATGGTGGAGTAAGGGAGGTTCTTTTCAAATCATGCTAACTCATGAGAGGAGGTATGCTCAGAACTTCACATGACCCAAATGAGCTTGAAGTCAAGGATGCACCACCAAAGTTTGAAGAAGAAGTCATTAACCATCAAACTCAAAATCAACTTAGGAACAAAGAAGATCCATGCTTGACATACATTAATTCCTTGTTGAATGGAGAAAAATGACTTAGTTAGGCTTTTATTAAGTTTTCTTTCAGTTATGAAGAAATGCGGTTTATCTCAGTTGATCCATTAGTAATGATCTGCTAACCCAATCAAGCAAGCTCCTAGACCCATGATTAGAAATTGAGTAGTCATTTCTAAAACCAAGAAATCGATCTTGACTTTTCAAAAGAAAATTATCCCAAATGGTTGGCATTAGTATTCCTTAAGAAAAGAATGGCCAAGTTCATATCGTTGATTTTTGGATCATATGGCATGTCTAGGATGAATTTTCACTTTCTATGCCAGAGTTCATGGTGGATATTGCCTCATCTCATGTAGTATTCTCTTTCATGGATGGGTCATCTGGCTACAACCAAATTAAGATGGCCCCCGAGGATGAGAAAAATATTTCCTTTCAAACCCTGATCAAAATTTATTATTATAAGGTCATGCCTTTTAGGCTTAAAAATATCGGTGCTACATACCAGCAGGCCATGACTCGGTTCTTTAATGAACTCATTCATCATCAAGTTGAATGCTACATTGATGATCTTGTATCAAAGGTAAATAAAAAGAAGACCATATCTTCGACTTGAGGGTAGTTTTCAAACAGTTAAGATAATTTAACCTTAAAATGAATCTTATGAAGTGTGCATTCAGAGTAACTTTAGAAAAATTCCTTGGATTTGTTATCTAGCACCGTGGAATAGAAATCAGCCTAAAGAAGATCAAGGCTATCTTACAAATGCCATCCCCTAAAAGTTTAACTCAACTCAGATCATTTTAAGGGCAGTTGGCATATCTAAGGTGTTTCATTTCCAACCTATCAGGAAAATGCCAGTCATTCTCGATACTTATCAAAAAGAATGCTAAGTTCAAGTGGGATGATAAGTGTCAGCATGCTTTTGAAGACATCAAGCACTACCTAATGATGCCACCAGTTCTAGTAGCCCCTATCCTTAGCAAGCCATTGATATTATATACTGCTGCATTACATGACTCCCTTGGTGCTCTGTTGGCTCAAACCAATGGCAAAGGGAAAGAGAATTCCCTCTGCTATCTCAGTTAACATCTAATCCCTATTGAGGCAAATTACCCACCTATTGAAAAGCACTGTCTGGTTTTAATCTTTGCATCTCAAAATCTACAGCATTACATGCTTTCTCATAAGGTGAATCTAATCTCTAGGATTAATCCACTGTAATATCTCATGACACAGTTGATGATATCTGGATGGTTGGCTCGTTGGTCTATAATTTTATTACAGTTTGATATTACATTGTCCCTCATGCGGTGAAACACTAACAAATTTCTCTTAACACATCCACTTCTGTTGATTCCCGCTTAGTGACCTATGAACAAATCATAAACTTAGGGACATAGCATTCATCATTGGAGATGTATTTTGATGGTGCGGTTTCCTTTCTAAAAGGAGAAGAACCATGATCTACTCTTCCGGGAATGGTAGGGGTAGGAATAGTTCTTCTAACTTTGGACCATGATGTGATGAGATTCTTATATCATATATCCAATCCATGCACCAATAATGAAGCCGAATATGAGGCTCTAATTGCTAGTCTAGAGTTAGGCATTACACTATGCATCCAAAACATCAACATCTTTGGGGATTCTTAATTAGTTATCAACCAAATTGATGGGTCCTACAAAGTCTTGAAACTAAACTCCATTACCACAAGTATACCAAAGTTGTTGGCCATCCCAAAGGTTACCATCTATAGGATCCTTTGAGAGAAAACATAATAGCATGCATTGGCCAAGTTTGCAAGGTTGGCATGTGAAGATGAGTCCATATCAATAAGGGTCCAAAATACATAAGTCTTATCCTTGTGATGCTAAACTCATCGATAGACTTTCTCTTAAAGGAGGTTGTCATTACCAGAGGATGATGAGTCATTGGAAACCATTCATAGATTATCTAAATACAGAAAACTACCTCAAGAAGTCATTAGCCCATCGTGAAGCAGAGAGCTCTATCATATGCTCTCTGGATGGCATATAGTCCTTTGATCATATGTGGTTACGTTGTTTGGACAAATCAAGCCCATAAGATCAAGACTACACTGAGGTTTATCAGAGCTCACCAATTGGTCCAAAATAAAAGCTAAATTTGACTAGGATACTCTTCCGATGATGAGCATGGATAGCTAGAGATGCCACTAATGTCGGTGCGGTGTGGTCCTACACCAATCACCCAACATTCTACATCTTACATTAGCATCATGGCCATTTGAGTGTTGTACGATATAGTTGATGATTGATCCTCCTTCTTCTAAGGGTCACCAGTTCATTTTAGCTACCACTAACTACATTTCTAAGTGAGCGGAGGCAATCCCAGTTAGAGAGGTTATAGCTTAGCATGTGCTCTAATTTTTTAGGAAACATATTATATATAGGTTCAGGGTGCCTCGATGAATTATATTCGATAATGGTATTGCATTCAAAAGTAAAATCAACTTTGCTGGAGACACAACATATATTGGAGATATTTACCATCTACAGGATAATGGCTTAGCGAGCCTTCAATAAAACTCTCATCCAGATATTAAAGAAGACACTCGATGATAATAAGTGGCAATGGCATGAGCAATTAGTTGAAGCCTTGTGGGATTACCACACCATATACAGGACTCCAACTCAATCTACCCATTCTCCTTAGTGTATGGGTCTGAAATAGTTCTCCCATTTTAAGTCCAACTCCCATCACTAAGGATAGGATGGCAAGATCATAATGGAGCGATAAGTTACGGTTAGAAGAGCCTGAAGGTTTGGAGGAGAGATGCCTCTGGGCATGCTAGAACCTCAAGTTGTATAAAACCAAAATGATTAAAGCTCATAACAGGTTGGTCTACCCTAGAGCTTTTCAAGTAGGAGAGCTTATTTTAGTTCTAAAGAGACCAATTATTGCTCGTCAAAATATGGGAGGCAACTTTGAACCCACATAGGAAGGCCCTTTCGCCATAGAATAGGCCTACCAAGGAGGATCCTAAAACTTCTTTTCATCTCAAATTCAGTCTCTTCATAGTTATTTAGAAATATCTTTGCTTGTAAATTTGACATGATGTGTTTAGGGTAAGTGTAAAGGAACCCAAGTAGCATCCTATTCCTTCTTTCATAACATAAACACTCATGCATACTTTCTATCTTAGACCATTTTGATATGGGAGGAGCAAGCCCCACGTGGCACTCACTCATTAGCTACTCTAGGTTTGGCTGACATGCTACCTTGCTAGTGTGTCACCCTAGTGGTCCCTTGTTTAGGAAGATATAAGTCAGCTATGCTTTTTTCTTGACTTGACCACTGACGAGCACCTTGTTAGCATGGTAGGCCTTATTGCATGGTCAGAAAGCTACCCTCATGTTGGCTCTATTTAAGAGGATGTAAGTCTGCTATGCCTTCTACTTAAACTAGCCATCCTGAACTGACTTGGTTGAGTATATATGACAAACACACAAACACATATCTTTTATCTCAGGCTATTTTGATGTCGGAGCAAGCCCCCCATGCCACTCACTCATTAGCTGCTCTAGGTTGGGCTGACATGCTACCTTACTAGTGTGTCACTCTAGTGGTCCCTTATTTAGAAAGATGTAACTATGCTATGCATTCTTTCCTGACTTGATCATTGCACACTGATGAGCACCTTATTAGTTTGGTGGGTTTCACGGTGTAGTCGATAAGCTACCTCATGATGACTTTGTTTAAGAGGATGCAATCCTACATGCTTTCTTCTTAAACTAGCCAGCATGCACTGATTAGGTCAAGTATATTTAAGGATTAGAGTAAGTCCCCCAGCGACTCCTTTCCTCCTGACTACTTCAAGTCTGGGTCCAGTCCTTACACGGGACTCCCGACTTAATAGTCACCTTAGGTTGGATAGCACCTGTCAAGCCAAAGATAGACTATCCTGATAGTTTATTTTATTTTAGGGAGATGTAAGTCTACACACCTTCCTTCTAGACTGATTGTTGCAAACCGATGGGTACCTTAGGTTAGTTGGCATTCACCATGCTGATGGTGACCCACCTAGTGGATTCACCACTCTTGGCAGATGTAAGACTGCTATGCTTTCTCCTTGAGTTGGCCACCGTATACCTATAGGCTTTCTTTTATAAGGTTTTGGATAAAGCCCCTAACAATACCTCCCCTGTGAGCACTCTATTTGGATCACGTCCTTAGCAACCCCATTTAGACACTACCCCAGTTACTTTTGTATTAGACAGTCCCACTTTCCTAGTAGCCAGCCCTATGGTTGGAGAATTTTTCTTACGGATATGCTAATTCTCTCTTGGTTCAGTAAGTCTAAGATGACTAATATGAGCTCCTTCTCAAGTGGTCCCTCACACCAATAGGGTCCTATAAACAAATCACACACACACACACACAAATATATATATATATATATATATATATATATATATATATATATATATATATATATATATATCTTTGCTTATGGATTAGGAGAAAATGTGGTACCTTTTCCCAAGAAAGCATCCTATCTTTAGGGGCGTCTGAAACTCCTATTGGAATGCGACTACTTTTGAGTTGAGATAAGTCCACAGTGGCACTCTCTTAGTAGTCGCCCTTAGGTCTAGTTTCAACTTGTTGTGCCATCAACGAGTCACCCCAAAAATCATCCTTTCTTTGGGATATATAATTCTATCATGCATTCTCTCCAGCACGACCGTTGCACACCGACTGGCAGCTTTAGGTCAGGTTCAATTTATTGTGCTATCAACTGATCACCCTAGTGGTTCTTTGTTTAGGAAGTTTCAAGTCTACAAGCTTTCTTCCTAAATTAACCATTGCACACCAAAAGGCATCCCTCAAGTTAGTTAGCTCTACCTCATGGTAGGTATACTATCCCTTTAAATTTGTAAATCTAAGATAGGACTAGGCTGATATTAACCCCTTCTTAGTGGATCCATTGCACACCAACAAGGTCCATCTTAAAATTTAAATGAAGCTGATTCTGACTATTCTTAAGTTTATATGTGTCCACAGCAGCATTCGCTCAAATAGTCAACTTAGGTCAAGTTTGATTTGTTGTGCTATCAACCGATCACCCCAGTGGTCCCTTGTTTAGGAGGATGTAAGTCTACAACCTTTCTTCCTAACTTAACCATTGCACACCAAAAGGCATCCCTTAGGTTGGTTAGCTCTACCTGATGGTTGGTAGACTATCCCTTTCAATTTGTACATCTAAGATAGGTCTAAGCTGATATTAGCCCCTTCTTAGTGGATCCATCGCACATCGACAGGGTTCATTCTATCAAATCCATCATCCTCCCTCTAGTGGAGTCTAGTTTAGTCCATATATTGAACCTGCCTTATCCTCAGTTGATCTAAGCTCATATCTTTAGCAGATATGCCCTCAAAATGCAAATCATATCCTCTCCCTAGTGGAGCCCTCATAAAATCAAATCGGGGTTGTGTCTGATGGGGTGCTAAGGACGTGATCCAAATAGAGTGCCCACGGGAGGTCGCTAGGGCTTTATCCAGGACCTTGCAAAAGAAAGCCTATAGGTATTGATGGCCAACTCAAGAAGAAAGCATAAGTAATATTACATCCAAGTAGTGTATCCCTGGGTGGGTCTTCATCGACATGGACACCAACTAAAGTGCCCATCGGTGCAACAAGTCTAAAAGAAGGTGTGTAGACTTACATCTCCAAAGTGAAACTGATTGTCGGGATTATCTATCTTCAGCTTGACAGGTGCTATCTAACCTAGGGTTGCCTGTCGGTGTGCAGTGGTTGTGCTTAAGAAGAAATCATAGCAAACTTACTTCTTCTAAAGTAGGGACCAACCGCTGTGGTGACCCATTGATGGTGCAATATATCAACTTGACCTAAGGTTAACTACCAAGTAGGGATTCACAAAGAAGGACTAGACCTGGACTTGAAGTAGTCAGGAGGAAAGGAGTCACTAGGGGACTTACCCTAATCCTCTACTCGACCAAGTTAGTTCACGATGGCTAGTTCAAGAAGAAGGCATAACAGATTTACATCCTCTTAAATGAAGCCAACATGATGGTAGCTTATTAGGCAGGCTACCATGCTAACAAGGTGCTGTTAGTGTCGGTCAAATCGAGAAAGCATAACATACTTACATTTTTCTAAATAAGGGACCACTGGGGTGAGCACTAACAGGGTAACACATCAGCCCAACATAGAGCATTTGATGAGTGAATGTCGCAGAGAGCGTTATCCCACATCAAGATAGCCCGAGGCAAAATATATGTGTTTATTTTATGTGGTTGTGTGTAGTTTGTGTTGGTGTTGTGTCGCTAAAGGATAGGACGTCACTTGAGTTCCTTACACCTACCCTAAACACATCGTGGCAGATTCCCAAGCAAACATAATTCTAACCAATATGAAGAGATAGAATTTGAAATGAAAAAAGTTTTATTGATAATTATTTTCAAATAATATTTATGGATAATAATTCTTCAGGTAGTGCCCGTTGATTGGAATCATAGGGCGCTCTCCTTTACAATTTATAAGCTGATAAGATCCTCCTTGGTAGGCCCTTTCTATGGTGAAAGGACCTTCCCATGTGGGTTCAAACTTGCCTCTCATCTTTTGACGGGCAATAATTGGTCTCCTTAGAACTAAAATAAGCTCTCCTACTTGAAAAGCTCCAGGATGGACCAACTTGTTATGATCTTGAATTATTTTGGCTTTATACAACACGAGGTTCTGGCATGCCCGGAGGCATGTCTCCTCCAAACCTTCGAGCTCTTCTAACTGCAACTTGGTGTTATGCTCTGTTATGATTTTATAATCCACAGTTATCCTTAATGATGGGGGTTGTACTTCTAAAGGTAGAACTACTTCAGACCCATACACTAAGGAGAAAGGGGTAGATTGAGTTGGAGTCCTGTATGTGGTGCGATAAGCCCACAAGGCCTCAACTAACTGCTCATGCCACTATCATTTATTGTCATCGAGTATCTTCTTTAATATCTAAATGAGAGTTTTGTTGAAGGTTATTGCTAAGCCATTTTCCCTTGGGTAATAGATGGTATAATATCTTCAATCTATGTTGTGCCTCTAGGTAAAGCTGTTGATTTTAGTGCTTTTGAATGCAGTACCATTATCAGATATAATTCATCGAGGCACCCTTAACCTATATACGACATGGTCCTTTAAAAATTGGAGACATGCTGAGCTATGACCTCTTTGAGTGGGATCTCCTCCGCCCACTTGGGAAAGTAGTCGGTGGCAGCTAGAATGAACAAATGACCCTTGAAAGAAGGAGGATCAATCGAGCCCATTATGTCGGTATCCCAACACTCGAATGGCCATGAGGCCAATGTAGGATGTGGAATGTTAGGTGGTTGGTGTAAAACCACATCATGTACCTGACATTAGTGGGATCTTCTAGCTACATCCATGCAGTCTGTGATCATCGAAGGCCAGTATTATCCTAGTCTCTTGATCTTGGCTTTCATTTTCAGACCAGATTGGTGAGCTCAGCATAAACCTGAGTCTACCTCAATCACGATCTTATGGGATTCATTTTTGTCCAAATAATGTAACCACATATGATAGAAGGACTGCTTGTACAAGGTGTCATCCATGAGGGCATATAAGAGAGCTATCTGCTTCACATGATGGGCTTATGACTTCTCTTGAGGTAGTTTTTAGATAATTCATGAATAGTTTCCTCCAATATGACTCATCATCCTTTCTAGCAATGGAAACCTCCCCTTCAAGAGAGAGTCTCTCAATGAGTTCAACATCAATAAGGATAGGACTTGTCTATTTTGGACCCTTATTAGTATGGACTCATCTTCCGGACATGCCAGCTCCTTGGCAAGCTTGGCCAATGCATCCGCTACTCCATTTTCTCCTCAAGGAATCTTGTATATATGGTAACATCTGGGATTTGAACCAATAACTCCATGGTATACTTGTGGAAATGATGGAGCTTAAGCTTTAGAACTTTGTAAGACCTAATAATTTGGTTGATAACTAATTGAGAATCCTTGAAGATGTTGATGCTCTGAACGCATAGTATAATGGCTAACTCCAGACTAGCAATCAAAGCTTTATATTCAGTTTCGTTGTTGGTGTATGGATTGGATAGATGATATGAGAATCTCATCACATCACGGTCTGGAGTTAGAAGAACTATTCCTACCCCTCCTATTCCCGAAAGAGTAGATTGAGGTTTTTCTCCTTTTTGAAAGAAAGCTGCACCATCAAAATACATCTCACAATAGAGAATGCTAGTGTCCCCTAAGTTTATGATTTGTTCATCAAGGAGGTCATCATTAAGAGGGAAATTAGTAAGAAGTGGGTGTGTTGCTAAGAAATCCACTAATGTCTATCCTTTCACTGCACGGAGGGGTACGAATGTGATGTTGAACTGTGATAAAATCATAGACCAACATGCCAACCATCTAGATTGCATTAGTCATGTCAGGAGATATTGCAGTGGATTGATCCTAAAGATCATATTCACCTTATGACAAAGCATGTGATGACGTAGCTTTTGGGATGGAAAGATTAAAGCTAGGTAGTGCTTTTCAATAGGTTGGTAGTTTGCCTCGATAAGGATTAGATGACTACTGAGATAGTAGAGTGCATTCTCTTTCCCTTTGTCATTGGTTTGGGCCAACAAAGTGCCAAGGGAGTCATCTTATGTAGTAGTATATAATATCAATGGCTTACCTGGGATAGGTGCTGCTAGAACTGGTGGCATCATCAGGTAGTGCTTGGTGTCTTTGAAAGCATGCTGACACTTATCATCCCACTTAAACTTAGCATCCTTTTGGACAAATGCTGAGAATGGCTGGCATCTTCTTAATATGTTGGAAATGAAATGTCTTAGATACGCCAACCACCCTTGAAATGATCTAAGTTGGGTTAGACTTTTAGGGGTGGCATTTCTAAGATAGCATGATCTTCTCTGTATTGATTTCTATCCCACGATGTTAGACAACAAATGCATGGAATTTCTCTGAGGCTACTCCAAATGGACACTTCAGAGGATTCATTTTAAGGTTAAATTATCTTAACCATCCAAAAACTACTCTCATGTCTAAGAGATGATCTTCATTTTCTTTACTTTTGACAACAAGATCATCAACGTAACATTCAATCTAATGAGAAATGAGTTCATTGAAGATCCGAGTCATGGACCGCTGGTATGTAGCACCAACATTTTTAAGGTCGAAAGGCATGACCTTATAACAATAGATTCTGATCGGGGTTTGAAAGGCAATATTTTTCTCATCTTCTAGGGCCATCTTAATTTGGTTGTAGCTAGATGACCCATACATGAAAGAGAATACCACATGAGATGAGGCAATGTCCACTATCAGTTTCAAAATTGGTAGTGGAAATTCATCTTTAGGACATACCTTATTACGATCCCTAAAATCAAGACATATGCAAATTTGGCCATTTTTTCTTAACTGGAATGACACTGGCCAACTAGGTGGGATATTTTTCTTTCCTGATAAAACCAGCATCAATCAATTTCTTAATTTCAGAAATGACCTACTGCTCAATGTCTAATCGTATGCGTCTAGGAGCTTGCTTGATAAGATTAACATTAGCATCTATTATTGGTTATGGACTATTATATCGAGATAAATCGCATTTCTTCATAACTCCATGCAAAGTAGTCCTTAAACTCAATCAATAGCCTAACTAAGTCGTTGGTTTCTTCTTCATTCAACATGGAACTGATGTATGTAGGGTTTGGATCTCCTTTTGTTCCTAGGTTGATTTCGTTGAGTTCATCGATGGTTGATCTTATTTCTTCTTCAAACTCTGGCGGTGCATCTTTGACTTCAAGCTCATTTGGATCGTCTGAAGTTTCTAAACATACCTCCTCATAAGAGTTAGCATGATTTGAGAAGAACCTATCAGACTCCAAATAATTAGTGATGACTAGGCAATGATTATCAGCATCGATTGGACCCACTATGTCAAATCCTAGTACTAATCTTGATTAAGAATGTCTACTTTGGTTGTCCCATAACCTTTCAAAAGTCGACATGTTTAGACCAAATATGTGGATTAATCCCTTCTTTGTTAAGTTAATAACACAAGATGAATACCAATCAAAAGGTAATTGTATTAAATCTTTATATGAATCATCCTCAAGTTCTACATCAACTTTTGACTTGAGGATGATGCTCCCAACAAAAACCTATTTGGCTTGACATCTGTGGATGACTTGGGGGCCACCTTAGCTACCAAACCCTCAACTTTTTGAGATGAAAATAGGGTTAGAGCTAAGGTTCCCAACTGTTGCCTGACTATTCTACATAATACTAATTTGTATACATTCATGCTTTGCTTGGAGGCCTGGTCTTCATTTCTATTTGGCTTGAATGTCACCTCCAGAGGGAGCCGCTGAGAGGGGTTGGTTAGCATGCTAACCACATTAGACTCATCCTCTGAATTGGATTCTAAATCTATGTGGATAGTGGGGTACTCATGAGGTGGAATATAGCTCTTCTTGGTGCCACTAGCAAGAGGTCTTCCACCTTTGGAACTACCTATGGATCTACCTCTTCCTCTATCTAGTGGGGGTCAAGTCATCCTACCCATGTGTTTGTATGGAGAAACAAACTATGGGTGGAACTTAACTTCAGGCTCTACTTCTTCCTTAGTGTCTGATTCTCGCTCACTTGCATTTTCATTATCTTTTTCTTTTTCATTTTTCTTTTCTTTTTCTTTTTCTTCTTCTTTTATTTTTGAACACTGACCAAGTTCACGAAATAAACTTTTTTTGATTTGAGGAAGAGTAGGTAGTCCTCATATATCTTGACCTCTCTAACTGAAAATAACTTCAAGTCTCCTTTGACATAATAATCGATTCCACCTCTTCGAAATTGGATGCACTAATGTAAAGAGGATGGAATCATGTTATTTCTATGTATCCAAGGCCTACCGAGCAAAGTAGTGAAGGATGTATTTGAATCAATTATGTAGAACTTGACTTCTATCTTTCAGTCATCTATCTCTAATGGCAACACTATGGAGCCTAAAGCCCTCTCGTCTTGCTCATTGAATCCTCTCAACATCATCCGATCTCCTCAGAATTTGGAGATGTCAATCCTCAGGTAGCAAGCGTCTTTTGTTCATTGATGCACGGATCAACTAACACCGAGAGTTTATCTTCCCATATCCCTTTGTGATGTAGAGGGGATGGTTGTGCTCGATTGTCCCTAAAAAAGGTTTCATTGGTGAATGTAACTCCATGAGCTTCTCTTAAATAACATGCCTCTTCTCCAATAGAGATCTGTTGAGCTAAAATTTCTAGATCGAGAAGGGCTTTGATCAATGACTCCCTCATCTCTTTGGATAAGATAAGGGCATCACAAGTGAGCGAGGATATTGAGTCAACTTTGGGCTGGTTCTCCACAAGCATATCCATAGTTGGAGCATCCTATAGAGGGGCTACTTGATCACTTGAACCAATGACTAGCTTACCCTTATCCTGAGGTGTTACCCTAGGAGGTAAAACTTTTCTACTATGTAGGTTGACTTCAGTGACTTCATGAGATAGTTTAGTGGAAAATTCTACCTGCTCATCAAGTTCACCTACAACTTCTCCTATAAGATCATCGGAGTCAGATGTCTCCAAATCAATCTCAATGGGTGAACTCAAGTGATTTGGGAATGGATAATTCATTTTCAAATTAGAAGAAGAAGAGTGATTAGAACTAGAGTTATTATTAATTAGACTTAGAGCTATCTATAGAAAGAAACTTCAGATCATCAGTGACCCAAATGTAAGTGGAATCCACTTTCTTCATTGATTTCTTAGATTTGGATGGAGGTACAGAATAAAATCAAGTAAAGTAAGTGGAGTAAGGAATTTGGCACCCCTCCACCGGATACAATAGTTGCTAGAAGAAGAGCTAACGAGAGGAATTGAACTATGGAAAGAGTGATGGAACTAGTCAGTGGTTGCGCTACTGTACTACCCCAGGCAAGTGGAGGTTGTCACTACTACTGCTGGGCTCCTACTTCCCTCAAGTTTTCCTTAGCAACTTACAAACCTTCCTTAGAGTTAGAGGTTTAGACTACCTCAGGCACCTGCAAGGGTAATTTTCTGATCTTAGAAATTATTTTCTTGGAGGTTCAGGATAGAGAGATATCCCAACCTTCCTTTATATTTGGAGGATCACATGTATCCCTAAGGATTACTCTAACAGACTACAAAATTGTTCTAATAAGTATTCCCTGGGGATGACGATGTCACCTGACTTATAGCTATGCTCAAGGCAATCTTTAAAGGTAATACAATCTTTTAAGACATGACCTAACATATGGTGGTAGGGGAAATAGTTTGGATCATGACTCTTGCCCACTTCCTCTGACCTTTTATGCTCTAGTAATTAGAAATCAGGCTTATTTAAGATATTCTTAAAGATCTTCCTAACTACCTCCCTCTTGAATGAAAAAAGTTTATTCAATATGTCAGCAAGAGTAGGTAAGTAATAGCTACCTGGTGGTGGGTAGGAATATTGTTCCTGATGATCCTGATGAGGATGTGGTGGTGGTGGCAGTTATGGCAACTAAGGTGGCCGGTATGATGGCCGAGGTGGTGGTAGAGGAGATGGCAGAGGAGGCTGTTGAGCTCAAGGCCTATCTGATTGAACCACAGTTGCTTCCCATTAATGCTTGTTGTGACTTCTTGCCGGTTTGGGCTTGGCTGACTAGTCTTGAAAAAGGCAACTATTTGGCTTCCTCTTATAGACTAGCCTCCTTATGATTAATTTCTCAAAGGATTTGATTGTAAAACCCTTGAGCATGAAAGCAACCAGGCCATAGATATTCTTCAGGAGAATCTTTATGGCGTGTTATTCAGACAGCTATGGTTCACATTTCATACTCAGGTTTTGCCACTTGAGAATGTAATCAATAAGGGACTCATTAGGGATTTGTGTTGCTACAACAAGATTATCTACAGTCACCCTTTGATTAGCTCCAGCAAACCTTTTGATGAAGAAGTGCTCCAACTCAATAAATATCTTTACCAAATTATTGGACAATTTGGTATACCAGTCAAATGCAACACCCGCTAAACTGCTAATAAATAGTCTGAAAAGAAGGGTGTCACTACCTCTGACATTGAAACAACCAGCCCTACAATGTGCAATATGTTTGCGAGGGTTCCCGACTGCCATCGAAGATTTTGAAAGGAGGCACAAAACCCTTAGGATATTGGACTGCATTAAATTCCTCTAGGTAGGGTCTACCCTTTGGAACAGATTAGCCACCTTGGGTTTGCGCTAATGCATCTCTCACCTATTACTCCACCATGTGGTTGATATCCTTCTCATGCATGGAGGTACTATCCACCACCTTCCTATGCAAGCTACCACTATCTTTCTCCACGAGAATGCATCTAGGATGATCTGAGGTATGTGCCAACTCTACTCTATCAGCTACTATGGGAGAAGGCTGTGAAACTGGGGCTGAGTTCTATAATGCTGAAACCACTGCCATCAACTCCTCAATTTTCTTCCCATCTTGTCAATATGATCGTCTCTCTATCTCAGCTAGTGGAGGAGGTGCTGAGTTGAATGGATGGTGTCATCCTCTTTAACTATAATACCTTCCTGACACTATTGCTCTTTATGGAGGGAGCTCCTAGTATCGAGCATGTGGACCTCGACTGAGTCCTCCAATAGATCATCCTCATCGATGTCAAAATTGACCTTACCCTCATCTTGATCGAAGCAATCGCTCCCAAAATTTTGTCTCTTATCCACAAAATATTGTGCTAGAATGTCATATATTAAATGATCTAACTATGCCGGTATAAATGCTCGTGGTTGACGGGTACTAAGACTGTGCTCACTAATAGAAATACATTTAACACTACCTGCCACTAGAGTGCTATCTATGGGAGGACTATGCTTGCTAGAAGATACATGCTCATGACTGCACACTATCGGTGGAGTGCTATGTCTGGGGGGATCAACTATCATGGGAACTGCAGAACTGTCTTCCTCCCCCTCTACTACTATTGCTACTATCAACTATGGTGGAGGTGGTGGAATGACTACAACACTCTTGGGTTGCCATTCCTTCTTCACCACAGTTGAAGTAGAAGGTCAAGAAGGAGAGCTCGATCTCACCTCAATAGGTGGAGTAGATAGAACGGGACCCTGAGGTCATAATCAAATCACCAACGGGGCTTTTTTCTCCCCTGATTCTATCTTTTATGCCTTAGGCGGCTGAGAACATGTACTTGGTGAAGGCGATGGTGGCGATGTGGTGTGGTGGAGACAGGCTATCGCTCAGCAGGAACTCTCCTCTGTGATTAGCTTATTATGTGGTACTATACTATGTATGGTGCTCGGGTAACTGACCTAGAAATCCATAGGCGGAGGATCTTGCCTCATCCTCCTCCTCTCTCTCATTGCACCCTTCTTGCTCCCAGGAATCGACCTAAACTGACAGGAATCAAGCGTCCATGCTTTACCTATCGAATAACTAAACATACATAGGGCCTCTTCTCTCCCTAGCAGTCATACTATCTTTGTGGTGGAGGTGATCTATCCTCTTATAATCCCTCTCCTCTTGAACTTGAGGGGATGGAATCTGACCACTAGTAAGGGAAACCTCAGGGTGAACCCCTCTACAACATGAGATGTTACCTCACATGCCGCATTTGCTGATTCATGATCTTGACCTTCCAGTTTTTGTTGCGGTGTTGAGTCCGGGTGAGTTGAGCGGGGTGGGAGCAGGAACCTACCTCAAAGGTAGGGGAGACTATCTGGAGACCAAGATAGCCTTCCTTTTGAGGGACCAATGAGGAGGTGTCGACTCATGGGGTTGAGAATGAACTGATGGAGCAGAATGGGGGGACCTGAGTTCTATCACTAAAAGAACTAATCATGAAACCACGCTCTTGCTATGGGGACCTCTTCCTTCTTTGGGGAGAAAACTTCGAGTCAAGATGAATGACGGTGGTCCCACCTCCTCCCTACTAACAATTATGAGGATTGTCCCCTCACAAGTAACTCACACATCCTCAAATCCATGACCAAACTAAATCAGACACACAACAGGATAGGTGCGCTTAGCCTAATCCAAGGCCAAGTCAAGATTGGATGGGAAGGAGAACACAAACTTGTTAGGAGCCATGTGTACTTGAGATGAAATTGATTGGTGACTCTACATTTGTTGACATATTGAATCAATCCCTCTTGCTTTGTTCATCTTTAAAATAAATTCTAGACTTGATTTAGAAATTTGAACCCACACTCAACAAATTTAGTTATGTTAAGTGGGGCTCATTGGACTTTTTTTTTTTTTTGATGTGTGAGGAGAGTCTTTGCCATTTGATTTTGATTTAGGGCCCATACTCAACCAATTTAAGTAGGCTGGGCAGGCTTCAGATATTTGTAGATGTTTATGTTTTTATCTTATTTGAAAATTTTGATTTTGAAGAACTTTACTTAGCAAACTTAGGTATGCTAAGGAAAGGTTGTGATTGTATGTTTAGACATTTTGTGAAAAATCTTTGCTTGTGATGACTAGTTATGTGTGTGATATATGTTGATATGATTTGAAAATAGGGCTTCTCACTTAACAAATTTGGTTTGTTAAGTAGAGGCCAAGTATGTTTGAAATGTGCATGTTTGATTTGAAAATTAGGCTCTTACTTAACAAATTTGGTATGTTAAGTAAGAACCAAATGTGATTTGATTTGTGTCTGAGAATGGGACTCTCACTTAACAAATTTGGTATGTTAACTGGGGATCAAAATGTGTTTGGTTTGTGTTTTGAAAATGAGATTCTCACTTAACAAATTGGGTATGTTAAGTGAAATCCAATGTATGTTTGAAAACTAGACCCTCACTTAACAAATTTGGTATGTTAAGTGGAGGTCAAATTTATATTTTGAAAATGGGACTCTTACTTAACAAATTTGGTATGTTAAGTGAAAGCCAAATGTATGTTTTGAAAAATAGACCCTCACTTAACAATTTTGGTATGTTAAGTGGAGGCCAAATTATGTTTTGAAAATGAGACTTTTAACAAATTTGGTATGTTAAGTGAAAGCCAAATGTATGTTTTGAAAAGAGACTCTCACTTAATTTTGGTATGTTAAGTGGAGGCCAAATTTATGTTTTGAAAATGAGACTTTTCACTCAACAAATTTGGTATGTTAAGTGAAAGCCAAATGTATGTTTGAAAATGAGACCCTCACTTAACAATTTTGGTATGTTAAGTGGAGACCAAAATTATGTTTTGAAAATGAGACTTTTCACTTAACAAATTGGGTATGTTAAGTGAAAGCCAAATGTATGTTTTGAAAATTAGACCTTCACTTAACAAATTTGGTATGTTAAGTGGAGGTCAAATTTATATTTGAAAATGAGACTCTCACTTAACAAATTTTGATCTATTAAGTGAAAGTCAAATTTATATTTTGAAGATGAGACTCTCACTTAACAAATTCAGTATGTTAAGTGGAAGCCACATGTGATATAATTTGTGTTTTTGAAAATGAGACTCTCACTTAACAAATTTGGTATGTTAAATGAAAGCCAAATGTGTTTTTTGAAAATGAAACCCTAACTTAACAAATTTGGTATGTTAAGTAGAGGTCAAATTTATATTTTGAAGATGAGACTCTCACTTAACAAATTTGGTATGTTAAGTGGAGGTCCAATTTATATTTTGAAAATGAGACTCTCACTTAACAAATTTTGTATGTTAAGTGAAAGCTAAATGCATGTTTTAAAATGAGACCCTCACTTAACAACTTTGGTATGTTAAGAGGAGGCCAAATTTATGTTTTGAAAATAAGACTTTCACTTAACCAATTTAGTATGTTAAGTGAAAGCCAAATGTATGTTTCGAAAATGAGACCCTCACTTAACAAATTTGGTATGTTAAGTAGAAGTCAAATTTATATTTTGAAAAATGAGACTCTCACTTAAAAAATTTTGATATGTTAAGTGAAATTCAAAGGTATATCATTTTTCAAAGAAGGGAAATCTATTTAACAATTTTACATATGTTAAATAGAGTTTAATGATATTCTTTCTTTCATGTGTGGAAAAGAGAGAAACTTCAACTCTAGCATATATGAAATATATTAAGTGAAGTTTCAATTTTATGCTATACTTTTATTTGAAAATGGAATCTTCATTCAACAAATTTGGGCATGTTGAATGGAGGCGGTTATTTCAAAAATATGCTTTTCAAAAAGAGGAAAACCCCAACTTTAGCATATATAAAATATATTAAGTGGAGTTTCAATCTTATGCTACAATTTTATTTTAAAATAGAATCCTCATTTTACAAATTTGGGTATGTTGAATGAAGATAGCTATTTTCAAAAATGTGCATTTTAAAATGATTTTGATTTTGATTTTGAAAAGAACCTTCATGTAGTAATCATAGGGATTGTTAAATGGGGTTTGGTTATATGATTTTTGTGCTTTTTAAAATTTTGTGTAAAAAATATTTATTATGTGAGTTTTTTTTAAAAAAGGTGCTTTTAGAAAGTGATACTTTGCAAAAGATTTTATTTTCTTAATCATTAAGATGAACCTTGCCTCACCAAGCTAGTGGTAAGGAGGTTATAAATTGTTGTCATCTCCTTTCATGAGTTAATTTTATTTTTCATCTATTGGGAACCCAATAAGAGTTCTAGGACCTATAAGGAGTGAGGTCCTAAAACCTAGAGGATGTTGGCTAGCTTTGCTTAAGAATGAAATAAGCTAAGTGCCAATGGAAGGAAAGATAGTATTAGACTCATAAGAAATACAAATTGATTATCGATAGACAATTGTTTACTAGAGATAGAGAGAGGAACCCTCCCTAGAGGAATCGCTAGAAAAATTTATGATGTTTATTTTTGGGTTTGTGATGTGTGTGTATTTCATGTGTGTGTATATGGGGGGACCCTACATAGATCTAAGGGTGTACTTATTGAGGTGATCGGGTCAGACATCAAGGAATAGTACACCATCTCAAAAGATAGGAATCACTACCTTACGATGGACTGGTCCTAATAAGACTCCAAGGCATGATGGGTCTTGAATGTACCAGATTTTTTCTCTTACATGGATGAAGGGTTCCTAGATTAATTATAAAGAATTAAAATTATCTAAATTAAAATCGACTATCAAAATCAAATGGGATAGATCGAAAGGATAGATTTATTATTGAAGCCAAAAGGAGATGAGTAGGGGATGCTCATGATACTAGAAAACCTAGTGAGCATCCCAAACTACCCTATGGTTGGGCTTTATATGTTTGAAATTGAGGAAAATTATATATTTGAGTTGAAATTTTATTAGAAATTTAAGACTTATAATCCCATAATACAAGATTGTGTAAATGCCTAAGAGGTGAGGATTTATATAGCCCAAAGAAAATAGCAATCTCGGATCCTAAATCTAGGGAGCTTTAATGAGGGCCAAAACATGACCTAAATCTAAGCGAAGATGGGTATATGGTTTACCTCCATAAGAGAGGGTAAACAACCCCCAGACTTATAATTGAGTGGCACTAACTCCTCCTACATTTAAAACTATGTGGTCAAGTCATATATTTTGCAAGATGGTTAGGATGTTATTATTTAGAAAGAAACTAAAGTCCTTAAACCCACTCCCTAAGAGACTAGAGCATGAGTGGTGTGAGTAATGACTTAGTCTGATGAAAATCTTATCAAATTTTTATTTGATTTTGACTCTTTATTTTGACACAGGTCATAGGATTTTATATGCCTAAATGCATGTTGAAATAAGTCATAGGCCAAATCAAGAAAGAAGAGGGTGAAGAGTTTCTCTCACAGGTCAAGCGTTTCCCTTATGTGCAAGAACGGGGGCCCTCATTTTGCAAGAGTGGTAGAAGATGCATGCATGATATTAGACATACAACATTCAGCTAAGGGGTTGCTAAATCTTTTACTTATCTTGATTTAATTCCTAAGCTTTATGTGAGGTTATGAGTTATTTTAAAAAATTTAGTTAGGAGTTATGATTGGGGTAAAAAAAGCTTATTTTTCCCTATGAGCCTATGGATCCAGGCCACACATTAAATCATCATATTAAGAAACTAGAAAAATACATCCCATTTCTATTACACAATGTAAAAAAATCATTAAATAATTTATAAACTCAATGTAAAAGAATAACAGGCCGGTGTGTTCAGGTTCTACCATATAACCCAAAAAAGAAATGAGTAGTCGAGCTCTACCCTTATATAACCCAAAATAAGTGTTAGCTAAACACACCATACAACCTAAGTAGTTATATTATAAAATTTAGACTTAGCTTTCACATGGTAACCAAGTCTGTCTAATGTAGATTATACTTAGGGGTTAAAGGCAAAGCATTTATATTTATTTTAAGCTCCATAACTCTATAAAGATGATTTGGCTAATCACAGCCTAACATCTAGTCTACAAAAGTACATCATAAAACAAGCATATATTAAAACACACACTAACATAAAATAGAAGTGGGACTTAGCTAATGTATGTTGGTGTTTGGTAGTATAGTCAGCTTTAGAGTTAAGATTTTCTAAGTATGAAGGACATTTAATTATAAAGGGTGGTTTCACTTTAAATGATTTAATTATTTTGCAAATTTTACTTATTATTTTCTTTTGTTTCATTTGACCTACACTTAACAACTAAGTGTTATGAAGAGAAAGAAAGAGAGGATCACTCTCTTTTATCCCTACCTTAAGTCACATCTAAAGCAAATTAATTAATTAATTCCCTTTAGTGAATGACTTATTACTTGTTTTAATTAATCCTAAGTTTAGTTTCACTTTAAATAAACTCATTCAATAAGAAAGGCATCTTAAGATTAGATGGAATGAATTACTATCACATAACATATGTTTGTTCATTTCTTTCCATCATGTATATCATGCATATGATTAAATCCTAAGCATAGCTATACATGCAATTTATATCTTGGCACACTTAAATGATGAATGTGAGTAAATGTATTTGAAATTAATATTTCATTTGATTGAATGATTTTGTCATATTAATTTAAAGCTCTATCTAAATTCTTATGCAAAAGCATAAGGAAAGAACCTTAAATCACATGACTAATCAACTCAACCAATTAAACAAGGTATGAATGCATGTCTTTTTAATAGAAAAGGAGGTTTTCATTCATTAGCTAAGTGCACATTCACATTTATAAAAGTTTTAAGCAAGTATGTCACCATTATTTTGTACCAAGGGAATAAAGTAGGAACCTCCTTAGGGCTATTTAAAGTCATGCATCCCTGGGATGTCCAGACTAATATACTCGCTATCCTTAGATACATATGGATGTATAAGCAACTATAAGAATAGAAAAAACCATATAAAAGTTGTATTTAATCTATTTGATTTATTTGTGTGAATGAATTAAAATTTTATCTAAATTTTAATGTCCAAATGCATAAGAATGAAATCAAGTAGGTACTTCATCATTGTTTCACACCAAGGGAACAAGGTAGGAACCTCCTTAGGGCTACTTAAAGTCATCCTGGATGTCCTAATATACCTAACATTCTTACTTATACAAATCAACACATGAATATAAGAAAGAAATTTTACTTCATACACTAGACTTATATTCACATGCATTTCCTATGTATATATAACTAAAGTTACAATATATATGTATATCCATTCATTATAAACTTTTGAAAATATATTTGAGATTTAATAGTGATACTAGCCACACATATTTTTAATTAAGCCAACACATGCAAATTAACATAAAGAAAATCATTTTTTATTTGATTAACTTGAAAGAAGTGAATGCATGAATGCAAGTGGCATACAACATTTTAGCATGATTGGAAAGAAATAAAGATGTAATTTCATTCAATCCAATTAAGCCCAAAGGACAATCATATTAAACAAACTCATTTAAAATAAACTAAAGTTTCTTAAAGCCATTTTGATCTTATGTTTGATTTAACTTAAGGAAATGTGAAAGAGGTTTGCTAATCCTAATCCCATCCCACATGTGTGAGTTAATTTGGTTTAATGAAGAGCAATTTGGTTGATTTTATGTCTTAATTAGGTTAAGGTATGAATTAAATCCATTAATTAACCCTTACCTACATCACCTTAAGTTAATTAACTAGATAATGATGAGCCAATATGAGATGCAACCACATAAAAAGTAAATTAACAATGCTCCAAATAAATGAAAGGGGTCTAATGCAATGGCTCATAATTAATAGTTAATTAAGCTTAAGGAGCTCACTTAATTACTTTCATGATTTTCTCACACATGTGAGCTAACCATGATTTTAGTAGCTCTCTCTTTAGGTTATTGAACACCCAAAGAGCTACCCAAGATTGATTAAACAAAGTTAGGTTGTGAATGAATGGATTTTAAATTAATTTCATTAAGCCTTTGATTAATTGATTAAATTCTTTGATTATGTTTTAATTAGAATGGTGAAACTAACTTAGGAAAGGGATCAAGGAAGTGGCCTCAATCCTAACCCCTAAGTCATTTTAAACACTCAATTAGGCTCAAATAATTAGTTCCATCTTATTTTAATTGGTTAATTAAATGGCTAATTAATTATTTAAGCTTTTCAATTAACTTGAAACAAATGAAAAGTCTTAATGAAATGGTTAGAAGGAATGAACCCAAATGACTTCCTAAGACTTACCACTATTAACAAAGGATAATGAGCTTAATTAATTAATTAAACCACTATAAATTTGCTTAATTATTACTAATTAAGGTTGGGAGTAATTAAGGCTTAATCCATTGATTTTCCTAATTAATTATCCAATAAATTTCAAGAAAAATAGGGGAGGTAGAGGTCATCCCCCTAAACATCTCTGGAAAATTTAAAATTAATTGGACAACTAATCATAGAGTAATTAGGATAATTAAGTTTTTAATTAAGCTAAAATTACTGTTCTAAATTAATTAATCATAATTTTAATAGATTTTGCTCTGAAATATCTTTAAAATGAGTCCTCATTTATTTTTTGTTTTTTTTTTTTGGATTTTTTGGGATTAGTTATGATTTTAGGAAGATTCAACTTTAAAAATTAAATAAAACAACCCTAATTAACTCTTAATCCACATGGCTGCTGACGCAGCACACACTTTCTACATGGCATGATGGGATTGGGTATTTAAGTTATCACATGAGATACTCAAATTATGGTGGATGCGCTTTCCGTGGACCATCTGATCTAAAGATCGGATGGCCATGATCAGATCCCATGATTAAGGGGAAAAAGATGGATGGTTGATCGCGTCATATTCCAATCAGCGAATGGGATCTATCTCCTCTCGGCTGAGATGGAAGACCATCCATCGTTCATCACTCGACTGAGCTCACCCGAGCTCGAATGGAGATCAAATCGATCCCACACCTTTGGGGTAGCAAAATAAAATCAAGGAAATCTCATATGAACTTTTCATCACAAAGGCTAATAAGGATCAATTTCAATGACATACCTCACCGGAGCTTGTCTCTAGCTGTTCCAATGATTGAGGAAGCTTCGTTTGGTAGAAATAAAACCCTGTTGAGCCGCACGAGCCTTGATTTGAGGTGGATTTCTCGGTCAACCAAACTCCTCCTATTTGGCGATCAATCTTGGTCAAACTCCTATCTCTGGCAGCTTAGAATCTTGGGAAATGATTTGTTTACCTTTGATTGGATGTGAAGGTGTGGGTAAAAGGAATTGAGGTTTGATTAAGTAGAGAGGGAGTATTGATGAAAGAAGTTGCCTTATTTCAATTTCACAAAGAGAAGAATTCTGATCAAGGGAGGCTTGATGAATGCTTAGAAAAGATCTAAGGGGTTTCAAAATGTCTTAGGGAACTCTCATAATGCCAATTATGTCAATTCCACTCGAATTGGGAGAGTATACCCCAAAATCATGCGTGAAGGATGGATGGGATGGGTTGGCTTATTTTGGCTGGTGAGCCAGTTAGAGCATTGGAGAGGTCATGTCAACTCCACATGGCTTAACTTGAGTGGAGAGAACTATGGGAGGCTACCCAAGGGCTGGTGTGCAAAGACCTCTTTGCTTGAATCCATGGGTTTTTGGTTTTGGCTTGAATGAGGAAGAGTTGAACTCCCATTGGTCCTTGGCTGGAGCAGGGGAGGTTCAACTTTGCTTGTTAATGTGAAGATCCAATGGAAAGAAGATTTGTCCAATGGCTCATTTCTTGTATGGGGCCCACTATGGATTTGGGCTACTTTGAGAATGAGTTAGAATGGTTTGGGTAGGGTTAGGCCAAGTCCTAGGGTCCCATAGGTTGATTTTGGGTGATTTGACTTCATATGGTCAAAATAGGTTCATTTGGGCTATGTTGGGTTGGGTTGACCAATTGGTCAAATTAGGTCAAACCAAGACTTGGGTTAGGTTTAAATGATGATTTGAAGAGTTTTGGTTCAAGTGGTTTTAATTAATTTGGCTTAGGTTTGATTTTGGCTCATTTGGATTTAAATAGGTCAAATGGGCCAAGTTGACCAATTTGTTGACCAATTTGACCAAATTGGGTTGGGTTAGGTGTTGGTTCATATTCAATTAGTTAATTGAAAATGATTATAATCTTTGGTTTAATTTAATTTGGAATTTATTTTGGTTTTGTCCAATTTGACCCTTTAGGTCAATTTAGGCTGGGTTGGGTCAAGTTGACCAATTGGTCAAATTGGGCTCAATCACGGCTTTGGTCAAGTTCAATAAATGATTTGGAATGACCTTGAGCTATTGGTTTTAATCAATTTGAATCAAATAATGATTTGACCCATTTTGACTTCTTAGGCCTAATTTAGGTCAACTTCGGTCAAATAGCCAATTAGACTTGGTCTTGCTCAATTGAGTGTTTGGTCATATTCAATCATTGGAGTTGGTTTGGATTAACAATTTCAATAAATTTGGTATATGGTGGGTTTTGGCTTGTTTAGGTTTCATTTAAGCTAAATGTTGACTTGGTCAAAGGACCAAGTTGACTTGGTTTGACCCAATTCAAGGTAGTTGATCACCTTAGGATGATTTTTTATCATAATATGAGGTTTGAAAGGGCTTAGTTCAATCCAATTTGGGTTGGATTAGAACTTGGCTCAAAAAAGTATTTTAGGTCACTTTGGGTCAAGTGAACCTAAATTGGTCAATTGGTTAGGTTTTAGCTTGATTCAAGTTTAATTGAACTCACATGAGCCTAGGATGAAAATATAAATCTAAGTGAAATTGGTTTAGAGTCAAATGGATTTTGGTTCATATAATAATTTAAGTCAAAAGGGGTCAACATGGGCTTGACATGGGTTGATTTGGATTTGGTTTGAGAATTGTAGTTTGTGTTTATATTTGGAACAATGATTAAAGGAAAGATTGAATCATGAGGAAATCCATGGGTTTTGAATTGATTTGGGTATCATTTAGCCAAGTTCAAGAATTTGATTTGATTTGGGTTTGGTTATGGCCACTTGGATTTATATTTATTTATATTTTGAATATAAATGAAGATATAAATGATTCATGAGAAAATCACTTGAGTTTGGAGTGATTTGGAAGCAAATTTGACCAATTTTAAGGATGTAGGTCAAAATATCTTAAGTAGAGAATTGATTTAGTTTGATTTATTTTTGGTCATTGGAAGGTGGGCTTAATTTATATTTAAAAATATAAATAAAGGAATGATTAATTCAAAAAGAAATCAATTGAGTTTGGGTTGATTTGGATTGATATTTGGTTAAGCTTATGGAGGTGAGTCCATATGGCTTAAGAAATGTTTTGATTTGATTTGATTTGAATGGTTTGAATTTGGATTTCATTTATATTTGTGAATATAAATGAAGGAATGATTGATTTATAAAGAAATTAACCAAGTTTGATTTGGTTTAAAGAGAGTTTTGGCTAAGCATATGAAGGGACTTAGGAAAGAGTTTTGGAGTTTGAATTTAATCTGAGTTTCAATCATTTAGAGTTGGATTTGATTTGTAATTTGGGTTGGGATTTGATTTGAGACTGAATTTGATATTTGAGAAAGTTAATTGATTTGGGGTTGATTTGAATTTGGTTAAGGCTAAGTCCATAAGATAAAATCAAAAGAGCATAGGAAGGGATTTGAAATTTGAATTTAATCTTGGGTTTCAATTATTTGGAGTTGGATTTGATTTAGAATTTGGGTTGGGATTTGATTTGAGATTGAATTTGATATTTAAGAAAATAAATTGAATTGAGGTTGATTTGAATTTGTTTAAGGTAAGTCCATAAGATAAAATCAAAGGGCTTAGCAAGGGATTTGGAATTTGAATTTAATCATGGGTTTTACTCATTTGATTTGGGATTGGATTTATGATCTTGGATTTAAATTTGAGGTTTCATTTATGGAAGGAAGCAAGGATTGGGTTTAAGGCTATAAGGTAGGCAAGTCTTCCTAAATCCCTAAGGCTTGACTTATTCCCATAGCTAATCCTTCTAAGTCTCTAGGCTTAAGTTAAGTGTTCACCTAATCACCTAAGTGTCTTAAGACTAATGAACTTTTAGTGTCTACAAGTGTCCTAGAGCATCCCAAGACTTCCTCGATAAGCATTCCTCCTCCCCGAGTAAAGCTGAAATAAGACATCACTCTTCCGATCAATACTCCCCCTCCGCTAAGTCAAACTTCAATTCCTTGCACCCACACCATTCTCATTACTCATTGAACCAAAAGCACTCCCAAGCCTTGAGCACTGGATAGAGTTTGACCAAGACCAATCACCAAATAAGAGGAGTTTGGCCTAATGAGCAACCTACACCAAATCAAGCTCAAAGCTTCTCAATAGGGCCTAGCCTCAGCTAGCTACCTCCGTCGATCCACTACCGGACATTAGCTCCAGTGAGATAATTTTACAAACTGAGCCTTGTAAGGAAAAATTGCTTTGTCTTTTGTGTAGTAAATTCATTCATCATGTGTTTTTATCCATTGGATGTGTGTGCCTCCCCACCCCGAAGGTGTGGGATGAATTTGGAGGCAATCCAAGCTCAGGTGAGCTCAGATCAAACGGGCAAAGATGGATGACATCCATCTTTTTCCGCTCACAAATGGAATAGATTAGGAGATGTCCATTCTACGTGATTGGAATGAATGATTCTGATTAGATCCCGTGTTAAATCCCTTGATTCTCTTCCTAACTGCGGATCGATGTTGTCCGATCTTAGATCGAACGGTCCACAGAGTTAGCGCATCTCATCCAGTCAACCTTTGGATGTGCCTTAAATAGCCATGGAAAGCGTGCGCATTAGCACCGCGACGCGCGTCGCCACCACATGGCGGTGATTAAGGCCTAATTAATTCATTTTTTAAGCTTGAAACTTCCTAAATTCATAACTAATCCTAGAAAAATCCAAAAAAAAATAAACTTAGGCTCATTTTAAAGATGTTTCATAGTAGAATATGGAAAAATTATTATTAATTAATTTTGAATAGTGATTTTGGTTTAATTAAGGTTTAATTGGAAATCTAATTAGCTTAATTACTCCTTACTTAGTCGCCCAATTAATCTTAAATTTTCTATGGATGTTTAGGGGGATGACTTTTACCTCCCCTATTTTTTTTTGGGATTTTATTAGTTGCTTAATTAGGAAAATCCATTCATCAATCCTTAATCACTTTCTTAATTTAGTTAGTGATAATTAGTTAATGATTAGTGGCTTAATTAATCATTTAAGCCTAATTACCTCTATTGAATAGTAAGGGAGCATAGGGAATGTGATTGGGATATTTTTCCTAAGTTTTTCTTCACTTTTTAGAATTTTATTAATTAATGATTAATGAGGTAATTAAGTGGTTAATTAATTAATTAATCTCCAAGATAAAATTAGAGCCTAAATAATCAAATATGGGAATTAGGGATTGAGATTAAGGCCCCTTTCTTGATCTCTTTCCTTAAGTTAATTTTATTAATTAAAAATGTTTAATGCTTAATCAAATGGGTTAATGAGCTTAATTAACTCTATCTAAAATCCACTTCACATCTAATTACCTTTAATCCATCTTGGGTAGCTCTTTGGGTGTTCAATAACCTAAAGAGAGAACTAATAAAATTATGGTTAACTCACATGTGATAAATGATAAAGTTAAGTGAGATCCCTTAAGCAATTAACTATTAATCATGAGCCAATTACATTAGGCCCCTTTCATTTCTTAGAGCATTGCAAATATACTTTTCATGTGGTTGCATATCATATTGGCTCATTATTAATTAGTTAATTAACTTAAGGGTGAAAGGTAATTAATTAATTGACTTAATTTATACCCTAACCTAATTAAGACATAAAATCAACCTAATTATTCTTCAATAAATCAAATTAACTCACACATGGGGAATGGGATTAGGATTAACAAACCTCCTTCACTTTTCTTAAATCAAATCAAACATGAAAATGAAATGACATTAGAGAACTTTGGTTTGTTTTAAATAATCTTATTTATTTTGATTGTCCTTAGGACTTAGTTGGATTGAATGAAATCACATGCTTGTATTATTTTGTTTCCTCCCAATCATGTTAAATATTATATGACATATGATTCATGCATACATCTCTTTTAAAAATTAATTAAATAAAATAATTTCCTTTATGTCAAATTGTATGTGTTGATTTAAATTAAAAATATGTGTGGCTAATATCACTATTAAATCCCAAATATATTTTCAAAAGTTTATAAATGAATGAATATATATATATATATATATATATATATATATATATATTATATATATATATACATATATATATATATATATATATATATGTATAAATTTATTTTATATACAATATACAATATCTAGTGTATCAATCCTCTTACATTCATTTGTTGATTTTCATAGATAAGAATGTTAACAATATATTAATCTAGACATCCCATGGACGCACAGCTTTAAGTAGCATAGAGGTTCCTATCTCGTTCCCTTGGTGTAAAATAATGGTGATGTACCTGCTTGATTTCATTCTTATGCATATGGACATTAGAATTTAGATAGAGACTGAATTCATTTACACAAAATAAATCGAACAAATCAAAATATAATTTTTTGCATAGTTTTCTATTCTTGTAGTTGTTTGTACATCCATATGTATCTAAGAATAGCATATTAGTGGACATTCCAAAGCCTTACGACTTTAAGTAAGGAGGTTCCTTCCTCATTCCATTAGTGCAACAATGGTGAATGCTTAAAATTTTTATCCATGTTTGAACTTAGCTAATGAATGAAAACTCTCTTTTCTATTAAAAAGGCATGCATTCACACTTTGTTTATTTGGTTGAGTTGAGTAATCATGTGATTTAAGGTTCTTTCCTTATGCTTTTTCATAAGAATTTAGATAGAGCTTTAAATTAATATGACAAAAAATCATTTAACCAAATGAAATATTAATTCCAAATATATTCACTCACATTCATCATTTAAGTGTGCTAAGATACAAATTGCATGTATAGCTATGCTTAGGCTCTAAAAATGCATGATATGTAATGAAAATAAATGAATAACATGTGTTATGTGATAGTAATTCATTCCAACTAACCTTAAGATGCCTTTCTTATTGAATGAGTTTATTTAAAATGAACATAAACTTGGGATTAATTAAAACATATAATAAGCCATTCAGTAAAGGAATTTGATTAATTAATTTGCTTTAGATGTGACTTAAGGTAGGGATAAAAGAGTGATCCTCTCTTTTCTTTCTTCATAACACTTAGCTAGGTCAAGTGAGACAAAATAAAATATTAAGTAAAATTAACAAATCAATTAAACCACTTAAAGTGAAACTACCCATGAAATTGAATCTTTCTACATTTATAAAATTTTAACTCTAAAGCCTAGCTAGGACATTGTGGTGTTTATTTTTGGATGTGGGACACCACACAGATCTGTGGGTACTTATTAAAGTGATCGAGTATGATATTAAGGAATGATGTACTATCTCAAAATATAAAAATCACCACCATATAATGGACCTAATCACCTAATAAGGACTTCTAAGGCATGATGGGTCTTTGAATGTACTAGAGATCTTTTCCCTATTTTATATGAATAAGTATAATAGGGTTTATTTTAAGACGGGTTCGTTAAGTTCCCTAAGGAGGCAAGCCCCCATAGTTAATTACATCCTAAGGAATGAAATCCCTTAGGAATACTCTCAATTAAATTAGACAATCATGATCTCCAAAGATTTCAAGGTAAGACTATCAAAGGATTGGCTATGTCAAAAAATCAAATGGGATAGATCAAAAGGAGAGACTTATTTTGGAAGCCTAAGGAGATGAGTATGGAATGCTTATGATACTAGGAAGCCTATTGAGCAATCTAATCTATCATATGGTTGGGCTTTATATTTTTGAAATTGAAGGAGTTAATTATTTGAGTTCACATTTTATTAGAATACTAGGACTTATAATCCCACAACATAAGATTGTGGAAATGTCTAAGAGGTTAGGATTTATGCTTGTAGCCTAAAGGAAACAACTACCTTAGATCCTGAGTCAGGGAGCTTTGGTACAAACCACAAGTATGTCATAAATCTAAGCAAAAGGTGGACATAATGGTTTACCTCCATAAGAGAGGGTAGACTGTCCGACTGTTGGACTTACAATCACCTGGAGTGGCCACCAACTAACACCTCCTATGCTTTAAATCCATGTAGGAAAGTCTTATGCTTTGCAAGATGGCTAGGTTATTGTTTATTTAGAAAGGAGACCAAGTCCTTAAACTCACTCCCTAAGAGACTAGAGCATGAGTGGTATGAATTCATGACTAAATCTACTACAAATTTTATCAAATTTATTTGATTCTTTTGGACTCTTTATTTTGACACAGACTATGGGATTTTGTATGCCTAAATGCATAAGAACTTGATTATGGGTCAAATCAAGGGAGAAAGAGGTGTCTTTCCATCAAAGGCTTGTACAGGTCAAGCCTTTATTCTTTGGCATAGATGGAAGCCCTCTCTTAGCAAGAGTGGAAGAATATGGCATGCATGATGTTATACATACAATCATCCAACTAAGAGGTTGCTAAATATTTTATTATCTTGATTTAATTCCTAGGCTTTTATGTGAGGTTATGAATTATTTTAAAATTTTAATTATGAGTTATTAATTGGGGTAAAAAAATTAATTTCATCCTAAGAGCCTACCGCATCCAGGCCACACATTCAAACATCAAGCATGTAGAAATTAGGAAAAGCATGCAATTCTAGTGCACAATCTAATCAAAATATCAAATATTTTATAGTTAAGTGCAAAACAAATAAAAGGTTGGTGTGATCGGCTTCTATCTTACACCCCAAAAAGAGAAAAAAAAGATGGGTACAAAAAATATAAATGATTACAAAATAATACATGATATGGGGGTCTTCTTTTCTTCATTTATTCCTTCTCTTTCTTTTGATTTGATTTGCTCCAAAGGCATCACAGAGCACCCCAGGGACTAAGCCTTCTAGCCATTGCTCATCCTAATCCCCCATAACACTAATCCTAATTCATAATGCAAAATTACATTAAAAATAGGAAAAATAAATCAAGCTACACCTGCAAAATAAATGTTAGCTAAACACACCATACAACCCAAGCAATTATATGAATAATTTGGACTTAGCACTGCACACATGGGTAACCAAGCCCACCTGTCCTAACGTGGGTTATGCTTAGGGCCTAAGTAACCTACATAACAAAAGCATTTATATTTTTATAATAGGTATTTAAGCACAACCCCACAAAAAAATATGTTTTAATAACGGCCTACCATCTACGGCATACACCCTAACAGTCTAAAATATTACATCATAAAACAAAACATCAAACATCAGCTAACTTAGAAGTGGTGACTTAGTATTCTAATGTGTGTGCTTAAGGCTGTGTGGTATGTCTTAATTACGCATTAATGTTGAAGATTTCTAAGTGTAAAAGAATTCAATTTAACTTGGAATGTTGGTTTTGCTTAAAGTTCTTTAGTTGATTTTGCAAGTTTTAATTTTTTATTTGGTTCTATAAACCCTACACTTAACATCTAAGTGTTGTAAAAGAGAAAGAGGATTTCCCTCATCATCTTAAGTCATTTTCTAAAGCATGTTATTATGACTTAGTTTTCCTTTAGTGAATGGCTTATTACATGTTTTAATCAGTCCTAGGTTTGGGTTCACCTTAAATAACTTTATTCAATGTGAAAGGCTTCTTAAGAATAACTGGAATGAATTACTATTACATGACACATGCTCATTCATTTCTTTCCATCACATGGAACATGCACATGATTGGATCCTAAGTATACTTACACATACAATATGTCTTAGCACACTTAGATGATGAATGTAATGAAGTATATTTGAAGTTTATATTTCATTTAATTAGATTAATATGAATGCATGTCTTTTTTAATAGAAAAAGGAGACTTCAATTCATTAGGTACATGTACACTCAAATGTATAAAAGTTTTAAGCGGGTACAACGCCATTATTTTGCACAAGGGGAGTGAGTAAAGACCTCCTTAGGGCTACTTAAAGTTGTGCACCCCTAGGATTTCCAGACTAATATACCCAATATTCTCATATACATATAAATGTATACACAATTATAAGGAGGAAAAGTCATGCAAAAGAAGAAATTAATTTGATTGAATTATGACTTTATATTCATTAGTCACATTGCACATACATATATGTAAGAGATATAAGTAGGTACGACGCCATTGTTTCCCACCAAGGGAGTGAGGTAAAGACCTCCTTAAGGCTACTTAAAGTCATGCATCCCTGGGATGTCCAGACTAATATACCACTCTTCTTATATACATATGAATGTACAATTAACCATAAGAAGATGAATTCATGAAAAATATTATGTTTGATTCGATCATATGATTTACATATGTGATATGAAATTCTTTCTAAGCCTTAGCATGGACATACATAGGAATGGATTTGGACAAACATTGTGTTCTTTTCAAATGAACTAACATTTGTAAATTCTATGTAATCCCATGCGGAGAAAGAAGACTTCATACCATGTGTGATAATAAAATCATACAAACTTATAAATATTTCATAATTAGCATCACTCCATATATTATAATTGGTTTATACACTTTTGAAAGTAATTTTTGATTTAATAGTGATAATAGCCACACTTATTTTTAATTTAAGTCAACACATGCAATTTGGCATAAAAGAAATCATTTTGTTTAATTAATTTTTGAAAGAGATGAATGCATGATCATATATGGCAAACTGCAATTAATCTGATTGGAAAGAAATAAAAGAACATAAGCACATGATTTCATTCAATCCAATTAAATCGTAAGGCTCATATTAAATAAGATATTTAAAACAAACTAAAGCTTCTTAATGTCATTCTAATTTCATGTTTGATTTGATTTAAGAAATATAAGAAGATGTTTGCTAATCCTATTCCATGCCCCATGTTCGTGATTTAATTTGGTTTAATAATAAATAATTAAGTAAATTTTATGAATTAATTAAGTTGGATCATTAATTAAATCAATTAATTACCCTTATCTATGCTTCTTTAATTTAATTAACCACATAATTATAAGCCATAAATGACATGAACATGTGAGGAAATAAATTTGTGATGCTCCTAAAGAACCTAATGCAATTGGCTCAAAATTAAGGATTAATTAAGTTAAAGAATATAATTAAGTACTTTTATGATTCTCCCATACTTATGGGTCAATCATAAGGGACTTTATGTTGTTAAACACATAAAGATGAACCCTTAATTTGATTGTTTGCATTTAAGGTTTTATTTGATTTTATTTATTTGAATGATTTGGTTGAATTGATTTGATTTGATTAGTGTTTGTTATATTTGTTTTTTATTTGTTTACCTTCACGTAATTTGATTGATTAATTTTTAATTAGATGTTCTGATTCAATTAAATCTTGATAATTCAATATCCTTTTAAATTAATATCTAATTCTTTTCTTTGATTATAGTTATGTGATTTAATTCTATTTATTTGATTTAATCATGGTTTATTTATTTGTAGTTTGATTGGATTAGATTAATTGAGATTTTATTTTGATTTTAATTGAGTTTGATTCTTTGTAATTAGAATTTTTATTTTTTAATCTCATCCACTTGTCATTTTTATTAAAATTTGGTTTGTATTTTGATTTCATACATTGGATAGTTAATTAGTTTATCTATTTAAGTAGGTTGATTGAGATTTGATTTGATTACATATTAAATTGATGAGAGTCTTTCTTTATTTGATTTAATTTGGTTTTATTAGCTTTATTGATCTATGGGTTTTGCTTATGTGATTAATGGTTTAATTAAGAAAGGTGTTTAGGTTTATTATTAAATTAAATAAGGATTTGTTTATTTTCTAATTTGGTTTTATATTTGTTTAGATTTATGATGTAATTAATGACTTAATGATTTAGGTTTAATTTAGGATTTGGTTGGCATTTAATTGCATTTTAATTATGTTCAAATTTATGTTTGATTAAGCTTAAGTTTAATATGATTAATTTGATTAACTTAATTAGCTTTTTTAAGAGGTGTGATCAATTATTAAATTAAATAAAGATTGGTTTAATTTTTTAATTTGATTGCATATTTATTTAAGTTAATGATGTAATTAATGACTTAATGATTTAAGTTTAAATTAGGATTTGATTGGCATTTAATTGCATTTTTTGTTTGATTAAGCTTAAGTTTAATATGATTATTTTGATTAACTTAATTAGTTTATTTAAGAGGTGTGATCAAATTAATTAGTAGATTAATTAAGTGTTTGATTTGAATTAATTTTAATGTGATTCATAAAGTTAATTTGGTTCATTAAGATGATGGATTAATTCATTAAGTTTGCATTAATTAAATGTTTAATTAATTAAGTTTGATTAAAGGTAATTAAATTTTTAAATCATTAGATAAATGAAAGGTTTGTTTAATTAGAGATTAATGACTTAATTGCCCATATATGACTTATTTGATTTGATAGTTTTAACTAAGCATTTACTTAAATTTTATTGATTAAAAAGTTATCATTGTTATTATCATTTGATTAGATTAAGCGATTTAATTATTTATTTTTATTTCAATTAAACTTGATTATTCATAATCGTAGTTAGGTTTGATTTTCTTAATTTATTATGTTCATTAGGTTTCAATCATATTTAATTTAGTTGTTAGGTTTATGTATTAATGGATAATTATTAATCTTATTCTAAATGGATTGATTTTAAATATGATTTAATCATATCTCAATTAAGTTTACTTTAGCTTAATTTGGTTTAATTTGATTAATATCAAATGATTATGTTGAATTTGTTTATTAATCAATTATAATTAATGATTATGTTGAATTTGTTTATTAATCAATGAAGCTTTGGAATGAGTGTAGCTTTCATGTTCATTGCAGAATGATGTATTCTTCAATCGTGCTACTTTGTCAAATCAACAGTTTGATGTTTTGGCTCAAGAGAAGTGACTCATTACTTTGGGAGTTTTAAGAGGGTCTCTCTTTCCAAAATCAGATCTCTTCACTATCTCTATTCTCCCTCTTTTAATGGTGACTGAAATTTGAATAATTGTGATGGGGAGGTGGTTGTGCTGGATGATGGCTTGATTGAGGACTTTGGATTTTTCTTAAGTCATCATTTGCTACCATAGGATCAGCTCCATTGAATGCAAGTGTTGGGGAGAAGTTGAATGCATGTGATGGGGAGAATTAAATGAGGTTGGGTGGAATCCTATGTGGGGGAGGATGCATAATTATGTTGGGTTGATTTTGGGCTAATCCCAAATGATTTTATCCGTTGATCCCAATGGGAATGCTTGGTTTCAAGGGATTTGGCTCAATAAGGGTCATATGGTCACAATGGGTCATATCAGGTTAGGTTGACCAATTGATCAAATTTGGTAGAACTAAAGCTTAAGTTAGGTTCAAATGATGATATGAAGAGTTTTTGTATGACCAATTTGATTTAATTTGGCTTAGAATTGATTTTGGCTCATTTGGAATCTGTTAACCTCTCTTTTGGAGCGAGCTTTCAACTTCTTCATCTTAGACATTAAGATTTTTTTAGTCTTAAGACCCTTCTAGTGATTAGGTGAATGTTTAACCTAACCCTAGAGACTTAGAAGAGTTAGTCATAGGAATAGGTCAGTCTTAGGAGTGTTAGGAAAACTAAAACCTTATAGCTAAACCCAATCCTTTTCTTCTTTCAAATCAACTTCAAATTCAAATCAACCTCAAATCATAATCAACTTCAAATCCAAATCAACTTCAAATTCAAATCAACTTCAAACTTAAACCAAAACCAAATTCAAAACTCTAACCCAAATCTAACCTAAAACCAACCTATACCCTTTCAAATCAAATTCTTGAACTTGGCCAAATCAAACTCAAATAAATTCAAACCTTTAGATTTTCTATTCAAACAATCAATCCTTCAATCGCAAACCAAATTCAATCATAAACTTCAATCATCAAAAACTAAATTCAAAATTAAATCAAACATGTTCATCCTTTGAAATTATCAAATGAATCAAAACCCATTTGACTCCAAATCACTTGCAAATGGATTTATATTTCAATCATAAGTCCATATGTGAGTTCAACCAAACTTGAATCAAGCCTTGATCAAGTCAATTGCCCCACTTAGGCTCACTTCACCCAAAGTAACCTAAAAGTACCTTTTTGAGCCAAATTCTAATTCTACCCAAATTAGATTGAACTAAGCCCATCTAAGCCTCATATTGTAAGCAACAATCATCATTAGATGATCAATCACTCAAATTAGGTCAAACCAAGTCAAACCTAGCCTTTGACCAAGTCAACACTTAACCTAAATGAAACCCAAATTGGCCAAAATCCACCATAGGACAAATTGATTGAAACCATTAATCAAAATAAATTCATGATCAATGATTGGACCTGATCAAGTCATCATTTGAGCCAAACCTAGCCCAATTGTCCACTTGACCCAAGATGACCTAAAAAGTTAAAATGTGTCAAATCTTGATCTAATCCAAAATGATTGCAACCAATGGGTCAAATACATTTCTAAATCACTTGACCAAAAACTATTAATTAACTAGCCATTGACCATGAACCCAACTTGACCTAAAAGATCAAATCAACTTGAAACTCAAACCAAACCAAAAGTGATCAAAACCAAAGGATGCAAAACATTTCAAATGATAAACCAAGACTAAACCAACCCATGACCTAACCTAATTTTACCATTTTACCCCTAGGTCAAAGGGTAACATATGGTCCAATTCACTTAATTTGATCATATTCTAACTCAAAACCACTTGGCATTCTCCTAGTGGACCATTTGGACACCAAGAGAGGTGGTGCACATGACCCAATGGGTTTGGGTCATCCAAACCCAACCCAAAGCCAAAATTGACCACTCTACTCAAATTTCTCCACATGGATCACCTCCCACACTCATCTTAGCACATGTGCACCTCCACACTCCCACTCCTCTACCAAAATAGAACCACATGGTACTCATAACAACCTAAACAACACATTCCATCTCATCAATTTGATAAAAATGACAAGGAGGCTCAGAGAACCTATGGAAAGATTCTTCAAGTTTTTCAAGCACTCTCAAGCTCAATTGAAATTCCCATTCTCAGTTTTGCCTAAGCTAAAAATAGAGGAGGTGAGGGAGATTTCAAACTCATTCAATACCTAACCAAAGTTTAATTCCTCTTGCAAGCACCATCAAGGCACTAAGTCGAGCTCATCCAAAGCAAATCTCAAGCATCCAAGCCACAGGAAGGGGGAGTTCGACCAAAGTTGCAATCCATTGAAGCAAGCTTTGGTCAATTGAAAGATCCATTGCAAATTGAGCCATCAAACCTTCAACAAGGATTTGTCTCCAATAGACGAAGCTACCTCAACGGTTGGAAGCACTGGTGATAGCCTCCAGTGAGGTATGAATCAAAACCGAGCTCCCATTAAAAAATCTTTGGTCTTTTGTGAAGGGAAGTGTAATATCATTGAATTTTCACTGTTGGATGTGCTTCTCCTTGCTTCTTGATGGTGTGGGTTGAATGCTTAATCAAGCTCAAGTGAGCTGATCCCATGGAGGATGGACGGTCTTAGTCCTCAGTAGGATGAATCATGGACCGTCCATCCCGCGCATCATGGATGGATGGTCCTAATTAAAATATGTTATATCTGTTGATTAATCCTTTAGATCCATGAATTTATCGTATCATCCTTGATGGAGACAGAAGAAAGCACGTAGCGACCACGATAGGATTTAAAAACTTAAATAACCAATTCCATCACACCACGTGGAAAGCACACGCTGCGTCAGCAGCCCAAGTACCAGACGAGATTAATTATATAATTAGGGCTATTTAATTATCCCTTAATCACAGAAACTTCCTAAAATCATAATTAAATATAGAAAAATAAAAAAAAATGCAAACTTAACTTCATTTTAAAGATAATTCAAAGGGGAATCCAATAAAATTGCTTCTAATTGATTTTGAGTAGTGGAGTTTTCTTTATTAGGGTTTAATTAAAAATCTAATAACCTTAATTACTCCTTGATTAATTCATTAATTAATTCCAAATTTCTCATATATATTTAGTGGGATGACCTCTACCTCCCCTAATTTTCTTGGAATTTATTAATGGGTTAATTAGGGAAATCAATTAATGAATCCCTAATCACCCTCTAATATAATTAAGAGTAATTAAGCATGTGAATAGTAGTTTAATCACTTAATTAAGATAATTAAATAATGTTTAAGTGAGGAGGAGGTTTATGGAATGGGTTTGGGGTATTTTCCCTAAGTTATTCCCTAAATCCCCTTTCTTCCTTAATCCAAACCTAATTAATGACTAATCCACTAATGATCTACTTAATTAGCTTAATCAAATTTTCAAAAATCAATCTGATCTTAATCAATCTCCTTTTGGGTAGATCCTTAGGTGTTCAATAACCTGAGTGGCTTTTAAGGAAATCATTTCCAACTCACATGTGTGGGAAGGTAATGAAAGTACTTAATTAAACCCTTTAGCTTAATTAATCAATAATTATGAGCCAATTGTATTAGGCCCCTTTCTTTCTTAGGTGCATTGCTAATTTAAATTTCATGTGATTGCATATCATATGTTGGCTCACTATTGTTTGAATAATTATGTTAAAGTGGTGTAGGTAAGGGGTAATTAATGAACTTAATTCACACCTTAACCTAAACAAAATATAAAATCAATCTAATGGTTCTAAAATTAAACTAAATTAACTCACACATGGGGGAATGGGTTAGGACCAGCAAAATCTTTTCATATTTTCTAAATCAAATCAAACTCAAAAAAATCCCTTTAAAGAAATTTTGATTCACTTTAAATAATCTTATTTCATAGGCTTTTCTTTAGAAATTAATTAGGGTGAACGAAGTTACATGCTTAAATCACTTTATTTCTTTCCAAGCATGCTAAATGTTGTATGACATATAAAATCATGCATTCGTATTTTTTGAAAAATCAAAATTAAGATTGCATGTTTTGGCTAAAGTAAGAATATGAGTGGCTATTATCATTATTAAATAAAAAAAAAACGTTTTCAAAATCTATAAATAAAAAATTATAAATGAAGGTATGCTACTTATAAATACTTATAAGCATGTATGTGATTATAAAATAAAATTTGTTATGTGCTCTTCTTCTTTCTTCTTAATATAGATTTGAATAGGATTTGCAAAGTGTATAGTTCATTTGAAAAGAACACAACACTTACTTAGATCCATTTCTATACACTTTTATGTCATGGCTTAAGAATAATCTTCACATTGCACATGTAAATTAAATAACCAAAATCAAACAAACAAACATAAACCTTTTTGCATGAATCTTCTTCCAATTATTTTCTTTTCGTACATGCACATGTATTTAAGAAAAGTGGTATAACTGGACATTCCGGTTGAGGCTTTAAGTAGCCCTAATAAGGTCATGTACCTTATACCCTTGGTAGAAAATAATGGCATTATACTCTTATTTTCATACATGTAAATGTGCATTTGATTAATGGATAAAAGAATCCCTCTTTTATACTTAATAAAATCATGCATCATGAAACATCCAAATTTTCTTAAACAACATCTCTTAGCATTCATCATTAAGGTGTACTAAAACTTGCATTGCATGTATAGATATACTTAGAATTTGTTCATGTGCATGATACAAATGTTGGAAAGAAATAAATGATTCTATTTTGTGATAGTAATTCACCTTAATTAATCTTAAAATGTCTTTCTTATTTGAATAGGTTTATTTAGAGTAAATCTAAACTTAGGATTAATTAAAACACATAATAAAACATTCACTAAAGAAAAATCACTAATGAATCTACCTTAGAAATTACTTAAGGTAGGGAGGAAAGAGAAAGGAAAGAGAAGTTGTCTTCTATTTTCTTCCATTTACAACCTTTAGTAATTAAATATAGGTTCATTCAAACCAAATCAAATCATCAAATAAAATTAACAAATCAACTAAATCACTTAAATCAACCACCCTCTAAGTTGAACCTTTTCACACTTAGAAAATCTTAACCTTAAAGCCTAGCTAAGACATACCACAGAAGCCTTAAATGGCACACACATTAGGCTAAGTCATCATTTCTAGCTCTATGTTAGGGCAGTGCATGGTTTGATGCCTGATTTTATTTTGTGATGTAATATTTTAATCTGGATGTTAGGGTGTATGTGCATAGACTGGATGATAGGACGATCTTAGTCTAATCATTATCTTCTGTAGGGGATTGTACTTAAGGGGCACTATAATAAAAATATAAATGCCTTTGATGTGTAGGTTGCTTCTTCCCCTAAGCATAATCCAAAATAGGCCAGGTGGACTTGGTTACCCATGTGTGGGGTGCTAAGTCCAATTTATTCATATAAATGTTTGGGATGTGTAGTTTGTTTAGCTAATCTCTATTTTGGGTTTTAGTTAGATTTATTTTTCCCATTTTCTTGTAATTTTTGCAATTAGGATTTGAAATGAATGTTATGGGGGATTAGGATGAACATTGATCATAAGACTATGTTTTATGCACCATGTGAAGCCTTTGGAGCAACCACATTCCAACCAAGCCAAAAGAAAGAAAAGAAAGAAAAGAAAGAAGAAATGAAGAATGAAGAATGAAGACCCCCATAACATAAATTCCTTCTAAATTGTAATTATTGATTTATAATCTTGGTTGTATAAGGGTAGAGCTCGGCTACCCACATTTTTTCTCGAGTTTGTGCGATGGAGCCCAACCATAAAGCCCTTTTATTCTTTTGCACTAGCTTTATAAAATTATTTGATGTTTGTTTAACTTGTGCATTAAGATAGCATATTTTTCCTAGTTTCTTTCTTGCTTTGATGGATGGCCTAGATGCGATTAGACTCTTAGAAATAAATAAATTTTTTAGCTAATTAATCAACTCAAAATTATAAATTAATGACTCATAACCTCACCTAAAGCCTAGGTTATAAATTAATATAAAATATTTAGCAACCCCTTAGCTAGATGTTATATGTTTCACATCATGCATAAAAAGCATCTTGCTTCACTCATGCTTATGGAGGGCTTCCATCTTTTCCAGGGAACTTAGCTTGACCTTTGAGAGCCATGGTGGTAACACACCTCTTTCTTATTGATTTTGGCCCATAACCAATTTCTCATACATTAGGCATATGAATCTCATAGCCCGTGTCAAATTAATTGTCCAAAAATAAAAATAAAACTAAACAAAAATTTGTAATAGATTTAAGTCATTACTCATGCCCTACATGATCTAGTCTCTTAGGGAGTGTGTTTAAGGACTTGATCTCTTTCTAAATAAATAACAACTTAGCTATCTTGCAAATGCATATGACTTGCCTACATGTATTTAAAATTGTAGGAGGAGTTAGTTGGCCACCCCAGGCGGTTATGAGTCTAACAGTCAAGTGGTTTATCCTCTCTTATGGAGGTAAATCATATGCCCATTTTTACTTTAGATTTAGGTCATGCTTTGGCCCTCACAAAAGCTCTCTAGATTTAAGTTCTGAGGTTAATGTTTCTCTTTGTAGGCTATAAGCATAACTCCTCACCTCTTAGGCATTTTCATGATCTTGTATCATAGAATTGTAAGTCCTAGATTTATAATTAAAATTCAACTCAAACAAATAATTCTTTTCAAATTCAAAAAATATAATGCCCAACCATAGGATAGTTTAGGATGCTCGCTAGGTCTCCTAGCATCATGAGAATCCCTTACTTATTTCCCTTTGGTTTCGATAATAACTCCCTCCTCTTAATCAATCTCACTTGATCTTCCAAAAATAACCAATTGATTGATAATCCTATCTTTAAAATCTTTGGAGACAATAATCATTTACCTTAATCGAGAGTATTCTTAAAAAATCCCATTCCTTAAGATGTAATTAACTATGGGGGCTTCCCTCCATAGGGAACTTAACGAACCCGATTTAAAATAAATTGTGCTTTACTTTTCCATGTAAAGTAGAGGAATAATCTCTAGTATATTCAAAGACTCATTGTCCTTAGGAGCCCTTATTAGGTGATTAGGTCCATTGTAGGATGATGACTTCTGTCTCTCAAGATAGCATATCATTCCTCAATGTCATACCCGATCACCTTAATAAGAACATCTGTGAATCTATGTGGTGTCCAACAAGGTGTGTATTTTTGTCTTCATTTATTTTTTCGAAGATAGATGACGATGAAAATATTTCACCTTAGATTTTTCTGGCAACGCTACTAGGGATTGTTCCTCTGTCCATCTAGTGGGTTTGTATTTTGTATGAACCCAAGACTATCTTTCTCTTCCATTAGCACTTAGCTTATTTCATTCTTGAGCTAAGATAGTCAACATCCTCTAGGTTTTAGGACCTCACTCCGTGTATGTCTTAAAATCCCTATTGGGTTCCCCAATAGGTGAAAATAAAAATTTAATATAAAGAAATAATTAAAGACTTCCTTCTTACCATTTTATGGTAAGGTAAGGTTCATTACAAAAATAAAAAAAAATAAATCCTTTATAAAAACATCAATTTCCAAAAAGCACTTTTCAAAATGCACATAATAAAATACTTGCACAAAAATTTTCATGAATCAACCTCATCTAACAATCTTCATGATTGTTATATATAGGATCTTCTCAAAAATAAAATCTAAATTATATTTTCAAAAAGCATAAATGAACACCCTCATTCAGTTTATTGAATGAAGATTTCATTTTCAAAAATCAGAATCAACAATCATATTTTTAAAAAGCACAAATGACCATCCTCATTCACTTTCAAAAAAAAATTAACAATCATCTTTTCAAAATAAAATCAACAATCATCTTTTCAAAAATAAAATCAAAATCATATTTCCAAAAGCACAAAAAAACATCCTCATTCAATTTATTTGATTTCATTTTCAAAACAAAATCAACAATCATCATTTCAAAATAAAATCAACAATCATCTTTTCAAAAACAAAATCAATAATCATCTTTTTAAAAATAAAACACATTTGCATCTTTCATTTAGCATACCCAAATTTGCTAAGTGAAGATACTCTTTTCAAAATCAAAATCAAAACATCAAAATCAAAAACACATTTGAACTTTATTTAGCATACACAAATTTTTTAAGTAAAGTTTTCATTTTTCAAAAATCAAAACACATTTGGATTCTTCATTTAGCATACCCAAATTTGCTAAGTGAAGATCCTCTTTTCAAAAATCAAAATATCAAAACATGAAATATATTTGGATCCTTCATTTAACATACATAAATTTGCTAAATGAAGATCCTCTTTTCAAAATAAAAAAAAAAAAAAATCAAACAACATTTGGATCTTTCATTTAGCATACCCAAATTTGCTAAGTGAAGATCCTCTTTTCAAAATCAAAATCTCAAAAATCAAACACACTTGGATTCATCATTTAGCATACCCAAATTTGCTAAGTAAAGATCCTCTTTTCAAAAATCAAAGCATCAAAATCAAAAAAATACATTTGAACCTTATTTAGCATACACAAATTTGCTAAGTAAAGTTCTCATTTTTAAAAATTTAAAATCCAAAAAAAAAGTCAAAACACACATGGATCCTTTATTTAGCATACCTAAATTTTCTAAGGAAAGAATCCTTCTTTCAAAAATCAAAATAAAACACATTTAGATTTCTTTAGCATACCTAAATTTGCAAAGAATCCTATTTTCAAAATCATCAAAACAAGACACATTTGGATTTCTTTTATTTAGCATACCTAAATTTGCTAAGTAAAGAATCCTCTTTTCTAAAATCAAAATAAAACACATTTGGGTCCTTTATTTAGCATACCCAAACTTACTAAGTAAAGATCCTCTTTTCAAAAATAACAAAATATTTGGATTCTTCATTTAGCATACCTAAATTTTCTAAGTAAAGATTCCATTTTCAAATTCACTCATAAGTCACAAATTAGCAAACAAAAGAAGAAAATTGTTTTCAAACACCTCACCTAGCATACCCAAATTTGCTAAGTGAATAAATTCTAAAATCACAAATCAAAACAAAATCAATTGACCCTGTACTTCAACATACTCAATTTTGTTAAATGAAGGGTCCCCAAATAATCAAAAATCAAATTCAAATATGAACGAATGGAAGCATCAATCTCTTCAAAATATTTCAACTCATTTTCAATATACACAAATTTGTTGAAAATGGATCCTAAATTCAAAAATCTCTCCTCCAATTCTAAACTCAAAATATCTCTCCAAATTCATAGAGCCTCACTTAACATATCCAAATTTTTGAGTGTGGGTTCAAATTCTAAAAATAAATTAAAACAAAAATCTAATTCGAGCTCATTTTCAAAATTGCAGAATTTCAACCCTGTTTTAGTCAGTTTTTCAAGTTCAATTCAGTCCAATTCTAAATGGCAGCCCAGAAGTACATGTTTACTTTTCTTTTTGGGATGGATTTGGCTGATCGCCTCCCACACCGACTTACCTCATTCATTTTGGTAGGGTTTTGAGGGTTTAGGATTACTTGTAAGGGGACCACCCTCACAACCGTCGATAGAAGTATAGTAACCGAGCAGAAGCCAGTCATTCACATAGAGATGTCATGAAACTCAGAGTTTTTTTCACTAAAGTGGAAGGTTGTGGTAGTTCTTGCAAGAGTAGTAGTTACAACGCCAGTGTGTTCAGTGGTTCTCCTTTCTACCCTAGTACGGGCTAGCTACTCGTTGGCTCCTTCCAAGGGGAAGGCTACCCTATCTTCTGGGATAGTCTCCCCCACCTACGAGGTAGGGTCTAGTTCTCGTGCTACTCCTAGACCCAGACAACCAATGCATGAGATCAAGTGGCATCAGCCCTAGGAGATAAAGGCAATTTTTTAGTCTGCGGTAGAGGAGTTTCCTAGGATAGTCTCTCCGCTCATCACAGAGAATAAGTTTCACCCCCTCTATGGATCTAATGGAGAGGAAGATACAAGGAGGGTCTTAGTTTTGCCTCCACTTGCAGTTCACTTTGAGGCTCCTACTAGAGATAGGAGAAGGTTGTATCAGCCTTAGATCGGTTCTGAGTAGAGGCGGGGCTTACTGGATGGTCAGTCAGGGCTTAGTTTGATTTACTCATCTCCCTCATGGCGTGGGGAGCACATTAGATAGAGAGAGAGCCGTGGAGGTCCAAGTATGACAGTTACTAGCAAGAGGTGTATGAGGTCGGTAACCTCGACCCTCATAGACTTTCCAATCTCTACCCTTATCATCGATAGCATTGTATTGATGGGTACTACCCACCATAGGAGAGGAGCTCCTATACAGAGAGAGTCGATGGTACCTCCAACACACTCCACTCCCATATCTCCTACAAGTTCCATCATCCACTGCTCCAAAGCCATGAAGGCGACATCTAGGAAAAGAGAGCTGTGATCCTTATGACCAAGAGATACCATTCCATCCTGGCCAAGCTCTCCTGCTCAACCTCCTACCCTAGTTATGGTGAAGTCAGAATGGTGACCTCAGAGCTTTGTAGTTGTGCCATCACCACCACCACCGTAGTAGAGCATGGAGTTAGTAGCAATCGAGGGACGAGGAGACAGTACCATTGTTCCCATGGCCATAGATCATCCAAGGAGTACTACTCCACCCAGATCCAGTGATAGCCAGGAGCATCTTTCGTCTAGTGAGCATAGCCCTCACAAGGTTAGCTCTCTAGTAGCAATAAAGGTTAGATGTCTTTTTGTTCATGACAGTGATCCCACCACTAGTCAGCCATGATCATTTGTGCCTGCATAGTTGGACCATTCCCTCAATGATATTGTAGCACAGTATCTAGTGCAAAAAAGGAGATCCTAGGATATGATTGGTCCGACTTAGAGGAGGAGAAGGTTAGTTTTGACCCTAATTAAGATGATTTGTTAGAAGATTCAGTAGGAGTGCTCATGGTTGATACCAGGGGTTTCCTCCTTCATGATCAATAGAGTTTAGAAGGTGTTGCGATCGAGCAGGATGACACAGCTCATTCGACCCAACACCTCCTTCAATAACTAAAGCAAAAGGATGAACAAATTGATATGATGAGGATGAGGCTTGAAGATTTGTTAGCAAAAGTTTTGGCACATCATAACCAAGCAGGCATCCTATCCTATTAGGCCATGGTGTTGCATGTCTTGGACCAAGTCATGACTTCACCTCCAGTAGAGTAGGGCAACACCAGCTTGTATAAGAAGGTAGTAGATAGTACCTCCATACAAGAAAAGGATATTAAACTCATGGTTGAGCAACAAGTGAGAGAAGCATTGGCGCAAGCTCGAGGAGGATCATCAGTTCCAAAGGGTAGACCCTACCCAGAGGAATTTAATGTCATCCAATATCCTAAGGGTTTTGTCCCACCTTCTTTCAAGAGCTTTGATGGCAGCAGGAACCCATAGTAGCACATAGCGCACTTCAAGGCTAGCTGTTACAATGTTGGTGGCAGCAATGTGTTACTATTCTATCTTTTTTTTCGGTAGCTTAGCTGACATAGCCTTCAATTAGTATGCTGAACTCCCCAATAGTTTAGTGAAGACTTTTACTGAGTTGGAGTAACTCTTCATTAAGAGGTTTTCTAGAACTCAACAAAGGGTGACTGTAGGTGATCTCGTTGTGGCTCAACAACACCTTGGTGAGTCCTTTGTTTATCATATTCTCAGATGGCATAATTTGAATACAAAATGTGAACCGTAGATGTATGAACAGCATGCCATTGAAATTCTACTAAAGAATATTCATGGCCCGATTGCCTTCATGCTCAAAGGTTTTACCATCAAGATAGTTGAGAAGCTAATCAATAAGGTAGCTAGCTTACAAGGATAAGCCAAATAGTTACCTTCTTCGGATCAATCAATAAAGCTGAAGCCATAGAAAGCTTATGAGAAGAAACCAGGGGCAGTGATAATAGTAGACATGGGGAAGCAGTCGACCAGAGAGCAATATGAGAGACCTCAAGCTCCATAGTCATCACTTTCACGTCCTCTACCACCGCCTAGGCCATCCTACCAGCCTCCACAGCAACTTCCATGACCTTCACCACTTCCTCCTCAGCCATATTCACAGCAACGATACAAATACCCACTATTAGGTAGCTACCATCCACCTACTCTTTTGGAAAAACTAAATAAACCTTATACATTTAAGAGAAAGATAGTTAGGAAAATCTTTAAGAATCTCTTGAAGAAACCTAACTTTCAACTACCTGAGCCTAGGAAGCCGGAGGAAGTGGATAGAAGCAATGATCCAAACTTTTGCCCCTACCACTGCATGCTAGGCCATATTTTGGAGGATTGCTTTACATTCAAGGACTGGCTTGAGCATAGCTACAAGACAGGAGTCATAGTTATCCCAAAGGAATACTTAGTAGAATAAACATCCAATTTTGTTAGAGTAATCCTGGGGGATACATGCGATCCTCTCAAAACCAAAGAAGGTTGGGATATATCCTTATCCCAAACCTCTAAAAAGATTATTTCAAAAATCAAGAAAATTTTCTTACAGGTGCGTGAGGCAGCTCAAACCTCCAACATCAAGAAAGGTTTGCAAGTTGCCAAAGACAACTTGGGGAAATGGGGAGCTCAGTAGCAGGAGTAGCAGCAGCCCACACCAGTTAGGGATAACCAAGTAGCGCAACCACCGATCGAGCCCAGTCTCCATTCCACTGTTGCAACTACTACTTCAGCCGACACTTCTACTTCAACTAGCTATTCTTCTAGTAGACATCTTGTATCGGCAGATGAGGGCATCAAATCCCTCACCCCACTTACTTTACTATATTTCTACTATATACCTCCTTCAAAATCAAAGAAATCGAGGAATAAAGCTAGTTTGGATTACATCTATGTCACTTCTGATGGGTTGTCTAACTCTACTCTCTTAGAAAACTCTCCAAGTCTAAATAATAATTATAACAACTCTGATCTTCCTCTTTTTGATTTAGAGATGGACTTTCCTTCTCTGAATAATGCAGATTCACCTCTTGAGATAGATTTAGAATCATCTGATTTTGAGGGACCTATAGGAGAAGCTATAGGTGAGCCTGACGAGTAAGTAAAATCTTCCACTATACTACCACAAGAGATCACTGAAGTTAACCTCTGTAGTGGCAAGGTTTTACCTCATAGGGCAGCACCTTAAGATAAGGGGAAACAAGTCATTAGTTCAGATGATCGAGAAGCCCCTCCACATGATGCTCCACCCTTGGATATGCTTGTGGAGCATCAACCCATAGTGGATTACAATGTCCTCTCTCACCTAAGAAAGTTTCCATCTAAGTTAAGCATATATGATGCTATGGTGAAAATATATCCTCATGCCTTCATCTATCCCTTTAGAAGGGATAAATGAAAACATAAATATTCCACCTTTGGGACACCACGTAGATCAGCAGATGTTCTTATTAAGGTGATCAGGTATGACATTGAGAAAAGGTGTACTATCTTGAAAGATAGAAGTCACCACCCTACAATGGACCTAATCACCTAAATAAAGACTCCTAAGGACTATAGGTATTTGTATGTACCAAAGATTCTTCCCCTACTTTACCTGGAAAATTAAAGCAAGATTTATTTTAAACTTGGTTCATTAAGTTTCCTATGGAGGCAAGCCCCCATAGTTAATTACATCCAAATGAACAGGATTCCTTAAGAATAATCTTGATTAAGGTAAATGATCATTATCTCCAAAGATTTCAAAGATAGGATTATCAATCAATTGGTTTATGTTTAGAAGATCAAGTGGGATTGATCAAGAGAAGGGAGTTATTATCGAAGCCAAAGAAAGATAATGCTTATGATACTAGAAAACCTAGTAAGCACCCCAAACTATCCTATGGTTGGGCTTTATATTTTTAAAGTTGAGGGAAATTAGTTGTTTGAGTTGAATTTTTGTTAGAAATCTAGGACTTACAATTTCACAACACTAGATCGTGGAAATGCCTAAGAGGTGAGAATTTATGCTTGTAGCCCGCAAAAGGAAGTAGCAACCTCTGAACCTAAATCTAGGGAGCTTTGGCGAGGGACAAAGCATGACCTAAATTTAAGGTGAAAATGGGTATTTGATTTACCTTCATAAGAGAGGATAAACTACCAAACTATTTGGACTTACAATCACCTGGGTGTGACTGTCAACTAACTCCTCCTATGATTTTAAATACATGTAAGCAAGTCATATGCTTTTGCAAGATAACTTAGCTATTGTTTATTTAGAAAGAGACTAAGTCCTTAAACACACTCCCTAAGAGACTAGATCATGTAGGGTATGATTTAATGACTTAAATCTAAATGCAAACTTTGTTACATTTTATTTTTATTTTAGATTATTGATTTGACATAGGCTTGTAGGATTCATATGCCTAATGCATGTGAAATTGGATTATGGGCCAAAATTAATGAGAAAGGAGGTGTGTTTCCACCATGGCTCTCAAAGGTCAAGCCAAGTTCTCTGGCAAGGGAGGAAGCCCTCCAAATCAAGAGTGAAATAATATGATTTTTATGCATGATGTGAGAAAAAAATATAACATCCAGCTAAGGGGTTGCTAATTTTTTTATCTTGATTTTTATAACCTAGGCTTTAGGTGAGGTTATGAGTTATTTAATTTTTAGTTTTAAGTTGTTTAATTGGTTAGAAAATTTATTTTTCTAAGAGCCTAATCGTCATCCAAGCTTTACATCAAAGCAAGGAAGAAACTAGGGAAAGGATGCCATCTTAATGCACATGTTAAACAAACATCAATCAATTTGTAAAACTAGTGCAAAAGAATAAGAGGCCATTTATGGTTGGGCTCCACCGCACAAACTCAAAAACAAATTGGGTAGTCGAGCTCTACCCTTATACAACCCGGATTACAAATGAATTAATTACAAAAATGAATTCATGTTATGGGGGTCTTCATTCTTCATTATTCTTTCTTCATTTAGTTCTTTCTTCTTTATTTCTTCTTTCTTCTTTCTTCTTTCTTCTTTTGGTTGGTTGGAATGTGGTTGCTCCAAAGGCTTCACATGGTACATAAGACAGTCTTATGACCAATGTTCATCCTAATCTCCCATAACAATCATTCCAAATCCTAATTATGAAATCACATAAAAATGAGAAAAAGTAAATCTAACTAACACCTGTAAAATAGAGAATAGCTAAACAAAACTAAACAATCCCAAGCATGTATTTTGGATAAATTAGACTTAACACCCCACACATGGGTAACAAAGTCCACCGGGCTTATTTTGGATTATGCTTAGGGGTATAAAGCAAACTGCATAGTAAAAGCATTTATATTTTTATTACAACATCCCTTAAGCATAATCCCCTGCAGAAGATAATGATTAGACTAAGATCGTCTAACATTCAGTCTTTGTACTTACACCCTAATATCTAGACTAAAACATCACATCATAAAATAAAAGCAAACATCAAACAATGCAATGCCCTAACATAGGACTAGAAATGGTGACTTAGCCTAATGTGTGTGCTATTTAAAGTTTGTGTAGTATGTTTAGCTAGGCTTTAGGGTTGAAGTTTTCTAAGTATGAAAATGTTCAACTTAGAGGGTGGTTTTATTTAAGTTATTTAGTTGATTTGGTTGATTTTATTTTGTGATTTGATTAAGCTTGAATGAACCTACAATTAATTACTAAGTGAGGTAAAGAGAGAAAAAGAAAAGAGAACTTTACTTTCCTCCCTACCCTAAGTAATTTCTAAGGTAGATTCATTAATGACTATTTAGTTTAGTGAATGTTTTATTATGTGTTTAGTTAATCCTAAGTTTAGATTTTCCCTAAATAAACCTATTCAAAGAGAAAGGTATTTTAAGATAAAGTAAAGTGAATTACTATCACAAAATACACAACACTTTATTTCTTCCTCACATGTGTAACATGCATATGGATGAGCCCTAAGCATATCTATACATGCAAGTGGAAATGTTAGAACACCTTTATGATGAATTCAAAGGAATTTTACTTAACAAAATTTGGATGCTTCATGATGCATGATTTTGTTAAGTAGAAAAGAGGGATTCTTTTATCCATTATTCATATGCATATTTACTTGTATGAAAGGCATAAGTGAGTATGGTGCTATTATTTTCTACACCAGGGGTGTAAAGTACAAGACCTACTTGGGGCTACTTAAAGCCTCGAAATCCGGGATGTCCAAACTAATATACCACTTTCCTTAAATACATGTGCATGTACAAAGGCAAATGAATGGAAAAGAATCACACAAAAAGGTTTATGTTTGTTTATTTTGTTGGTTGTTTTAATTTATGTGTGTGA
>CM038217.1:186047692-186226671 GCA_021442155.1 Cymbidium sinense
TAGTTGATTTCCCCGGTCATCCGAGGGCCACCAAGGCGATGGGATCAATAGTGTTGAAGGGTACCACCGGTCACATAAGGAAAGCCACGGCGAGTGGGCCGGTGTCATCTCCACCACACTGATCCACTTCTCGCTCACCATCACTAGTTTAGTCCCTCCATCCCGTTCCCAAGGCATAGAAGATAGAGAGAAGAAAGCCCTTTGATGATCCCAAAGGATCCCACTTCATCTACTCCAGCGTAAGTGTGAGTTCCCTCAACCTCCTACTCTTGGTGAAGAAGGGAATGGTGACCCGCGGTCGTGGTCACCACCATCGAGCTAGGAAAGCGATGTAGTAGAGGGGAGGGGACACTCGGTTCCTATGACCATGGACTCCCCAGAGATAGCACTCCAACGATAGTAGCAGTCATGATAGATATCTTCTAGCGAGTATAGTCCTCCCAGAGATGGCACTCTAATGGTAGGAAGCATTACATGTATTTTTGCAAGTGAGCATAGTCTACGGTCATCGTGAGTATTTATGTGGCATGTTAGATCATTCCTCAGATAAGATTGTAGCCTTACTTTACCAAGAAGAGGGAACTCTTAGGAAGTGATCGCACAAATTCTGAGGATGAGAGGGTAGCATTTGATCTTGATGAAGATTACCTTCTTGAGGATTCTGAGTGCACATGGTCGAGGTCCCTCCATAGAGATCAGAGAAGAGAAGGTATTGTAGTTGAAGAGGATGACATCCATTCAACTCAACACCTCCTCCACCGACTTAGGAAAAAATATGATCATATTGATAAAATGGGGAAGAAGATTGAGGAGTTGATGATAATGGTGTCAACATTGTAGAATTCACCCTTCCGTTCTCCCATAGTAGCAGGAGAGGCAAAGTTGATACCTTAGATCATCCTAGATGCATGCCTGCAAAGGAAGATAGTGGTAGCTTGCATATGAAGGTGGTGGATAGCACCTCCATGCATGAGAAGGTTATCAAGCAATTAGTGGAGCAGCAGGTGAGGGATGCATTTGCACAAGTTCGAGGTGGCTCATATTCCAAAGGGTAGACCATACCCGAAGGAATTTGATATTTTCCAGTATCCTAAGGGCTTTATACCTTCCTTCTCAAAATTTTGATGGCGGAACCTTGCAACACATTGCACATTTCAAGTCTGCTACACGGAGGTAATGATGCCCTTATTTTCAAATTATTTGTCGATCTAGGGTGTTGCATTTGGACTATGTCAAATTGCCCAATGGTTCGATAAAGACATTTTTTGAGTTGGAGCACCTCTTCATCAAGAGGTTTGTTGGAGCTCATCAAAGGGTTACTATAGGCAATTTTGTTGTAGCAACGCAAGTCCCCGATGAGTCCCTTGTTGATTATATTCTTAGGTGGTGAAACTTGAGTGAAATGAACCATATCTACAGCCATAGAGATTCTCTTGAAGAACATCCATGGCCAATTGCTTTCATGCAAGGGTTTTACAATTAAAACCTTCAAAAAATTAATCAATAAGGTGGCTAGTCTATAAGAAGAGGCCAAATAGTTGCCTTTCCAGGATCAGTCAGCCAAGCCAAGACCTTAGAAGGCATTTAAGATGAAACCAAGGGTAGTCATAGTAGTTGATAAGGGGAAGCAGCTAGCTAGGGTTTAGTCAGATAGGCTCGCAGCTCTCCTCACCACCTCCTCTGCCACCACCTCGGCCATCATACTAGCCACCTCAGTTGCCATAGTGGCCATCTTCTCATCGGTAGTATTTCTACGGTAGGTATTACTTACTACTCTTATCGTGATTGAATAAACCTTATTCATTCAAGAGGGAGGTAGTTAGCAAGATCTTTAAGAATCTCTTAAGAAGTTTGATTTCTAGTTACGAGCTAGGAGGTCGAGGAAGTGGCAAGAGTCATGATCCAAACTATTGCCCCAACCATGATTGCTTGGCATGTCTTAGAAGATTGCATTACATTTAAGGATTGGCATAGCTTCAAGTTGGGTGCCATTGTCATCCCAAAGAATACTTATTGGAATAACCTTCTAGTTGTTAGTAATCCTTGGGGATACATGTGATCCTCTTAAAGAAAGGTTGGGATATGCCTATCCCAGAACTTCCAAGAAAATTGTTTCTGAAAGTAAAAAATTACCCTTGCAGATGCCTGAAGCAGCTCAAACCTCCAACTCTAAGGAAGGTTTGCAAGTTACTAAGGATAACTTGAGGGAGGCAGAAGCACACCACCACCAGCGACAACCTCCACTTTCCTAGGATAGCATAGTAGCAACCAACCCACACCTCTCCTGATTTATAGTTTCTCCGACTCTTCTTCAGCATATTGTATTAGGGGAGGGTGCCAAATCCTCACTCCACTTACTTTACTTGATTTCTACTTTATACCTCCATCTAAGAAATCAATGAAGAAAGCATTCCACTTATATCTTCTCAACTTTTGATGGTCTTGATGATTTTATCCCTATAGAAAGCTCTCAAGTAATAACTATAACAATTTGATCAACTCCTTTTATTAAAATGGATTTCCATTTCTAAATCATTTGGGTTTCACCATTGAGATTGATTTGGAGTCATCATCGATGATCCTATAGGAGAAGCTGTAGGTGAACCTGATGAGCAGGTAGAACTTTCCATCTCATGAAGTCTGGTCAAGTTATACCTCAGGTAGCACTCGGGATAAAGGTAAATAAGTCATTGGTTCTAGTGATCAAGAAGCCCCTCCATAAGATGCTCCACCTATGAATATTCTTATGGAGGACCAGCCCAGAGTTGACTACAATGTCCTCGCTCACTTGAGAAAGTTTTAAGCATATATGATGCCCTTATCTTATCCAAAGAGATGAGGGGAGTGATCAAAGCCTTCTTGATCTGTGCTTATCTATTGGAGAGGAGGCATATTATTTAAGAGAAGCCATGGAGTTACATTCAGATGAAGATCTTCTTTTGGGGACAATGAACCATTCCCTACATCACAATGGACATGGGTAGATTCAGACTCTCTAGGGTATTGGTTGATCTAGGTGCATCAGTGAATATTATGAGTCTAAAGACCCTTGCCTACTTGAGGATTAACATCTCCTAACTCCAACGAGATTGGATGATGTTAAGAGGATTCAAAGAGCAAGGCGAGAGGGCTTTAAGCTCCATAGTGTTGCCTTTAGAGATAGATGAGAAGGTTCTACATCATTGATTCAAATACATCTTTTATTGCTTTATTCGGTAGGCCTTGGATACATGGAAATAACATGGTTTCATTTTCTTTACAATAGTGCATCAAATTTTGAAGAGGTGGAATCGTGTATTATGTCAAAGACTTGAAGCCATTTTTAGTTAGGGAGGTTGAGACATATGAGGATGCAGCCTACTATCTTCCTCCAAATCAAAAGTATATTCTCATGAACTTGGTGAAAGTTTAAAAATAAAGAAAAAAAATAAAATAAAAGAAAGAAGAAAAAAAAGAAAAGAAAAAGAAAAATATAATGAAAATATAATTGAGCGAATCACGAGGAAGAGTAGAGCACGAGTTAAGATTCCACCAGTTTGTTCCTCCATATGAACACATGGGTAGGATGACCACCACAGGTAGAGGTAGAGCGATCGGTTCAGGTGGAAGACCTCCTGCTAGTGATGAGCAGTGAGCTATGTTTGTGAGTACTCACTATTCACATAGACTTAGAGTCCAGTTCAGAGGAAGATTTTCATGTGGTTAGCATGCCAACCAACTCCTTTCCATAGGTTCCTTTGGAGGTGACATTTGAGCCAGATAGCAATGAAGACCAGGCCTCCAAGCAAAGCATGAATGTATCTAAATCATCATTATGTAGAATAGTTAGGCAATAGTTGGAAAATTTAGCTCTAACCTCACTCTCTTCCCAGAGAGTTGAAGATTTGATAGTTAAGGAGGCCCCCAAGTCATCCACAGATGTCAAGTCAAAGAGGTTTTTATTAGGAGCATCATCCTCAAGTCAAGAAGCTGATGTAGAACTTGAGGATGATTCATATAAAGATTTAATACAACTATCTTTTGATTGGTATTCACCTTGTGTTATTAACTTAACAAAGAAGGGATTAATCCTACATACTTGGTCTAAACACAGGTCAGATTACATTGAAAAAGTATGGGACAACCAAAGCAGACATTCTCAATTAAGACTAGGACTAAGATTCGACACAATGGGACCAGTCAATGATGACAACCATTGCCTAGTCATCACCAATCATTTGGAGTCTGATAGGTTCTTTTCAAATCATGCTAACTCTTATGAGGAGGTGTGTTTAGAAACTTGATGATTAAATGATCTTGAAGTCAAAGATGCACCAAAATTTGAAGAAGAAATCAAATCGTCATCGACAAACTCAAAGAAATAACTTAGAAGAAGATCCCATAGGCATACATCGGTTCTTGTTGAATGAAGAAGAAACCAATGACTTAGTTAGTTATTATATGTTTAAGGGCGCTTTGCATGGAAGTTATGAAGAAATGTCTGGTTTATCTCCTAACATAGCAGTCCACAAACTAGTAATATATCTTAATGCTAACCTATCAAGCAAGTTCCTAGATGCATGCGATTAGAAATTGTGTAGCAGGTCATTTCTAAAATTAAGAAATTGATCGATGCTAGCTTTATCAAGGAAGAAAAATATCCCACCTAGTTGGCCAATGTCATTCCAGTTAAGAAAAACCATGAGCCAAATTTGCATATGCATCGATTTTAGGGATCTAAATAAGGCATGTCCTAAGGATGAATTTTCAGTTCCTATACCAAAACTGATGGTGTACATTACCTCATCTCATGTAGTATGCTCTTTCATGGATGGCTCATCTGGCTACAACCAAATTAAGATAGCACCCAAGGATGAGAAAAATACTGCTTTTCAAACCCCGATCAGAATCTATTATTATAAGGTCATGCCTTACGGCCTTAAAATTATGGGTGCTACATACCAGCAAGCCATGACGAATCTTCAATGAACTCATTCATCATCAAGTTAAATGCCATGTTGATGATCTTATAGTCAAGAGTAAAGAAAAGGAAGACCATCTCTTTGACTTGACAGTAGTTTTCGAACAGTTAAGACATTATAACCCAAAATGAATCCCCTAAAGTGTGCATTTGGAGTAGCTTTAAGAAAATTTCTTGGGTTTGTTGTTTGACACCGGGGAATAGAAATTGACCTGGAGAAGATCAAGGCCATCATAGAAATGCCACCCCTAAAAGTCTAACTCAACTCAGATCATTTTTAGGGTGGTTGGCATATCTAAGATGCTTTATTTCCAACTTATCAGGAAGATGCCATTCATTCTCAGCACTTATCAAAAAGGATGCTAAGTTCAAGTGGGATGATAAGTGTCAGCATACTTTTGAAGACATCAAGCAGGACATTGCCAGTTCTAGCGACCCCATCCCGCAAGCCATTATTATTATATACTCATTAGATGACTTTGGCACTTTGTTGGCTCAAACCAATGATGAAGGAAAGAGAATGCACTCTACTATCTCAGCCATCATCTAATACCTGAGGCAAACTACCCACCTATTATCAAAGCACTTCCTAGTTTTAATCTTTGCATCTCAAAATCTATGGCATTATATGCTTTCTCATAAGGTGAATCTGATCTCTAAAATCAATCCACGTAATATCTCATGACATGGCCAACGTTATCCAAATGGTTGGCACGTTGGTCCATGATTTTGTCACAGTTTGATATTACATTCATACCCCTCCATGAGGTGAAAGGACAGCACTAATTTTTTAGCGGACACCCACTTCCTATTGATTCCCGCTTGTGATGACCTCCTCGATGAACAAATCATGAACTTAGGGGACACCATTCACCATTGGGAGATGTATTTTGATGGTGCTTTCTTTCAAAAGGAGAAGAACCACGATCTACTCTTCCGAGGCGGGGTAGGAATAGTCCTTCTAACTCGACCCATGATGTGAGATTCTCATATCATCTCATCCAATCCATGCACCAACAATGAAGCTAAATATGAGGCTCTATTTGGTGAGTTAGCCATTACACTGCATCCAAAGCATCAACATCTTGGGATTCTTAGCTAGTTATCAACCAAATTGTTGTGTTAAGCTCCATCATTACCACAAGCACACCATGGAGTTGTTGGCCCAAATCCAGAGGTTATCTACAAGATTCTTTGAGGAGAGAATGTGATGCATTGGCCAAGCTTGCCAAAAGCTAGCATGTTTGGAAGATGAGTCCATTCCAATAAGGGTCCAAAATAGACAAGTCTTATCCTTATTGATGCTGAACTCATCGAGACTTTCTCTTGAAGGGGAGGTTGTCATTGCCAAAAGGATGATGAGTCATTGGAGGCAACCATTCATGGATTACTACATGGGAAAACTACCTTAAGAAAAGTCACTAGCACATTAGGTGAAGCAGAGAGCTCTCTCATATGCTCTTTTGGATGGCACCTTGTACTAGCGGTCCTTCGATCATATATGGTTATGTTGTTTAGACAAACATGAAGCCCATAAGATCATGATCGAGGTACACTCAGGTTTATGCGGAGCTCATCAGTCCGGTCCAAAGATGAAAACCAAGATCAAGAGACTAGGATACTACTAGCCTTCGATGATCACAAACTACATGGATATAGCTAGGAGATGCCATCAATGTCAGGTGCACGGTGTGGTCTTACACTAACCACCCAACATTCTACATCCTACATTGGCCTCATGGCCATTTGAGTGTTGGGATACTTACATAGGGGGCCCAATAGATCCTCCTTCTTCCAAGGGTCACCGGTTCATTCTAGCTGCCACCGAATACTTTTCCAAGTGGGTGGAGGTGATCCCACTCAGAGAGGTCACAGCTCAGCATGTGCTCTAGTTTTTTAGGAACCATATCATATAGGTTCAGGTGCCTCGATGAATTATCGATAATGGTACTATTTAAAAGCACTAAAATCAAGCTTTTCAGAGATACATAGATAGATATATATTCTACCATCTATTACCTGAGGACAAATGGCTTACTATAAGCCTTCAACAAAACTCTTATCCATATATTAAATAAGACACTCAACAATAATAAGCAGCAGTGGCATGAGCAATTAGTTAAAACCTTGTGGGCTAACCACACCACATAAAGAACTCCAACTCAATCTACCCCATTCTCCTTAGTGTGTGGGTCTGAAGCAGTTCTACCTTTAAAAGTCTAACTCCCATCATTAAGGATAGCAGTGGGTGGTAAAATCACAATGGAGCAGAATGCCAAGTTATAATTAGAAGAGCTTGAAGGTTTGGAAGAGAGACACCTCCGGGCATGCCAGAACCTCGAGTTGTATAAAGCCAAAATGATTCAAGCTCATAACAAGTTGGTCTGCCCTAGAACTTTTCAAGTATAAGTGCTTATTTTAGTTCTAAGAAAATCAATTGTTGCCCATCAAAAGATGGGAGGAAAATTTGAACCCACTTGGGAAGGCCCTTTCTCCATAGAAAAGGCCTACCAAGGAGGATCCTATCAGCTTATAAGTTGTAAGGGAGAGCGCCCCATGCTTCCAATCAATGGGCTCTACCTAAAGAAATATTATCCATAAATCTTTTTGAAAATAATTATCAATAAAATTTTTTTCATCTCAAATTCCATCCCTTCATAGTTGTTTAAAAATATCTTTGCTTGCAAATTTCCATGATGTGTTTAGGGTAGGTGTAAGAGAACCCAAGCAGCATCCTATTCCTTCTTTCACAACACAAATGCACATGCATGTTTTATGTCTCAAGCTACTTTGATGTGGAGCAAGCCCCTATGGCACTCACTCATTAGCTACTCTAGGTCGGGATGGCTACCCACCAGACGACACCTGGTCCTTTTCGGAAGATATAATCTACTACACTTTTTCCTAACGACCATGCACGAGAGTGCCTTGTTAGTTTAGTAGGTTTAGTACCACTTGGTTACCCTCATGTTGGTTGCATTTAAAGATGTAAGTCTACTCTTCTTAAACTAGCCATCATGAACTTGGTTGAGTATATATAAAAGACACAAAAACACATATCTTTTGTCTCGAGCTATTTTGATGTGGGAGCAAGCCCCTGTGACACGCACTCATTAGTTTCTCTAGATCGGGCTGTGTGCTACCTTGCTAATGTGTCACCCCAGTGGTCCCTTGTTCAGAAAGATGTAAGTATGCTATGCTTTCTTTCCTAACTTGATCCCATTCGACTGCCTTGGTAGGCCATCTTGCAAGTAAGCTACCTCATGACATTGTTTAAGAGAATGTGAGTCTGCCTTCTTCTTAAACTAGCCATCATGACTTAGTATATTTGAGAATTAGGTAAGTCCCGTGGCTCCTTTCCTCGACTATTTCAAGTGGGTTTAGTCACCGGACTCCCATTTGGTAGTCTCCTAGGTGATTACATGAAGGCTATCACAGTAATTAGTTTCTCTTTAGAGATGTAAGTCTACGCCTTCTTTCTAGGCGATTATTGCACACTAATGGGTACATTAGTTGGTTGGTTATCATCACCATGCTGACGGTGACCCACCCGGTGGATACACCACTCTGGCAGATGTAAGACTGCTATGCTTTCTCGTTGAGTTGGCCACCGAATACCTACAGGCTTTCTTTTATAGGGTTCTGGATAACACCCCTAGGGGCACCTCCACTGTGGGCACTCTATTTGGATCACGTCCTTAGCAGTCCCATTTAGACACTACCCTGGTTACTCTTGGATTAGACAGTCCCCTTTCCTAGTAGCCACCCGTGGTTGGAGAATTTGGGTCATGGATATGCATTCTCCATTGGTAAGTCTAAGATGGGGAGATATGAGCTCCTTCTCGGTGTGCCACCACTAGATCATAACATTAACCATATATATATATATATATATATATATATATATATATATATATATATATATATATATATATATATATATATATATATATATATATATATCTTCTCTATGAGATTAGAAAACCCCATGGTACCTTTTCCCAAGCGCATCCTATCTTTAGGGTAAGTGTCAAAACTCCTATAGGAATACTACTTTTGAGAGATAGTCCCATTGGCACTCTCGAGTCACCATTAAGTCGTTCAACTTATTATGCCACCAATGAGTCACCTATCCTGCTTTTGAAAAAAATATATAAGTCTATGGCTTTCCAGATACCGACACAGCCGGGAGTCGAGTTTGATTTATGCTATCAACCAATCACCCTAGTGGTTCCTTGTTTAAAAAGTTGTAAGTCTACAAGCTTTCTTCCTAACTTGACCATTGCACACCGAAAGGCACCCCTTAAGTTGCTTAGCTCTACCTCACGGTCGGTAGACTATCCTTGATTTATAAATCTAAGATAGGTTGATATTAGCCCTTCTTAGTGGATCCATCGCACACCGATAAGATCCATCTTAAAATTTAAATTAAATTGATTCTGACTATTCTTGAGTCGATGTGAGTCCATAATGGCATTCGCTCAAATAGTCATCTTAGGTCGAGTTCAATTTGTTGTGCTATCAGATGATCACCCTAGTGGTTCCTTGTTCACGAAGTTGTAAATCTACAAGCTTTCTTCCTGACTTGACCATTGCACACCGAAAGGCATCCCTTAGGTTGGATAGCTCTACCTGATGGCCAATACACTACCCTTTCGATTTGTGAATCTAAGAAAGGACTAGGCTGATATTAGCCCCTTCTTAGTAGATCCATCTCACACGAGGTCCATCTTAAAATTTAAATTAAATTAATTACTATTCTTGAGTCGGCAGTCCAGTGGCATTTTCTCAAATAGTCACCTTATATCGGGTTCAATTTATTATGCTATCAGGTGATCACCCCAGTTCTTCCTTATTCAAGAAGTTGTAAGTCTACAAGCTTTCTTCTTGACCTGACCATTGCACACCGAAAGGCATCCCTTAAGTTAGATAGCTCTACCTGATGGCTGGTAGACTATCCCTTTGGACTTGTAAATTTAAGATAGGTATATTAGCCTTCTTAGTGGATCCAATGCGAGGGTCCATTTCATCCCATTCTCCATCTAGTGATTAATCCATATATTGAATCTACCTTATCCTCGATTTGAGCTCATATCTCCAGATGTGCCCTCAAAACTAGATCATATCCTCTCCAGTGGAACCTCAAACCATGAGTCATCACAAATCAAATTAAATTCTCATCCCTGGATGCCACCAATCAAATTACCAATTTCCTCCCAGTGCATCATTTCTCTTGGGGCTCTCAAAAAATCAAACCTAGTCAAATCCCTATCCTTAGGGAATAACATGAACCTGCTTCCCCAGCATAAGGTTCACATGCTTGATTGCTCAATGGATCCTTCCTTCCTTTCTTATGCCCTTGGCATGAGTTGAGTTGCATTGCACTAAGATCTTGATTCCTTCTACATCTTAGGTTTAGGAGTAGATCATTTCTATTAATGGTTGCAATCCTTTGAATATTGTTGATCGTCTCGGTCAACACCAATACGTGCGATGTACATAGTCAGTTACACCACACCTATTGGGTGCCCTTTATTGACCTCACTTTTGGGAATGAGCTCTCAACTTCCTCATCATAAATCTAAGACTCTTGTAGATACTAAGAATTTCTAGTGATTAGGTGCACACTTAACCTAAGCACAGGACTTAGAAGAGTTAGCCATAAGAATAGGTTATGCCTTAGGAATTTAGGAAGACTACTTACCCTAAAGCCTTAAACCCATTCCTTGCTTCCTTCTTCCAAAAAAAATCTCAAATTCAAATTCAAAATAATAAATCCCATCCCAAATCAAATGATTGAAACCCATGATTGAATTCAAATTCCAAATCCTTTCCTAAGCCCTTTGATCTTACCATATGGACTTAATCAAATTCAAATCCCAACTCAATTGATTTTCTCAAATATCAAATTCAATTCAAATCAAATCCCAACCCAAATCATAAATCAAATCCAACCCAAATCAATTGATTGAAATCCATGATTGAATTCATACTCTCTTCTTCCTAACCCATATGAACCACCTTCATATGCTTAGCCAAACCTCCTTCAAATTAAATCAAATTTGGTTGATTTCTCTATAAATCAATCATTCCTTCATTTATATTCACAAACATAAAATGAAATCTAAATTCAAGCCATTCAAATCAAATCAAACTAAATCAAACCAAATCAATTTTTTACTTAAGCCTAGGGTGTGCATTATTTGGTTTTAACAAAAAACCAAACCAAAAAGTTTTGAGTAATTTTGAACTTAGTAATTTGGATTTTGGTTTTAATTAATGAAAACTTTAGTTTTGGTTTTGGATCGGTTTGTTAAATAAAATTTTGGATGGAATCAAATAAACCAAAATAATTATATGTAATGTGGTATTATTAATTTATGTATAATAGACTTATCTATTATACACTTATTTTTATTTATTTTTGAATATGTGCTAGGTGCTTTTTTAGAGGATCATTATCTAATTTTTCAAAATATTTTGGTCTCATAATATGGTAATATGGTTCCATCAACTTCTAAGTTCAAAACATCGTTCAAGTAAATAAAAATTAGTTTTGAATATTTTTTTAGCGCATGAACTAGTTAATTGCATTTTTTTATTATATTTATGTTGTTTTTCTTATTACTTGTTCATTATACAATAAAAAATTATGCAAATAATTTTTAAATGTAGCCAACTTCAGTTTATCCAAAACCAAACCAAAAAAATTTTATTTGGTTTTGCATCTTTATTTGGTTTGGCTCAATATTTTAGGAATACAAAACCAATCGATTTTTAAAATTTATCATCCAATCCATCCAAATCAACCAAACGCACACCCTACTTAAGCCCTTTTGACCTACATCCCTCAATTTGGTCAAATTTGGTCAAATTTTCTTCCAAGTCACTCCTAACTCAAGTGGCTTTCTCATGAATCATTTATATCTTCATTTATGTTCACAAATATAAATGAAATATAAGTCCAAATGGCCAAAACCAAACCCAAATCAAATCAAATTCCCAATTATAAGCTTTTTAATCAAATTCTTGAACTTAGCTAAATGATATCCAAATCAACTCAAAGCCCACGAATTTCTTCATGATTTAATCATCCTTCAATCATTATTCCAAATATAAACACACTATAATTATCAATCCAAACCCAAGTCAACCCAAATCAAACTTATGTTGACCCCTTTTGACTTGAAATTGTCATATGAACCAAAATCCATTTGACTTCAAACTACTTGTAATTGGATTTATATTTCCATCCTAAGTCTATATGTAGTTTAATTAAACTTGAATCAAGCCATGATCAAGCCAATTTGACCCATTTAGGTCCACGACCCAAAGTAACCTAAAAGATCTTTTGAGCCAAGTTCTACTTCAACCCAAATTGAACTAAGCCCAAAACCCCATATCATGACTATCATCCTAGTTAATCAATTGTCTTGAATTAGGTCAAACCAAGTCAACCTATCCCTTTGACCAAGTCAACACTTAACCCAAATGAAACCCAAACTTGCCAAAATCCACCATATACCAAATTGATTGAAACCATTGACTCAAACCCACTCATAATTAATGATTGAACATGGCCAAACCATCAATTGAGCCAAACCAAGTCCAATTGGCCATTTGACCTACGTTGACCCAAATTGGCCTAAAAAGCTAAAATGAGTCAAATCATGATTTGATCCAACTTGATTGTGACCAATGGCTCAAGTTCATTCTAAATCACTTATTAAACTTGACCAAAGATGATAGAGCCCAATTTGACTAATCGATCAACTTAACCCAACCTAGCTCAAATTAACCTAAAGGGTCAAATTGGCCAAAATCTAAATTAAATCCAAATTAAACCAAACCAAAGCTTATAATCATTTTTAATTAACCAATTGAACTTGACTCAACACCTAACCTTTGGTCAGTCAAATTGGTCAATTGACCCATTTGAACCTTTTGAATCCAAATGAGTCAAATTCAAACCTAAGCCAAATTAGTCAAAACTAATTGAACCAAAACATCCCAAAAAATCATATGAACCTAACCCAAGTCTTGGTTTGACCCAATTTGACCAATTGGTCAACCCAACCCAACCCAACCGAAATGAACCCATTTTAACCATATGAAGCCAAATCACCCAAAACCACTTTTTGGAACCTTGGTGGCTAACCTAACCCAACCCAAATGAACCCAAGGTCAGCCTCAAGCCAGCCTAAATCCATGTGGGATCCATCCCAAGGGGATTAACCAATGGACTCCCTTTCTTTTCATTGGACTCTTGCCATAAGTGGCAAAGTCCACTTTGCCTCCCTGGCAGCCCTCCACTTGCCAAATGAGGAACTCTTAAGCTTTCTAACCCAACCTAAGCCATCCTAGCATCTGCCATGGACTAAGGGAAACATGCCAAGCCATTCCCCTCTCATGGTCGAACCCAACGGATGCAAGGAAGATCAATCCACACAATCTCCCCATATCAAGCCTTGAGACTCCTGCCACCACTTCGTCCACTCATGGAATGCCACATGGACCTGACAAGGAACCCTCCAATGACTCGACGATGGCAAATCGGCCAATTTTTGTGATCAATCCGCTCGTTCATCATGGGCAATGAGGTATACCCCTCAATTAGGCGGATTCGAATTGCTTTGTGTGAGTCCCTGAGGCCATTTCAAAATCCCTCAGAGCTTTCTAGAGCATCCCAACCCTTCCTCAATCAGCATTTCTACTCCCCGAACAAAGATAAAAATAGGACATCACTCTTCCGATCAATACTCTTCCTCCGCTAAATCAAACTTCAATTCCTTGCACCCACACCATTCTCCTACTCCATCGAAGCCAACCAAAGCACTCTCGAGCCTTCTCGAGCACTAGAGATAGGAGTTCAACCAAGACTGATAACCAAATAGGAGGAGTTCTGCCCACTCAAAAGCTCAAAGGGCCTCCTTCAACTAAAGCGGGCTACCTCAGAATCAACCACATGGGTAAGATAATTTTATAACTTAGCCTTGTATGGAAAAATCACTTGGTCTTTATGATGTAAATTTGTATGTCATGTGTTTTAGCATTGGATGTGCCCCTCCTAAGGTGTGGGATGAATTTGAGGCACTGAGCTTGGGGGAGCTCGGATCGAACGAGGAAATATGGATGGCATCCCTCTTTCACCCTCGTGAATGGGATAGATGATGAGTCATCTGTTCCTCATGATTGGAACGAACGCCTCAAATTAGATCCTGCATTAGATCCTTTGATTCTCTTCTTAAATTGCGGATCTAATCATGGCCGTCCAATCTTTGATCAGATGGTCCATTGAGTTAACACGTCTGCCGCCATCCGAGTCAGCCTTCGGGTGTGATAACTTAAATAGCCAATCCCGCGCAATGAAAAGTGTCACATAATGCCACCACATTATGTGATTAAGGCTTTAATTAGGCCTAATTAATTCATTTTTATGCCTAAAACTTCCTAAATTCATAACTAATCCTTAAAAAATCTAAAAAAAATACAAACTTATGCTCATTTTAAAGATATTTCAAAGTAAAATCTAAGAAAATTATTATTATTTGAATTTGAATAGTGATTTTGGCTTAATTAAGGTTTAATTAAAATCTAATTAGCTTAATACTCCTTAATTAATCACCAATTTATCTCAAGTTTTTGTCGATATTTAAGGGATGACCTCGCCTCCCCTTTTTTCAGGATTTTATTGGTTGCTCAATTAGAAAAATTGATTAAGCTTTAATTACTTTCTTAATTTAATTAGTGATATAGTGAATGAACAATGGCTTAATTAATCATTTAAGCCTAATTATCTCTGTTGAAAAGGGAGCTTAAGGAATGTGATTGGGATATTTTTTTTCATTCATTTCCTAAGTTTTCCTTCACTTTTTAAATTTGATTAATTAATTATTAATGAGGTAATTAAGTGCTTAATTAATTAATTAATCTCTAAGATAAAATTAGAGCCTAAATAATCAAATATGGGACTTAGGGATTGAGATTAAGGCTTCTTTCTTGATCTCTTTCCTTAAGTTAATTTCATTAATTGAAAATATTTAATGCTTAACCAAATGGGTTAATGAGCTTAATTAACTCAATCTAAAATCCACTTCACATCTAATTACCTTTAATCCATCTTGGGTAGCTCTTTGGGTGTTCAATAACCTAAAGAGAGAGCTAATAAAATTGTGGTTAACTAACATGTGTGAGAAAATCATAAAAGCAATTAAGTGAGATCCCTTAAGCTTAATTAACTATTAATCATGAGCCAATTGCATTAGGCCCCTTTCATTTCTTAAGAGCATTACAAATTTACTTTTCATGTGGTTGCATATCATATTATCTCATTATTAATTAGTTAATTAACTTAAGGTGATTTAGGTAAGGTTTAATTAATTGACTTAATTTATACCCTAACCTAATCAAGACATAAAATCAACCTAATTATTCTTCATTAAACCAAATTAACTCACACATGGGGAATGGGATTAGAATTAACATACCTCCTTCACTTTTCTTAAATTAAATCAAACATGAAAATGAAATGACATTAAAGAACTTTGGTTTATTTTAAATAATCTTATTTAGTTTAATTATTCTTAGGACTTAGTGGGATTGAATGAAATCACAAACTTAGGTTGTTTTATTTCCTCCAAATCATGTTAAATGTTATATGACATATGATTCATGCATCCATCTCTTTTAAAAATTAATTAAATAAAATGATTTCCTTTATGTCAAATTGCATGTGTTGATTTAAATTAAAATATTATGTATCACTATTAAATCCCAAATATATTTTCAAAATTTTATAAATGAATGAATATACAAATATGTTATAAATTTAGTTATATATACATAGAAAATACAAGTGAATATAGATCTAGTGTATGAAATCAAGCCTCTTCCTTATATTCATTTATTGATTCGCATAAGTAAGAATGTTAGCGATATATTAGTCTGGACATCCTAGGGATGCACTGCTTTAAGTAGCCCTAAGGAGGTTCCTACCTCGTTCCCTTGGTGTAGAACAATGGCAACGTACCTGCTTGATTTCATTCTTATGTATTTGGACATTAGAATTTAGATAGAGATTTAATTCCTTTACATAAAATAAATTGATCAAATCAAAATATAATTTTTTTCATAGTTTTCTATTCTTGTAGTTGTTTGTACATCCATATGTATCTAAGAATAGCGGTATATTAGTCTGGACATTCCAGGGATGCATGACTTTAAGTATCCCCAAGGAGGTTCCTACCTCGTTCTCTTGGTGTAGAATAATGGCGATGTACTCGCTTAAAACTTTTATACATGCAGATGTGCACTTAGATAATGAATGAAAACTCTCTTTTTTTATTAAAAAGTCATGCATTTACACTTTGTTTATTTGGTTGAGCTGAGTAGTCATGTGATTTAAGGTTCTTTCCTTATGCTTTTGCATAAGAATTTAGATAGAGCTTTAAACTAATATGACAAAATCATTCAACCAAATGAAATATTAATTCCAAATATATTCACTCACATTCATCATTTAAGTGTTAGATACAAATTACATGTGTATATATGCTCTAATCATACATGATATGATATACATGATGGAAAGAAATGAATAAATATATATTATGTGATAGTAATTCATTCCAACTAACCTTAAGATGCCTTTCTTATTGAATGAGTTTATTTAAAGTGAACCTAAACTTAGGATTAATTAAAACATGTAATAAGCCATTCACTAAAGGGAATTGATTAATTAATTTGTTTTAGATGTGACTTAAGGTAGGGATAAAATAGAGTGATCCTCTCTTTCTTTCTCTTCATAACACTTATTTATTTTGTGTAGGTCAAATGAGACAAAAGAAAAGATTAAATAAAATTTACAAATCAATTAAACCACTTAAAGTGAAACCACCCTTTAAATTGAATCTTTCAACATTTAGAAAATTTTAACTCTAAAACCTAGCTAGGACATACCACACAAGCCTTAACACACACACACACATTAGATTAAGTCACCACTTCTAGCTTTATGTTAAGGAGGTGTATGGTTTGATGTATGTTTTATTTTGTAATGTAATGTTGTAGACTAGATGTTAGGTAGTGTATGTATATTGGATGTTAAATGAGATTAGCATAATCATATTTTATGCGAGATTATGCTTAAGGGTGCTTAAATAAATATTTTTTATGCATAAGTCCCCTAAGCATAATCTAGGTGGACTTGGACTTACCCATGTGTAGAGTTCTAAGTTAAAATTATTTATATAACTGCTTAGGTTGTATAGCGTGTTTAGCTAATACTTATTTTACAGGTGTAGTTAGATTTACCTTTTTTCTATTTTTGATGTAATTTTACATTATGAATTAGGATTAGTGCTATGGGAGCTTAAGATAAATATTGGTTATAAGACCAAGTCTTGTACCATGTGATCCTATAGAGCTTGCCCAACTAAATGGAAGAAGAAAATGAAGGAAAGAAGGAGCTTTAAAGATTTAAAGATCCCCATAACTCCCATCCATTTGTTGTAATTAAATTGTAATTATTCTTTCATTATACCGAGTTGTATAAGGATAGATCCTGGCTACCCATTTCTTTTTCGGGCTGTATAGCGATACTGACCGCATCAGCCTCTTATTCTTTTGCTTTAGCTTTATAAAATTATTTGATATTTTATTTAACTGGTGCATTAGAGAAAGCATGTATCTTCATAGTTTATTTATGATGGTGATTCGGATGTGATTAAGCTCTTAGGATAAAAATAAATTTAATAATAATAACTCATAACTAAACTTTTAAAATAACTCATAATCTCATAAATCTTGGCATTAAATCAAGATAATAAAATATTTTAAATTAGCTGTTATATGTTTAGCATCACGCATATCATCTTATTTCACTCTTGTCAGAGAGGGCTTCCATCTTTGCCAGATAGAGTGGGATTAACCTTTGAGAGCCTGTGATGGAAAAACACCTCTTTCTCTTTTGATTTAGCCCATAATCAACTTCATCATGCATTTAGGCATATATAGATCCTATAGCCTGTGTCAAAATAAAGAGTCAAAAATCAAATAAAACTTGATAAGATTTGCATTAAACTAAGTCATTATTCATACCACTCTTGCTAGTCTCTTTGGGAGTGGGTTTAAGGACTTTAGCTTCTTTTCTAAATAATAACAACCTAGCCATCTTGCAAAATCATAAGACTTACCTACATGGTTTTAAAAGGAGGAGGGCTACCACTCATGTGTGATTATAAGTCTAGCAATCGGTTGGTTTACTCTCTCTTATGGAGGTAAATAATATACCCACTTTCGCCTTAGATTTAGGCTATGCTTTGACCCTCGCTAAAACTCCCTAGATTTAGGATCCAAGGTTGTTGTTTTCCTTTAGGGCTACAAGCATAAATCCTCATCTCTTAGGCATTTCCACAATCTTATATTATGGAATCATAAGTCCTAGATTTCTAATAAAATTTCTACTCAAACATATAATTCTCCTCAATTTCAAATATATAAAGCCCACCTATATGATACCGGGATGCTCACTAGGTTTCCTAGTATCATGAGCATCTTCTACTTATCTCCTCTTAGTTTCAATAACAAGTCTTTCCTTTCATCTATCCCATTTGATCTTCCAAATATAATAAATTTATTGATAGTCTTATCTTTGAATTCTTTACAAGACAATTACCTACTTTAATTGAGAGAGTATTCCAAGGAATTCTCCTTCCTTAGGATGTAATTAACTATTGGGGCTTGCCGCTATAGGGAACTTTAGAACTCGGTTAAAATAAATCCTACTTTATTCATCCATGTGAAGTAGGGGAAAAATCTCTAGTACATTCGAAGACCCATCATGCCTTAAGAGTCCTTATTAGGTGATTAGGTCCATCGTATGGTACTAATTTCTATCTTCGATAGTATTCATTCCTTGATCATCATTCTAATAAGTACATCCTCGATCTGCATGGTGTTCTCCCCAAATATACACACACACATGCACATGAATCAAAATAAACACCACAAGGATTAATTTGGTTGAATGAGATAATGTGTTTTTTGTTATTTATTCCTTTCCAATCACATTAAATTTTGCATGTCATTTGATTCTTGTATTCATCTTTTGCAAAAAAAAAAATTAATTAAATCAAATGGTTTCCTTCATGTTAAGCTTCCATGTGTTGATTTAATTTAAATATATTTGTGGATATTATCATTATTAAATCTAAATATATTTTTAAAAAGCTTATAAATAAATGATTATATATGTTATGAATGCTAGTTATGAATACATAGGAGCTGCATGTGATTATAGCCTAAGTATATGGAATGAAGCTTTCTTTTCTTTAATTCATATGTAGTTTTACATGTACTTAAATAATAATAAGTATATAGTCTGGACATCCCGGGAACATGAGGCTTTAGTTAGCCCCAAGGAGGTCATTTGATTACCTCACTTCCCTAGTTAATAGTGACACGTACTTATTTGATTTTATTTACATGTATTTCTACATTAGAATTTGGATAGAACTTTAATCCATATGCATAAATATTTCAATTGAATAAAAATATAACTTTTGCATGGTTTTCCATTATTGTAGTAATTTGTACATTCATGTGTATCTAAGAATAGTGGGTATATTTAATCTAGACATTTCGGAGATGCATGACTTTAAGTAGCCCCAATCAAGTCTTTATCTCACTCCCCTGGTTAACAATGGGAAAGTACTTGCTTAGAACTTTTAGACGCTTGTATGTGCATTTTGCTAATGAATGAAAATCTCACTTTCAACATTAGTTCACATGTAGAAATAATTCAATTAAAAGAAATACAACTTTTGCATGATTTTTCATTTTTTTTAGTCATTTGTACATTCATGTGTATTCAAGAATAGTGAGTATATCTAGTTTGGACATTCTATGGATGTGAGGATTTAAGTAGCCCAAAGGAGGTCTTTACCTCACTCCCCTGGAAACAATGGTGAAGTACTTACTTAAAACTTTTATACACTTGAATATGCATTTAGCTAATGAATGAAAATCCTATTTTCTACAAAATACACATGCATCTTTCATTTAAAGTGTACTAAAAGAAATATATTGCATGTGTAGGTATACTTGGGATTTAATATTATATACATGTTACATGTGATGGAAAGGAATGATTTAGCATGTGTCATGTGATAGTTTTTCAATTAGATTAATCCTAAGATGCCTTTCATATTGAATGGGATTATTTAAAGTGGACCTAAACTTAGAATTAATTTAAAATGTGTAATAAGCCATTCACTAAAGATAACTAAATAAAATTAACATGAGTTAGAAAGTGGTTTAGGGTAGGGATGAAAGAGAATAATTCTCTTTCCTTTCTTTATAACACTTAGTTGCTAAGTGTAGGTCACATGAAACCAAATAAAATACAAATTAAAATTCTCAAATCAATTAAACAACTTGAAGTGAAATCATCATTTATGGTTAAATTAGATTTCTTTCATACCTAGAAAAATATAACCTTAATGCATAATAAGACATACCACACAAGCCTTAACACATACATTAGAACTAAGTCACACTTCTAGCCTCATGTGATGCATGGTTTGATATATATTTTATTTTATGATGTAATATTTTAGACTAGACGTTAGGGTGTACGTTTCATAGAGTGGATGATAGGCCATGATTAGCTTAATCATATTTTCTATAGGGGATTATACTTAAGGGGTTGCTTAAAAATAAATACAAATGTTAGTTTTGCTGGTGTAGTTAGACTTACTTTTTCTATTTTTAATATAATTTTGTATTAGAAATTAGGATTAGTGTTATGGGGGCATAGGATGAGCATTGGCTAGAGGGCTTTGTCCTGGGAGGCCATGTGATGCCTTTGAGGTGGAGCAAATCAAATCAAATGAAAATATAAAGAAATGAAGACATGAAGACTTGAAGATTTGAAGACCCCCCATAGCATTCATTCATTATAATTGTAATTATTCTTTTATTTATCGGGTTATACAAGGGCAGAACTCAGCTATCCACTTTTTTTTTTGAGTTGTACGGCAGTACCCAACCGCACCATCCTTTTATTCTTTTGTACTAGTTATAAAATGTTTGATGTTATGTTTAGCTTATGCATTAGAAATGGCATGCCTCTTCATAGTTTCTTTATGATTGGTGTTTGTTGTATGGCCTGGATGCAATTAGGCTCTTAGGGAAAAATAAATCTTTTATCAAACTACAACTCATAATTAAATTTCTAAATAACTCATAACCTCACATAAATCCCAGGAATTAAATCAAGATAACTAAAATATTTAGCAACCCCTTAGCTATATGGTTGTATGTCTAATATCATGCATGCATCTTCTACCACTCTTGCAAAAAATGAGGGCCTCACATTCTTGTATGGGAACCACTGACCTATGAGAGAAACTCCCTGATGGAGCTTCACCCTCTTCTCTTCTGATTTGGCCAATAATCCATTTCATCATGCATTTATACATATGACAAACCCAAAGCTTTTATCAAAATGAAGTGTCAAATATAAATAAAATTTGAAGAGATTTGCATTAGAATAAGTCATCACACATACCACTCATGCTCTAGTCTCTTTAGGGAGTAGGTTTAAGGACTTTAGTATCTTTCTAAATAATAACAACCTAACTATCTTGCAAAATTAAATGACTTGCCTACATGGTTTTAAAGCTTAGGTGGAATTAGCTGGCGGCCACTCTAGGTGAATATAAGCCCAGCAGCCTGGTGGTTTACTCTCTCTTATGGAGGTAAGTTTTATGCCCATTTTCGCTTAGATTTAAGTTGTGCTTTAGCTCTTGCTAAAGCTCCATAGATTTAGGATCTGAGGTTGTTGTTTCCTTTAGGCTACAAACATAAATCCTCACCTCTTAAGCATTTCTATAATTTTGTGTTGATGGATTATAAGTCCTAGCTTTCTAACAAAAATGTTAACTTTAATAAAATCAATCTCTTTAATTTTAAACATATAAAGCCAAAACATATAATAGATTGCAATGCTCACTAGGCTTCCTAATATCATAAATATTTCCTACTCATTCTCTTTGGCTTCGATAATAAGTCTTCTCCTTAAGTTTTCTCACTTAAATTTTCAAATACAACCAACCATTTGATAGTCTAGCCTTGAAATCTTTGAAGACCTTAATTTCTACTTTAATCTAGAGTATTCTTATGAAATTCTATTCCCTAGGATATAATTAACTATGGGGGCTTGCCTCCATAGGGAACTTAATGGGCCCGGCTTAAAATAAACCCTGCTTTACTTTTTCATGTAAAGTAGGAGAAAAATCTCTAGTATATTTGAAGACCTGTCATGCCTTAAGAGTCTTTATTATATGATTAGGTCCATTATAGGGTGGTGATTTCTATCTTTCGAGATAGTGCACCATTTTCTAATACCGTATCTAATTACTTTAATAAGTACCCCCTAAGATCTGTGTGGTGTCCTACATCCTAAAAATAGACACCACAAGGAAGTAGTAGCCCTCACTAGAATATGGCGGGGGAAACTGACTAAACATGCATTGAAGTAACTAGTACTAACACTGATACTAATGAGGGTGTGGGAACCATGATAGCCTTCCTCTTCAGTGAGGGGAACTGTGGTCGACAAATGTCAAAGCGGAAAGTGGTATATCGCCACCTCCTCAAGCTCGTGAGGGCTAGCCCCTCACAAGTAACTCAAACGTCCTCAAAGCCACACCAACTGGATTAGATGAGTAGTAGTTGAGGTGTGTATGGCTTGATCCAAGGCCAGATCCACACCCGATGGGAAAGAGAAGATGAACTTGTCGGAAGACATACTGACTGCTCTGACTAGAGATGGGAAAAGACAGATTGTGCTGAAATCAGTGCATTTGTTGAAACATAACTGTATCAGACCCTTTCTTTGATATTTGTTTTCAATCATTGACTTCTAGATTTGTCTTGGAATTTGAACCCACACTTAACAAATTTAAGTATGCTAAGTGGGGTTCATTGGATTTTGGAGAGATTTTTTATATTTGAGGAGAGACTTTGCCATAAGATTTTGATTTAGAACTCATACTCAACAAATTTAAGTATGTTGAGCGAGGTTCAAATATTTGGATGGACTTTGGAGATGTATATATATTTTATGTTTTGTTTAAAAATTTGATTTGGCAAACCATTACTTAGAAAATTTAGGTGTGCTAAAAGGTTTCAATTATAAGTTTGAAAATTTTGTGAAAATATCTTTGTTTGTGGTGATTGTTTGTTATGTGTGTGATATATGTTGATTTGATTTGAAAATGGGGCCCTTACTAAACAAATTTAGGTATGTTAAGTAGAGGCCAAATGTGTTTGGTATGTTTGTTGTTTGTAGATATATGTTGATTTGATATGATTTGGGGAACTCTCATTTAATAAATTTAAGTATATTAAATGGAGTTCAATATATATGTGTTTGGATATTTGTTGATTTGATTCCTCAATTGAAAAAGAGGGGGAACTCTTATTTGAAAAATGTGGTATGTCAAATAGAGTTCAAATATATGTGTTTATGTTTTGATGTTTGGAAGTGAGCTCCATGCTTAACAAATTTAGGCATGTTAAGTGGAGCTTTCTTATATGTTTACTTGTTGAAAAATTTTGCAAAAGACTTCACTTATTTAGTTTGAATTTTATTACAATTTTTTTAAGTATGGGATTAACCTTGCCTCACCAAGCTAGTGGTAAAGAGGTTCTAATTTTAGTCATCTCCTTTCATTAGTTGATTTATTTTTAACAAATTGTGGGACCCAATAGGAGTTTCAAGACCTACACGTAAAGTGAGGTCCAAAGCCTAAAGGATGTTGGCTAGCTTTGCTTAAGGATGAAATAAGCTAAGTGCCAATGGGAAGAAAGATAGTCTTAGGCTTATATGAAATATAAGTCCACTATCAATGCTTAGAGACAATAATTGTCTACTAGAGATGGAGAGAGGAACTACCCCCAGCGGAGTTGCTAGAAAAATCTATGGTGTTTATTTACGGATGTATGGGACACCATGTAGATCTTAGGGGATACTTATTAAAATGATCAGGTATGATATACTATCTCAAAAGATAGAGACATCACCCTTCAAAGGACCTAATCACCTAATAAGGACTCCTAAGGCATGATGGGTCTTCAAATATACCGGAGATTTTTCATCTACTTTACATGGATGAATAAAGTAGGATTTATATTAATGTAAGTTCTAAAGTTCTCTAAGGAGGCAAGTCTCCATAGTTAATTACATCCTAAGGAATGTGAATTCATTAGAAATACTATTGATTAAAGTAGATAATTAGGGTCTCCAAAGATTTCAAGGTTAGACTATCAAAGGATTAACTATATTTAGAAAATCAATCAGAATAGATCAACTTGAGTGACTTATTTTGGAAGCTAAAGGAGATGAGAAGGGAACACTCATGATACTAGGAAGCCTAGTAAGTGCTCCAATTTATCCTATGTTGAGGCTTTATATGTTTGAAGTTGAAAAAAATTATTTATTTGATTTGAATTTTATTAGATTACTATGGCGTATAATCCACCAACACAAGGTTGTAGAGATGCATAAGAGGTAAAAATTTATGCTTGTAGCCTGAAGAAAACAACTACCTCAGATTTTAAATTTAGGGAGCTTTAGCATCATCTTAAGCATGACCAAATCTAAGCAAAGATGGGTAGAAGGTTTACCTCCACAAGAGAGGGTAAACCACCTGACTGTTGGGCTTACAACCGCCTGGAGTGGCCACCAGCTAACTCCTCCTACAATTTTAAAATAATGTAGTCTAGTCATATGAAATTATGATATAGTTGGGCTACTACATATTTAGAAAGAGACTAAAGTCCTTAAACTGACTTTCTAAGAGACTAGAGAATGAGGGGTATGAGTAATGACTTAATCTAATGCAAAAATCTTTTCATTTCAATTTTAACACTTTATTTGGATAAAGGCTTTAGGATTTTTATATGTCTAAATCCATAATGGAATGAGTCATGGGCTAAATCAAAAGAGAAGAGGGTGAAGCTCTGTCAATAGGGGTTGCTCTCATAGGTCAAGCGGTCCCTATGCATGTAAGGATGAAGTCCCTCATTTTGCATGAGTGATTCAAGATTATGCTTGATGTGAAAAATACAACATTAAGCTAAGGGGTTTCTAAATCATTTAATTATCTTATTTAATGCTTAGACTATATGGCAAGGTTATGAATTATTTAAAACTTTAGTTATGAGTTATAGTTGGGTAGAAAAATTAATTTTACCCTAAGAGCCTAATTGCATCCAGGCCACACATTAAAACATCAATCATTTAATAAACTATGAAGAGGATGCAATTTCTAAAACATAACTTAAACATAATATCAAATAATTTTATAGCTACCATAAAAGAATAATAGGTTGGTGCGCTAAGGTGCCACCATACAACCCAAAAAGGAAAGATGGGTAGCCGAGCTCAACCCTTATACAACCTGAAATATGAAACAATAATTATAATTACAAATGAATGAATGCTATGGGGGATCTTCACATCTTCATTCTTCTTCTTGTCTTCCTCATTTTCTCCTTTGATTTGGTGGGGCTTTAAGGCATCACATGGCACCCCAGGACTAAGCCTTATGGCCAATGCTCATCCTAAACTCTCATAGCACTAATCCTAATTCCTAATACAAAATTATATTAAAAATAAGAAAAACAAATCTAATTGTACCTGCAAAATAGAGGTTAGCTAAACACACATACAATCCCAAACATTTATATTTATATTTTGGACTTAGCACCCTGCACATGGATAACCAAGCCCACATATCTTAGTTTAGATCATTAAGGGGGTTTAAGAAACCTGTAGAAGAGAGTATTTTTACTTATTTTAAGCACCCCCTTAAGCACGATCTCCTGTAAAAACATGATTAGGCTAATCACAACCTAACATCCAGTCTATGAAACATATACATTAACATCCAGTCTACAACAATACATCACAAAACAAAATATACATCATACCAAGAACTGCCCTAACAAAAAGCTGGCTTAATCCTAATGTGGATGTTAAGGCTTGTGTGGTATATCTTAAGTAAGCATTAGTGTTATGATTTTCTAAGTGTGGAATACTTTCATTTAATATAAAGGGTTGATTTCACTTGAAGTTATTTAATTGATTTAAGAATTTTGATTTATGTTTTCTTTTGTTTCATATGATTACACTTAGAAACTAAGTGTTATAAAGAGTGGAAAGAGGATTATTCTTTTTCATCCCTACCTTAAGTCACTTCTAAAGCATGATAATTTGATTTAGTTCTCTTTAGTGAATGGCTTATTATACATTTTAAATTAATCCTAAGCTTAGGTTCACTTAAATGATTTTATTTAACATGTAAGGCATCTTAAGGTTAACTTGATTGAATTACTAACACATGACACATATCAAACAATTCATTTCCACCATAAATATCATGCATGTATGTGTGTATATTTTGAATTTATATCTCCTTTTTAATGTGATTGAATTATTTAATGATATTAGTTTTAAAGCTCTGTCTAAATTCTTATACAACAATACATAGGGATGAAATTAAATAGGTACATGTCATTATTAATCAGGGAAGTGAGGTAATCAAATGGCCTCCTTGGGGCTACTTAAAGCCTTGTATTCCTGGGATGTCCAAACTATATACCCATTACATTCATACTAATGTAAATTTGTATATATGAATATAAGAAAGCAAGCTCCAAGTTACATGATTAATGAATCCAATGATTAAGCAATTATGAATGCATGTATTTTTAACTATTAAAGGGGATTATCATCCTCTAATTAGATTCACACATATATGTATAAAAGATATAAACAAGTGTGTGCCTTTGTTGACCAGGGAAGTGAGGTAATCAAATGACCTCCTTGGGGTTACTTAAAGCCTCGCATTCCCGGGATGTCCAAACTATATACCCATTTTTCTTAAATACATACACATGTATTTATAATTAAGAATATAAAAATCATGCAAAGATTGTAGTTTCTTTAATGGAATTATTTAGGTATATGATTTAAAGCTCTATCTAAATTCTTATGTCAAAGATACATAAGAGTGAAATCAAACGAGCACGCCATTGTTAAACCAAGGAAGTGAGGTAATCAAAAGACCTCTTTGGGGCTAGCTAAAGCTTTGTATTCCCGGGATGTCTAGGCTACATACCCATTACATTCATACTAATGTAAATCTATATGTGAATAAAGGAAAGAGACTTCACTTCATACACTTATGGTATAATCACATGCATATCATATGTATTTATAACTAACATCACAACATATGTTACCACTTATTTATAAGCTTTTGGAAAATACATTTGGATTTAATAGCAATAATAGCCACGCATATATTAAATCAAATCAATACATGCAAGCTTAACATAAAAAAAACCTCATTTGATTTAATTAATTTTCAAAAGAGATGGATGTATGGATCAAATGACATGCAATATGATTGGAAAGGAATATGAATTCAATCAAATTATAATAATCATATCAAATAAAATCATTTAATGTCATTTTGACTTCAAGTTTTGACTTAAGGAATGAAGTTTGATAATCTAACTCATCACCATAGTTTTGTTTAATGAAATGATTAAGTTAATTATGAATTAATTAAGTTATGATATGAATTAAGTTCATTAATTAACCCTTTCCTATGTTACCTTAACATAATTATCCAAAATAATTATGAGCTAATATGATATGCAAATACATTGAAAGTTAAACTAGAAATGATCTTATGAAATGAAAGTGCATAATATAATTAGCTCACAATTATTGGTTAATTAGATTAAGTAACTATGGTGTTTATTTTTGAGATGTGTATGGGGGGACACCACGCAGATCGTAGGGGGTACTTATTGAAGTGATCGGGTACGATAATGAGGTATGATGTATTATCTCAAAAAATAATGGCATCACCCTTCAATGGACCTAATCACCTAATAAGGACTCCTAAGGCATGATGGGTCTTCGATGTACCAGAGATTTTTTCCTTACTTTACATGGATGAATAAAGTAGGATTTATATTAAATCGAGTTCTAAAGTTCCTTATGGGGGCAAGTCCCCATAGTTAATTACATCATAAGGAAGATGAATTTCTTAGGAATACTCTTGATTAAAGTAGGTAATTATTGTCTCCAAAGATTTCATGGCTAGACTATCAATAAATTTTGTTATGTTTGAAAAATCAAATGGGATAGATCAAACGGAGATACTTATTTTGGAAGCCAAAGGAGATGAGTAGGGAATGCTCATGATACTAGGAAGCAACGATCTCACTGGCTACTCACTCATGGTGCTACTATCTTTCTATTTTTGTTGCAGCGTTGGGTGCGGGTGAGCAAAGTAGAGTGAGAGCTGGAACCTACCTCAAAGGTAAGAGAGACTATCTCGAAGGCCAAGATAGCCTTCCCCTTTGGGGTGACCAAAGAAGAGGTAGTAGCCCTCACTGGAATTATGATGGGAGAAACTGACCAACATGCTGACACCTTATCGACGGTGGGAACCACATAGCCTTCCTCAGTTGGAGGAACTGGTCGGATGAAATGTCAACAGAGAAGTGGCTTCATCCACCTCCTCCTACTAATGTGAAGGTTGTCCCCTCACAAGTAACTCGGATGGCCTCAAGCCGACCCAAATTGGATCAAACAGTGGTGGTCGAGGTGTGTATGGCTAATCCAAGGCCGATCCACACCCGGGAAAGGAAAAGATGAACTTGCAAGAAGCCATAAGTACTAACGGGAGACGAAATGACTAATTATGTTGAAATCTGCATTTGTTGAAACATAAGAACCCTTGCTTTGATATTTGTCTTTAATCATTGACCTTTAGATTTGACTTAAAATTTTAACCCACACTTAACAAATTTAGGTATGTTAAGTGGGTTCATTAAATTTTGGAGAGATTTTTAATGTTTGAGGAGAGACATTGACATAAGATTTTGATTTAGAACCCATACTCAATAAATTTAAGTATGTTGAGCGGGGTTCAAATATTTGGAGAGACTTTGGAGATATATATGTTGTATGTTTGTTTGAGGTTTGATTTGGAAAACCTTTTCTTAGCAAATTTAGGCATGCTAAAAAAAGGTTTCAAATACATGTTTGAAAATTTTGTGAAAACATCTTTGTTTGAGGTGATTGTTTGTTATGTGTGTGATATATATTTATTTGACTTAAAATGGGACCTTTACTTAACAAATTTAAGTATGTTAAGTAGATGTCAAATGTGTTTGATATATGTTTGTTGTTTGTTGATATATGTTAATTTGATATAATTTGGGGAACTCTCATTTAACAAATTTAAGTATACTAAATGGAGTTCAATGTATATGTGTTTGATATTTGTTGATTTCTTTCTTCTTTTTGAAAAAGAAGGGAACTCTTATTTGATAAATATGGCATGCTAAATAGAGTTCAAATGTGTTATGATTTTGAAAGAGGGAAATCTATTTAACAAATTTAGGTATGTTAAATATAGTTCAATTTATTTTTGTATTTTGAAAATGAGAATCTCATTTGACAAATTTGGGTATATCAAATGGAGTCCAAATGTGTTTTTGATTTTCAAGATTTTGGAAAAGAGGAATTCTACTTAACAAATGTGGGTATGTTAAATAAAATGCAATTTGTTTTGATTTTCCAAGAGGAAAGGGAACTCTCATTTGACAAATTTGGTTATGTCAAATAGAGTTCAAGTATGTTTTCATTTTTTTAGTGATATTTGCTTTTGAAAAGAGGGAACTCCAACTTTAGCAAATATGGAATATGCTAAGTGGAGTTTCAATTTTATGTCATGATTTCATCTGAAAATAGAATCTTCATTCAACAAACTTGGGTAGGTTGAATGGAATTTATTATTTGGGAAAATTGTGCTTTTGAAAAAGAGATTTTAAAATTTTTATTTTGATTTTGAAAAGAACCCCCATGTAATAATTATGGGTATTGTTAAATGAGGTTTCGTTATTTTTATGCCTTTTGAAAACTTCTTATGAATTTTGTGCAAATCTTTTATCATGTGAATTTTGAAAAGTAACATTTTGCAAAGGGATTATTTTCTTAAGTATAGGATGAACCTTGCCTCACCAAGCTAGTGGTAAGAAGGTTCAAAATTTTTAGTCATCTCCTTTCATTAGTTAATTTTACTTTTACCTATTGGGGGACCCAATAGGGGTTTTAAGACCTACATGGAGTGAGGTCCTAAAACCTAAAGGATATTGGCTAGCTTTTCTTAAGGATGAAATAAGCTATGTGCTAATGAAAAGAAAGATAGTCTTGAGCTTATATAAGATATAAGTCTACTATCGATGCTTAGAAATAATAATTATCTAAGAAAAATGGAGAGAGGAACCATCCCAATGAGTTATTAAAAAACCATGTTTATTTTTGAGATGTGTATGGGGGCACCATGCGTGTATGAGTACTTATTGAAGTGATCGAGTACGATATTGAGGTATGATGTACTATCTCAAAAGATAGAGATGGGTCTTTGAATGGACCTAATCACCTAATAAGGACTCTTGAGACATGATGAGTCTTTGAATATACCAGAGATTTTTCTCCTGCTTTACATGGATGAAAAAGTTGAGTTTATATTAAATCGGGTTTTAAAGTTCCCTATTGGGGAAAGCCCCTATAGATAATTACATCCTAAGGAATGTGAATCTCTTAGAAATACTCTCGATTAAAGTAGGTAATTGTTATCTCTAAAGATTTTAAGGCTAGACTATCAATAAATTGGTTATATTTGAAAAATCAAATTGGATAGATCAAATGAAGAGACCTATTTTGGGAGCCAAAGGAGATGAGTAGGGAATGCTCATGATACTAGGAAGTCTAGTGAGCATTCTAATACATCCTATAATTGGGCTTTATATATTTGAAATTGAAGAAATTCATATGTCATGAGTTGAAATTTTTATTAGATTACTAAGGCTTATAATCTATCAACACAAGGTTGTAGAAATGCCTAAGAGGTGAGGATTTATGCTTATAGCCCAAAGAAAATAGCTACCTCGGATCTTAAATCTAGAGAGCTTTAGTAAGAGCTAAAACATGACCTAAATCTAAGCGAATATGGGCATAAGGTTTACCTCCATAATATAGGATAAACCATCATACTGCTGGACTTATAATCACCTAGAGTGGCAACCAGCTAACTCCTCTTACACTTTTAAAACCATGTAATCTAGTCTTATGAATTACAAGATAGTTTGGTTGTTATTTATTTAGAAAGAGACTAAAGTTCATAAACCTACTCCCTAAGATACAAGAGTATGAGTGGTATGAGTAATGACTTAATCTACAATGCAAAAATCTTTTAAATTTTATTTCAATTTTGACACTTCATTTTGACAAAGGCTTTAGGATTTCTGTATGCCTAAATGCATGATGAAATGAGTCATGGGATAAAATCAAGAGAGAAGAGGGTGAATCTCCATTAGTAGGGGGTTGCTCTCATAGGTCAAGAGGTCCCTATGCATGTAAGGATGGAGGCCCTCATTTTATAAGAGTGATTTAAGATGATGCATGATGTGAAATATACAACATTCAGCTAAGGGGTTGCTAAATCTTTTATTTATCTTGATTTAATGTCTAGGCTTTATTGTGAGATTATGAGTTATTTAAAACTTTAGTTATGAGTTATAGTTGGGTAAAAGATTTATTTTTCCCTAAGAGCCTAATCAAATCCAGACCACACATTAAAGCATCATTCATGTAAGAAACTAAGAAGAGCGTGTCATTTTTAGTGCATAATTTAAACACAATATCAATCAATTTTATAAATTTAATGCAACATAATAAGAGGTCGGTGCTGTCAGGTACAACTGTACAACCCAAAAGAGAAAATGGGTAGTCGAGCTCTACCCTTATACAACCCAAAAATGAAAGAATAATTATAATTATAATGAATGAATGCTATGGGGGTCTTCATATCTTCATTTCTCCTTCATTCTTCATGTCTTCATGTCTCTTCCTTCTCCTTTGATTTGATTTGCTCCACTTTAAAGGCATTACAGGGCACCCCAGAACAAAGCCTTGTGGCCACTGCTCATCCTAATCCCCCATAGCACTAATCCTAATTCTTAATTGCAAAATTACATTAAGAATAGGAAAAGTAAATATAACTACACCTACAAAACAGAGGTTAGTTAAACATACATATAATCTCAAGCAGTTATATCATAATTTGGATTTAGCACCCTGCACATGGGTAGCCAAACCTACCTGTCCTCACTTAGATTATGCTTAGGGGATTAAGCAACCTACAAAGAGAGTATTTATATTTATTTTTAAGAAATCCCTTTAAGCATAATCTCATGCAAAAAATATGATTAGGTTAATCACGGCCTACTATCTAGTCTACGAGACATACACCCTAACATCTAGTCTATAACAATGCATCACAAAGTAAAATATACATCATACCAAGCATAGCCCTAACATAAAGCTAGAAGTAGTGACTTAATTATAATGTATGTATTAAGGCTTGTGTGGCATATCTTAACTAAGCATTAGTGTTATGATTTTCTAAATATGAAAGACCTTCATTTAATATAAAGGGTTGATTTCACTTGAAGTTATTTAATTGATTTCAGAGTTTTAATTTGTGTTTTCTTTTGTTTCATATGATTACACTTAGCAACTAAGTGTTATAAAGAGAAGAAAGAGTATTGCCCTCTTTCATCCCTATCTTAAGTCAAATTCTAAAACATATTAAATTAGTTTAGTTCTCTTTAGTGAATGACTTATTAAATGATTTAATTAATCCTAAGTTTAGGATCACTTTAAATAATTTTATTTAACATGTAAGGCATCTTAAGATTAATTGAATTGAATTACTAACATATGACACATATCAAACCATTCCTTTCCATCATGAATATCATGCATATAATTTAATCCTAAGTATATCTATACATATAACACACTTAAATGATGAATGTATGTGTAAGTGGAATTTTATATTCTTTAATTTGATTGAATTATTTAATCATATTAGCTTAAAGCTCTATCTAAATTATTATATAAAAATACATAAGGATGAAATTAAATAGGTGTGTGTCATTGTTAACTAGGGAAGTGAGGTAATCAAACGACCTCCTTGGGGCTAGCTAAAGCCTCATATTCCCGTGATGTCCAAACTATATACCCATTACATTTAATCATATGTAAATTTATATGTAAGAATATAAGAAAATAAACTCCAAGTTACATGATTAATTAATCCAATGATCAACAATTATGAATGCATGTATTTTAGATACCAAAGAGGATTATCATCTTCTAATCAAATACACACACACACACACACACACACACACACACACACACATATATATATATATATAAGACATAAACAAGTATGTGCCTTTGTTAAACCAAGAAAGTGAGGTAATCAAATGACCTTTTTGGGGGTACTTAAAGCCTCGTATCCCCGGGATGTTCATATTATATACTCATTTTCTTAATACATACACATGTATTTATAATTAAGAAGATGAAAATCATGCAAAGATTGTATTTTATTTAATGGAATTATTTAGGTATATGATTTAAAGCTCTATCTAAATTCTTATGTCAAAGATACAAAAAAAATGAAATTAAACAAGTATGTGTCATTGTTAAACCAAGGAAGTGAGAAAATAAAATGACCTCTTTGGGGCTACTTAAAGTCTCGTATTCCTGAGATGTCCATAATATATACCCATTACATTCATGCTTAAGTAAATCAACATAAGGAAGAAAGAAAAGATGTTTCACTTCTTACACTTAAGGTATAATCACATGCATATTCTATATATTTATAACTAACATCACAACATATGTTACCATTCATTTATAAAATTTTGAAAAATACATTTGAGTTTAGTAGTGATAATAACCACACATATATTAAATTAGATTAACACATGCAAGCTTAACATAAAGGAAAATCATTTGATTTAATTAATTTTGAATAGAGATGGATGCATGGAATTAAACAACATGCAACATGTAGCATGGTTGGAAAGGAATAATCAAATACAAGTATATGATTCATTCAATCTAATTATTTCCTAAGGACAAACATACTAAATAAAACTACTTAAAATACACCAAAGTTCTTTAATGTCATTTTTTTTAATTTCATGTCCAATTTGACTTAAGAAATGTGAGTAGGAGTTTGTTAATCCTGGCCCATTCTCGTGTTTGTAAGTTAATTTGGTTTAATGAAATATGATTAAGTTGATTTTATAGATTAATTAGGTTACACATTAGGTTTATTAATTAACCCTTACCTATGTTGCCTTAAAGTAATTATCTTAATAATTATGAGCTAATATGATATGCAAATAAATTGAAAAGTAAATTAGCAATGATCCTATGAAATGAAATGACCTAATGCAATTAGCTCATGATTATTGGTTGATTAGATTAAGGAACTTACTTAATTACTTTTATCATTTTCTCACACATATGGGTAAATCATAATTTCATTAAATTTCTTTAGCCTATTAAACACCTAAAGATCTACCCATGAATTAATTAAGAGAGATCATATGTTTTAAATTTTAATTAAACTAATTAAGTAATTAATTAGCAATTAATTCCTAATTAATTTTCTCTTGAAAAGTATGGTGAACTTAGGGAAAGAAAGAGAGAGGTCTCAATCACATTCCATAAATCTCCTCAGTGTTAAACAATGATAAATGACCCAACTAATTAATTAATTTACTATTCATATGGTTAATTAACCCTTAATTAAATTAAGAGATTAATTAAGGCTCAATTGGTTAATTTCCCTTATTAATTAATTAATAAATCCCAAGAAAATTATGGAAGGCAGAGGTCATCCCCTTAAATAATCTCAAGAAGTTTGAGGTTAATTATATAATTAAGGAGTAATTAAGGTAATTAATTTTTTAATTAAACCTGAATTAAGCTATGATTACTGTTCAAAATTAATTAAGGATAATTTTAATGGACTCCTCTCTGAAATACCTTCATAATGAGCTTTATATGTATTTTTTGAATTTTCTACAATTTGTTATGAATTTATGAAGTTTTATCCTTAAAAATAGAGTAATTAGCATTAATTAAGCCTAATCCCATTGGCGCCATGTGGCACACTGACACGGCACACTTTCCATGTGGCACCACAGGATTAGCTATTTAAGTTGTCACATCTGCCACTGAGTCAGCTGATGCCTCGACGCACTTTCTTGTGAGCCGTTCAATCTAAGATTGGATGGCCATGATTAATCTTGCAGTGTAAAGGGAATAAAATCAATCGAATCATCCATTCAATCTATCACGCTAATGAATGAGGCTGTGATCTATCTCAGCGATGAGAAGCCCGTCCACCATTGCCCACATGATCTAAGCTCACCCGAGCTCGAATTGGTCCCAAATGGAACCCACACCATCGCATGAAATATCTAAGAGGATCCAATGGCTATGATCATGCGGCATTCACATTTCCTTTGAAAAGCAACAAAAAAATTAGAGGAAGCTCGGTTTTAATGGTGTTACATCACCGGAGCTAAGATCGCAGCTCGCACGCGTAAGGAAGCTTCATCTGATTAAGATAAAGCCCTCTTGAGCAGCAATTGGATCAATTCCACATGGATCACTCAGAAGGCCAACTCCCGTTCTTTGGACACTCGGCTTTGATCAAACTCTGACCTTCAGTGGGCTTGGAGCTTGAGGAAAGGTTTGTTTAGCTTCATTGAGTTGTGAGGATGGTGTGTGCAAGAGGAATTTGATTCAAGTGGAGAATTGGTAGAGTTTGGATTAGAGGATGCATTCCCTATTTTAAATTCGGGAAGGGAAATTCAAGGGGAGGCCTTGGGAATGCTTGAAGCTCACTAATGAGTTCAAAATATCTGGAAGCTGATGATGCAAATGGATCCCTTCCCATGTGAATTAAGGGGTTTATCCCTCAATTTTTTATGATGGATGGATGGGATTATCTCCCATTTTTTGGTTGACCAGCTATTGTCAGGGCGTTAGAGTTGTCCCCATCAAGTACAAGTGGCTTGATTTGAGTGGAGGAAGGCTTGGAAGGTGGCTCAAGGCTGGATTTGGGTTGATTGCATTTCTTGTATCCTTTGGGTTTTTGATTTGTAAGGGAGGTGAGTTAACTCACCTCCCTTTGGTCCATGGCAAGCCTAGTCCACTTAGGGTGGGCTAGGTGGCTAGGTTAGACCCTATTTGGGGTATGTGAGAGTTGCCAAGTGGAAAGGGGAAGTGGACTTCGCTATTTTTAGGCAAAATCACATGTGGAGTGGCATATCCAAGGGAGATCTCATTTGGTTTGGCTCTAATTTGGTTTGGGCTGATTTTGGCCTAACCCAAGATGGGTTTGGGTCAGGTTTGGTTAGGTTTTAATCGACCATGGGTTGGTTCAAAGGAGTGTGGCTCAATTTGACCCTTATAGGTCAAATTGGACCAGGTTGGGTTAGGTTGACCAATTGGTCAAATTGGGTCAAACCAAAGCTTGAGTTAAGTTTAAATGATGATTTGAAGTATTTTGGTTCAAGTGGTTTCAATCAATTTACCCTAGGTTTGATTTTGGCTCATTTAGAATCAAATAGGTCAAATGAGTCAAGTTGACCAATTTGACCAAATTGATCAAATTGACTTGGGTTGGGCGTTGGTTTAAGTTCAATTGGTCAATTGGATAGGATTGTAGGCTTTGGTTTGAATCAATTTGAATTTAATTTATATTTTGGCCAATTTGATCCTTTAGGTTAATTTGGGTTAATTTGGTTCATTGGGTTCAATTATGGGTTTGGTCAAGTTTAATAATCAATTTAGAATGAACTTGAGCCATTGGTTGTAATCAATTTGGGCTAGATCATGATTTAACCTATTTTGGCCTTTTAGGCTAATTTGGGTCAACTTGGGTCAAATGGTCAATTGGGTTTAGTTTGGCTCAATTGATGGTCAATTCATGTTCAATCATTGATTATGAGTTAGTGTGGATCAATCATTTCAATTGATTTAGTATAGGATGAGTTTTGGCTAATTTGGGTTTCATATAGGCTAAGGGTTGACTTGGTCAAATGACCAAATTGACATGGTTTGATCCAATTTAAAGCAATTGATAATCCTAGGGTGATCAATGATCATGGTCTGAGATTTGGATGGGCTTGGTCCAATCCAATTTAGGTTGGATTAGAACTTAGTTCAAATGGGTTCTTTAGGCCACTTTGATTCAAGTGGACCTAAATGGGTCAATTGACTTGGTTTTGGTTTGATTAAGGTTTAGTTGACTTTATATATGAGTTTATGATTGAAATATAATCAACTACAATCAATTCGAGTTTCAATAGTTTCTGGTTCATTTGAAATTTTTAAGTCAAAAGGGCTATGTTGGGTTTGACTTGGGTTGATTTTGGTTTGGCTTGGTGATTGTAAATTTCATTTATATTTGGATAGATGATTGAAGGAATGATTGATTCAAGAGAAAATCCATTGACTTTGGCTTGATTTAGGTGGGTTTTGGTTAAGTCCAAGGAATTGGCTTAAAGGGTTTAAATTATATTTTTATTTAATTTTGGATTTGGTTGTGGCTATTTGAATGCATATTTCATTTATATTTGGGAAAATAATTGAATATATAATTGACTTATGAGAAAATCACTTGAGTTTGAAGTGATATGAAGGTAAATTTAGTTAAGCTCATGGAGGTAGGTCCAAAGGGCTTAGAAGAAAACTTGATTTAGTTTGATTTAATTTCTATCATTAGAATGTGGGTTTTATTTATATTTTTATAGATAATTAAATATAATTTATTCATGAGAAAACTAATTAATTTTGGATTGATTTGGGTTAAGATTTGGCTAAGCTCATGGAGGTAAGTCCATATGGCTTAGGAGGGGTCTAGACTTGGCTAGTTTGATTTGGTTTTGATCATTTGAATGTAGATTTAATTTATATTTAGAAAGATAACTGATGAAATAATTGATTTATAAGAAAACCAATTAAGTTTGACTTGATTTGAATGGGATTTTGGCTAAGCTTATGTAAGTGGATCACATGGCTTAAGAGGGATTTGGAGCTTGGATTTGATCTTGGGTTTCAATCATTTGGAGTTGAATTTGGATTTGAATTTAATAAATGATTGATGGATTGAATTGATCTTGGAGAAAATTAATTGAATTTGAATTGAATTGGATTTGGTTAGGGCTAAATCCATGGGATTCAATCATAAGGCTTAGGAAGGATTTTGAGCTTGGATTTGATATTGGGATTGATTGTAGATTTTTGGAAATTTGATTTTGAATTCAGATTTGAATTTGGGTTTGGTTTGAGAAGGAGAACGTGGATTGGGCTTAGGCCATAGGATGGGCAAGTCTCCCTAAGTTCCTAAGGCATAACCTACCCCTATGACTAACCCTTCTAAGCCTCTAGCCTTAGGTTAACTATTCACCTAATCACTAGAAGTGTCTTAAGACTAAGGAACTCTTAGTATTTATAAGAGTCCTAGATCTATGATGAGGAGGTTGGGAACTCACTCCAAAAGTGAGGTCAACATGAACTTAATTAATTACTTTTATGATTCCCCACATATATGGTTAAATCATAATTTCATTAACTCTCTTTAGACTATTAAACACCTAAAGGCCTACCCATGAATTAATTAATCATGATCAGATATGATTGTGATTTTAATTTTACTAATGGAGTCATTAATTAACTAATTAATCCTTAATTATTTTTCTGAAAAATGAGAAGGACTTAGAGAAAAGAAATTAAGAAAGAGGTCACAACCTAATTCCATAAGCCCCTTATAGTTAAATAGTGATTTGAAAGCCCAATTAATCAATTAATTAATATTCATATGCTTAATTAACCCTTAATTAAGTTAAGAATATAATTAGGGCTTAATCAATTAATTAACCAATAAATCCTAAGAAAATTAGGGGAGGTAGGGGTCATCCCCTTGAATAATCTCAAAAAGTTTAAGGTTAATTACTTAATTAATTATGGAGTAATTAAGATAAATAACTTTTTAATTAAACTATAATTAAGATCTAATTACTATTCAAAATCAATTAAGGATAATTTTAATAGATTCCTCTCTGAAATACTTTTGAAATGAGCATTTATATGTTTTTTTTTGGATTTTCCTATGATTTCTTATGATTTTATGAAGTTTCAACTTTAAAAATAGATTAATTAGCCTTAATTAAACCTAATATGTCTGTCATGGCACGCCGATGTGCGCTTTCCACGCACAGGGATTGATATTTAAGTTATCACTATTAATGTCGAAGTTAGCGGAATGCACTTATGCCATTCAATTAGATCAGACGGCCATGATTAATCATGTGGTTAACAAAATATTAAAAAGGATGATCTAATCGATCTAATCATGATAGTCAGTTCCAATCACACGAACCAATCTATCTTCCTGGGCAACGCGATGAGCCCGGCCCACCATTGCTCACAATCAAGCTCATCCACCAAATCGATCTAACACCTTCGAAGGATCCAAGAAGATCTAATGGCTAGGATCACACAGCATTCATATTCTCTTCAAAAAGCTATAAAATTTTGACAATAGCTTGATTTTAATGGCATTACCTCACCAGAGCTAAGACTGGTAGATCGCACGCTTGAGGAAGCTTCGTCTGGTGAATACGAAGCCTTGTTGAGAGGCAATTGAGTTGATTCCAAGTGAATTGCTTGGGAGGCCAAGATTCATCGGTTGGAGCTTTGGCTTTGATTGAGCTCCTAGCTCCAGTGGGTTTGGATCTCGGGTAGCATTTTGTTTAGCTTCGACAGGTTGAGGAGACAGTGTGGGAAGGAGCAATTTGATCCAAGTGGAGAATTAGTGGAGTTTGAATCGAAGGATGCTTGCCCTATTTTGGCTTCACTCATGATGGAGAATCTCGATGAGGTAAGCTTTGGGAATGCTTGGGAGCTCACTAGGGGACTCAAAATTCACTTGGGGAGCTTGGACGATTCGAATAGTCATCTTTCTCGTGTGAATTAAACAGGTATATCCCTCAATTACTTGTGATGGACGAACAAATCAAGCTCCCATTTTTTGGCCGGCCAATCGCTGTCAGGGCATCGAAGTTGTCTCCATCACCTCCATGTGGCTCGATTGGGTTGGTGGAAGGCTTGGGAGGTGGCTCAAGGCCAGATTTGGGCTGATTGCATCCCTTGTATCCTTTAGGTTTTTGGCTTGTAAGAGAGGTGAGTTAACTCACATCCCTTTGGTCCATGGTAGACCTAGCCCATATGGGCTGGGCTAGGTGGCAAGGTCAGACCCCATTTGGAATGTGTGAGGGATGCCAAGTGGAAAAGGGGAAGTGGACTTTACTATTTTAGGCAAAATCCTATGTGGGGTGGCATATCCAACAGAGATCTCATTGAGTTTGGATCCAATTAGGCTTGGACTAATTTTAGGCTGAGCCAAGATGGGTTTGGGTCGCATTTGGTCAGGTTTCAAGGGATTTGGCTCAATTTGACCCTTAATGTCAAATTAGGCTAGGTTGGGTTAGGTTGACTAATTGGTCAAATTTAGTCAAACCAAAGCTTAGGTTAGGTTCAAATGATCATTCGAAGTGTTTTGGTTCAAGTGGTTTCAATCAATTTGACCCAAGTTTGATTTTGACTCATTTGAAATCAAATGAGTCAAATGGGTCAAGTTAACCAATTTGACAAAATTGGCCAAATTGGCTTGGGTTGGATGTTGGTTCATGCTCAATTGGTTAATTGAAGAGGATTGTAGGTTTTGGTTTGAATCAATTTGAATTTAATTTGAATTTTTGCCAATATGACCCTTTAGGTCAATTTGGGCTAAGTTGGTCAATTGGGTTCAATTGGCCAAATTGGGTTCAATTACAGGTTTAGTCAAGTTCAATAATCAATTTGGAATGAACTTAAGTCGTTGGTTGTAATCGATTTGAGTTAGATTATGATTTGTCCTATTTTAGCATTATGGGCCAATTTGGGTCAACTTGAGTCAAATTGGCCAATTGGATTTGGTTTGGCTCAATTGATGGCCAAGTTATGTTCAATCATTGATTATGGGTTGATGTGAATCAATTGTTTCAATTGATTTGGTGTATGATGAGTTTTGGCTAGTTTGGGTTCATATGGGTTAAGGGTTGACTTAGTTTGACCCAATTTAAGGCAATTGATCATCCTAGGTTGATCAATGGTCAATTGATCATGGTATGAAGTTTGGATGGGCTTGGTTCAATCCAATTTGGGTTGGATTAGAACTTGGTTCAAATGAGTTCTTTAGGCAACTTTGAGTCAAGTGAACCTAAATGGGTTAATTAGCTTGGTTTTGGTTTGATTATGGTTTAGTTGAATTTATATATGAGCTTAGGATTGAAATATTAATCCAATTATAATCAATTTGGGCTATGATGGGTTTTGGTTCGTTTGAAATTTTCAAGTCAAAAGGGCTAAGTTGGGCTTGACTTGGGTTGATTTTAATTTGGCTTGATGATTGTAGTTTTCATTTATATTTGGATAGATGATTGAAAGAAGGATTGATTCAAAGAAAATCCATTGATTTTGGGTTAATTTGGGTTAAGATTTGGCTAAGCTCATGGAGGTAGGTCCATATGGCTCAAGAATGTTCTTGACCTGACTTGATTTAGTTTAATTTAGTTTTGATCATTTGAATATGGATTCCATTTATATTTAGGAATATAATTGATGGAATAATTGATTTGTAAGAAAATCAATTGAGTTTGACTTGATTTGAATGGTATTTTGGTTAAGCTTATGAAAGTGGATCACATGGCTTAAGAGGGATTCGGAGCTTGGATTTGATTTCAGATTTCAATCATTTGGAGTGGAATTTGGATTTGAATTTGATAAATGATTGAAAGATTGAATTGATCTTTGAGAAAATTTATTGAATTGAATTGGATTGGATTAGTTAGGGCTAAATCCTTGGAATCTAATCATAAGGCTTAGGAAGAGTTTTGAGTTTGGATTTGATTTCAGGGTTGATTGTGAATTTTGGAAATTTGATTTTAAATTTGAAATTGAGGTTTGGTTTGAGAATAAGAACATGGATTGAGTTTAGGCTATAGGAAGGTCTCCCTAAGTCCCTAAGGCATAACCTACTCATATGACTAACCATTCTAAGTATCTAGGCTTAGGTTGAGTGTTCACCTAATCACTAGAAGTGTCTTAAGACTGAGGAGTTCTTAGTGTCTATAAGAGTTCTAGATCTATGATGAGGAGGTTGAGAACTCACTCCAAAAGTGAGGTCAACAGCATAAATCAACTATGGAAAAACTTCTTGAGGTCTAGAGAGAGATGAAGTTTCTAATCAACCTCTGCCTCTCAGATAGCCTTCTTTTCCAACACTTCTATGTGGAGATGGATGTAGTATGAATATGATTGATAGTTTCAATTTACTATTTGCAATTTTCTAAAGTTTAAATTGGTTTTGCCTTCTAGAGAACTTATGGATTTGAAGACTTCTCACATGAAATTCTAATTTATAAATTTTGTACCTAGAATAGAGAAGAAGGGTATCCAATGGAAGCATTGTTTTCAAATTGCGGTTAGATGTGCTCGGCAGATGCTAAAGCTAGAGCATGAGGTGCCCAATGGTTTAGTCTGGATCTACTTCAACCTAGAGGTAGAGGATGTGCCTAATGGTTTAGTCAAGGTCTACCTCACATAATCTTTCCTAAGGCAAGCGGGAAGCACTTCCAATGATCCCTTTCTCTCATGTTCAAGCGTTTGCTCGTCATTTAGGCCGGTGAGTTACATTTCTGCTCATTGACGTCACCTCCGGGGTTTTCACACCTGGATAGTACTGACCCTTGTGCCGGACACGCCCGCACAAAGTTTAATTTCTATTTCTGTAGGGTAACTCCATGTTCTTGATTGAAACACATTAGAGACTGAAAGAAAGGATCTATCTTTTGCTAGCATAGGATTATATTAAACCCTTTTTAAGAGTATAAACTATATCTTACAAGAGTGAAATTAAGTTGCTTTAACTTTTTTACTTCACTCATAAGAGTATTTATGTTTGAAGATATGAATAACATTTATAAATTTGTTTTTATAAACGTTGTAAAATTGCGGACTTTGCTACAAAATTTTCAAATATCACTTCTAGAATATAAATTTATTTTTTGGTTAAGAAATATTTTTGCATTTAAAAAAAAAATCTTGGGCATGTTATTATAGTGTGTATGCATGTTATTATGGCTAGCTAACTAGCTTTGTCCAATATGAGCCCAATTCTCTAATATTTTTTAGAGTCCCCATAATGATTTTTTGAAATTATAGACTCACTTTTTTGTACTTTTAGAACCCAATGAAAATTCTAAAATCAATATGTGTACCGTTTGAAGAGTTTGAAATAAAATTTATTTACACTAATTATTGTGCTAACTTCTAGAATGGCAAAATTATGATTAAGAAGATTTTATTTAGTTTATAACCCTGAAAGGAGATCCACATTATTGACTATAGAGCGATCGTACCTTATACTTTTTTGGAATTATATTTTGCACTCCAAATTTTTTAGAACTCAATATATTTTCACATAACACAAATTTTGACGTCTAAAAATATGGATAAATAATATATTATTGAAAAATTCATTCAATTAAGCATAAAACTTTACCATTTTTAACAAACTTTAGTTCAAAGTAAATATTTCTATGTATGGCTGTTAGTTTTAATTGAAAATCTAAAATCGCTCAAAAATCGGATCAATTTTTGGATCAAATCGAACTTGATTCGAGTTAATTGAGCCGACCTACGAGCCGATTACCTAAGTTGGTTATTTAATCGAGCTGATTTTGAGCCCAACGTAGCTCAATTCGCAAATCAACTCGAATCGAACTATTTATTCTGTGTTTATTAGGATGATCGCTTGATTTATTTTATACAACTATGATTTATCATTGAAGCACTTTTATAAGAGTTTTTTCACATGGCTCTCGCGAATGAGGGTTTATTTCTCCTTTGTGGCTCTGGCCTAACCCTCGATTCTAACAGTTGGACTCTCCAATTCTTTTCTTCTCTCGATCTTTCGACTCTCGATCAGCGTCTCCATTCATAATTTGCTCTTAAATAGTTAAGTTCTTTGTGTCTTTGTTATATAATCAGGAATTAACCTCTTCTGGAAGTCTCAATCATCTCAGAGCAACAATCTTTATAAGATTTGTTTGTTTTCTCTACATCTATATTTCATTAACTTAAAAATACATCGAGAATGAGAGTTTTTTTTCATTTGTTGCCTCTATATCTAGTATCATTGCCACATTAGCATCGATCGGTGACTATTGTCCTAAATGGCTCAGTTGTAACTTACTATTTCTTTTAGCTTTTTTTTCTCTCAATGTTGATCGCAAGGATTTTGTATTTTTACTGGCTTAAAAATACACTGAGAATGAGGGTTTTTCTTTTCATTTTTTGGCTTTTTGGCCTCTGGCTGCCTCTGGGTTATTTGCTATGGATCTATCACCTATGGTTATTACTTGAAAGTTACTACATATGATTTGCATTGCTCGACTTTGTATTATTATTGTATACAACTTCGGTGCGCTTGTCGAAAGTGTTTGTATTATTTTGCCTTTTGCCTACTACAAAATTGGCGATTGATTGCTAAGTTTGCATTGCTTAACTTGTATAGTGGTATTGCTGAGCTTGCATTGTTAGTGATTTTTTTTAAAAGCTATTACTTGTGAGCTAGTGTGCTTTCACACTCCTAATCCGAGATATTGATAGTTTGTGGGTATGTGATTCTGTGGGTCTGCGGCTTGTGGTAGATAATAATTTTTTGTTTTATTTTTAAATGTATTATATTGGCTATGTATATGATATTATTGCTTGCTCTTTATTTTTTTTCACACTTTTATTCAGTTATTCAGTTCTCTACTCATTTTATTATAAGTGAATAAGTCTTATGTTTAGGTAAAAAAAGTGGTTATGTTGGGCATGCTCTATTTTCTTGGATATGCTTAATAAAAGTGGATATGTATAAAAGGGTAGAGCAATGCAAAAAGCTTTTGGGAGTTTGAGTATTCTTTTATTAGCATACACTAAAATTTGCATACGTGCACTATTGCCTTTGACATATTAAATTTATTGATTTTAATGTTCTTATTTCATTTTATAGACAATGGCTATAAATTCTCAAAATCAGTTCGTAAGTTTTAGTCAACCTCCAGTTGATAATATTAGTACTCCTAATGAAATTATTGGGAGAATTATTAGCATTGAGGACATTAAAGTTAAAGTTAAAGATCAAAAAACTTGGCAAAATTTATGCCAAATTTTTTGTCTCTAAGAAAGGTAAGATGAGAGAATTGAAGTGTAATTATTGCTCTAAGTCATACCTCAAACAAAAAAATAGGTACTTAAATGAATAGACATATCAAACTCCATCATTACAGTAAAACAACTACGAAAGAGAAAAAAATAAAAAACTATTTGATCCAATTGCTAAAGATATAGAGGATAATGATTTAATATCTCATTTGTGTGTTTCTTCTACTTATGATCATAGTAAAATTAAAAACATCAGTACCAAAATGATTATTATTCATGGGTATCCCTTTATAATGGTTGAGCATTTATGGTTCAATATTCTGATGAAATCAATGAATCCTAATTTTCACAAAATATCTAGGCATTCTATCAAAGAAAAGTGCGTGGAAGTTTATGAATTAGAGAAAGAAAAATTCAAAAAAAAATTTTCAGTTGGTTGAGCATGTTTCTCTTACTTTAGATTGTTGGACATCAAGCCAAACTATTGGCTATATGTGTCTGACTGTGCACCTTATCAATTCTGATTAGAAGTTATCAAAGTAGAATAATAAGCTTTACTGATTTGGACCCTCCTCATAATGGCTATGTTATCTATGAGGTTATTTCTAAAATTTTGCTACAATGGGGTCTTCAAAATAAAATTTGTACAATCACATTAGATAATGCTTCTGCTAATGATGTTGTTGCTAGAAACTTGAAAGTTCTATTTAGTAGAAGGTCAGTATTTTTTTTTATGGGAGATTTTTTTCATGTTAGATGTACTTCTCATATCTTGAACTTGATGGTTAAAGATAGTTTGAAGGAAATTTGTCGGATCATTGAGAAAGTGCTAGAATATATCCTTTTTATAAAGAGGTCACCAAGTAGATTGCATAAATTTGGTGAGATTGCTATATAGATATTATTGTCAACTTTAAAATTACATTGCTCAAATGTTCCAACTCGTTGGAACTCAACATATAAAATGCTTAAGTCTATTTTTTATTACAGAGTTGTCTTTCCAAAGTATGCTTTAAGAAATCACAATTATTTGTGGTTGCCTTTAGATGAGAAATGGGATCAGTTTGATAAAATTAGACAACTACTTTTTATATTTTTAATCATATTACTGAGATTTTTTCTGGTTCAAATTATCCAATAGCTAATCGCCTTCTTCCAAATTTGATTCTAATTAAAAAAATTTTAGATAGAGATTGTGATTCAAACACTACATTTCTTTCAAATATGGAAATTGCTATGAAGTCAAAGTTTGACAAATACTGATCAGATTGTTCCATATTATTTTCAATTACCTGCATATTAGATCCCAGGATGAAAATATTTGGGATCAATTATTATTATCCACAGATTTATAATTCTAATGTTGTTAATGAGAAGATTGATGCTGTGAAACAAAAACTTTTTTTAGCTCTACTCATATTATGCAGTACAGAAACATAATATTTCAAATGAATTCTCTAAGTGTACATCCTCTCAACCGATTAGCAGTACAGCTACTCCACAAAGAAGTACAAGTGATGTTGATGTTCTTGATGGCTTGTATGATTTCATTTATTCGACTAGACTTCTACTTTCATAAAAAACTGATTTAGAACTTTACTTAGAAGAGGCTTTGTGTGAAGTGTTCGGATTCTGAATTTGATATTCTTGAGTGGTGAAAAATGTCAGTATTGAAGTATAAAACTCTATGCAAGATGGCAAAAGATATTCTTACAGTCCTCATAATAATTGTCGCTTCTGAATCAACTTTCAGTGCTCGTGGTCATGTGCTTGGAGATTATAGAAGCTCATTATCATCAAAAACACTTGATGTTTTTTTTGCACCGGTAGTTGGATCGTTTCTCATACAAGTCATCAAAAGGACCATTGGTATTTTTGATTACTCAATTACATTTATGTTTTCTTTGTATTACAATTTCATTTTTTTTTAATCTATTTCAGTTTGACATTCTTGCTGAGAAAAATTTATCTGGTGATGTGCCTAAAAACATGACCACTAATTTCAATATTTAAAGAAGCAAATCAATTGGGACACCTCCAAATATAATGATATAGTTGAATGATATAGTATTAACTATTAAGATACTTGGTGTGGTATGATATTATGCTAAGAACTTGGACATCTTTATTTAAGAATTAGGATATTTGAATATTCAAAACTTAGGAATTGAGATACTATGAATGTTTTATATATATTAATGCTAGTACATTCATATTGTTATATTTCTTTAGAATTTCCATGTTTAGGTTATACCTAATGATGAAAATTAATTGAGATGCTTATAAGTTTGGAGGGCGGATAAAACTATTACATTGTAATGGTAGATAAATTTTAAGCGATGTTTTGGCCAATGATATAAATTTGAGGCCAAAAAATATTATTGTTCGGCTTAGATGTTTTGGCATTGCTAAACTGAGCCTAAAATATTGTTCTTCTATCTTGGGTATTGCTGAATTGAGCCTGAAATATCGTTCTTCTGTCTTTGGTATTGCTAAACTAAGCCTGAAATGTTTTGGTATTGATAGGGTGTATTTGTTTTTTTACTTAGCTCCTTTAGTTTTGTTGGAAGGTTTGAGCAGCTGAGCTGAGCCTGAAACTAAGTAGTTGCTTACTTGGATTGTTCATCTATCTTTTTTCATGTTCTGTCGTGCTATATTTTTTTTTCCTGCTGGATGTTCTATTGTCATTAGTGCCATACTTGATAAGGTGTTTAATGTTTTTGTTGTTTTGGTGTTCTCCTTTGATTTTGCTAGAAGGCTTGAACTGAACCCGAAATGTCGTTCTTCTTGTCTTTCTTCCTGTTCTATTGTGTTGTACTTTTTTATTCTGCTGGTTTTTCTGCTGTCATATTTGGCATTGTGTTTTTGTTGTTCTATTTAGCTCCTTTGGTTTTGTTGTAAGGCTTGAGCTGAGCTTGAAACTGAGCAGTTGTTTACTTGGATTGTTCTTCTGTCTTTCTCCTATTCTGTCGTGCTATAATTTTTTTTTTCTGTGTACAATACTTATATGTTATGTCTTTTAATAATTTTATTTCATTTATTCACCAAGCATCTCAATTTTCTGAGGGTAAAAGTCATGCATAATCTCTTATATTCTACTTATTTATCTATCATTCATTTTTTTTTTTATAAAATTCAATAATATCATCATTTATTCTTTATATAGATGCAATTTATTTGCTAATCTTTTTCTTGAGTTTCCATTGCAGCAAGGAAGTTCGATGGCCTATTGAGGAATCAAAATCATGTTTATTTTTACACTTTTTTGAAGTTATAAGTTATAATGTATAATGTATTTATATTAGTGCAAAGAGTTGTAATTTGTAAATTATAACTTGAAAGTTGAAACTTGAAATTTGTTATGCACTTATGCATTAGAATAATTTTTTTTCCAAATTATAAACATTTTCTCTACATATATGTATTTCAAGAAACTTATATTTTTGTTTTTATTATATAAATATAATGTGTGTGTGTGTTTTAAAATATATATTTTAATGTAATTTGTATAGTAAACATTAAAAATTAGATTGAAAAAAGCACAAAAGATATGAAAAATTCGAGCAGGCTCATTTTGGCTCGTTAAAATGATGAGCTCAAAAAAATTCGAGAACTCAAGAACAAAACGAGCCAGCTCGAAATAGACAACAAATCGATTTGAGCTGGCTCGAACTCGAACAGATCAAGCCACGATCCGATTTCGAGTCGGCTCAAATTATCTCGAGCCGATTATAAGCCAATCATTGATCGGCTCGAAATCAACTCGTTTACAGCCCTATTTCTATGAAATAAACCTAATAAGCTAAATGTCACTCAATTCTAAGGTAATTAAACACTTAAATACTTAAAGAATAGTTTAAAATAAAAACAATTTATGTGATTCATTTGATGGAGCATTTTTTAAATTCTAGTAAAAATAATCAAAATGTAATAACTTAAAATTATAAAGAAAATCTCATTGTCTATATAAAAGTGGCCCAGATTTAAGTTTGGAGAGAGCTTAAAAATCAAAAGAATTTTGAAGCTCTTTCTTATATTTACAGTGATGATCACCATCGTTATCATCATCGTCAGATCATTATTATCCAACTATCGTTGTTTGATTGCCTTCACCATATTTTTATTTCATTATAACTTCTAAATTGACTACAATCATTTAAGATCAAGTAGGAATGCATTATTTTGTAATCTTACTTCTCGATTTGACAACTCTGAATGTTTACTTGCATCTAAGCAAATCTTGTAATTTTCTCCCTTCCCATATTTTTATGTAATTTTTTTTATCATTTATGCTTTCCTTTTATTTTTAATAGTGCATGAGATATTTGTATAAAATTAAGACATAAACTCTTACTTCATCATAAAAAATTTTCTTATATAATGTATTAAATTAATCATTTGCTCTCTCTTTAAAAAAAATTTTTTACTTTTTTTTATCCTAAATTATAAATTTACCTCTTCTGAAAATTAAAATTGATTTTGACTTTGACTCTCACAATCTATTCACATTTAAGTTATGAGAGGTGGGTCAATGCAATTCTGCCCTTCATACTATATTTTAATATGCAATTTGAAAAAATAAAAAATATATAAATAATTAATTAATATTTATTAAAATAAATAAAATTTGACTGATAACTGACTCGATAAAATTCGAATCTGACCCATTTCATTAAAATACTTCAAGTTGACCCGAATTCAACAAAACTTGACCCGAATGAAACTGGATTTTTTTTTCTTCTGATTAGAATAGGTATTCATTCGTGTTGAGTTCGATAAAATTGATAGCGGAGGTCGCGTCTTTGTATTTATCGCTGGTACTTTGGGCACGGCCGAGTCCCTCTAGCCTTAGGTCTTCCTGCTCGCACCAGCGATCTTGCAATCGGGAGCCGCGGTCGCCGGATTCATCTCAGCAGCCGATACCACCGATCCGCCATGTTCCTCGTTGATTGGTTCTACGGCATCCTCGCATCGTTGGGGCTATGGCAGAAGGAGGCTAAGATTCTTTTCCTGGGTCTTGATAACGCTGGGAAGACGACGCTTCTCCACATGCTCAAAGATGAGGTACGTTTTTAGCGGATCGGTTGGTTAGATTTCGGCTTTCTTTCAATCGGTCGGAAGCTTAGAGAAATTATCTTTGGGGTTTCTCTACATCTATATTTTATCTGCCCTGATTTGATAGCGATTCATCAGATTTTATTGTAAACATTTTTTTTCTTGATATTGATTTTAGGATGGTTTTGTTGAAGTATGATCGAAGGAAGCATCCAGTTTTTAATATGGAAGTTATATTTTTCTTTAACGAAATTGGTTGAGAGACGTAGGGGAATTCTTGAACGAAATTTTTATTTCTGGAATTTATTTTTTGAATGGATCCCAAAATTTGTTTTCAAAGTAGCGAGTGTTGTAATGTGGCGTCCGATGTGTACTTCTTGATGATTTGAATTTTGCATGGCATTCGGGTCTTCCATTTGGTTCAGATCTGGTAATACAAAAAGACTCATTTTATACGAGCTTGCTTTGTTGTCATACTTGTGCAGAGGTTGGTGCAGCATCAACCAACACAGTATCCTACTTCGGAGGAACTTAGTATTGGTAAGATTAAGTTCAAGGCGTTTGATCTTGGAGGGCATCAGATTGCCCGTAGGGTGTGGAAGGATTACTATGCAAAGGTTTGATCCTCCTTTCTGTTAGTCAAAATTTTCTTTTGAGCATCTTATACTGAACTGAACATTGCCCTCCTCGTATTCTCTTTCTCTATTCTGTAAATTTTTTGCCTTTCCCTTTTCTATTATACTTATGCTATAAATTCTAAAATTTGGATTCTTGATGCTGAAGCTTTTATGGAATTTGTTTCGCTCTGATATTTTGTCGCCTATTGAAAATGGCAGAATCACATCTGACATTGATTGTATGATGCCTTCTTTTTTAAAAGTTGCACCGTAATTTTTTTAGAGAAACCTACACTTCAATGAGATGTTAGGTTTTATTGATCTCTATATGGAGTTTCCCTGACGTATGTAGCTTTTTTTTTTTTTTTTTTTGCTACTTAAGCTCTTAAATGACTTATTTGACAAGTATAGTAAAACCTTTGAATCCTTTCCATATATTTTATTTTTTCACCTGCTTCTAGCATATACATTATCTATTTGATTAACAACAAATTTATTTTTTTCAACGTGTTTCTGGAATGTTTGCCCAACTTAATTAAGTGTTAGATGTGATTTTTAGGAAAGAAAATTAAGTGTTGGATAAATTGCTTCCTTAATATTTTGCCCTTATGTATGACTTTCTTTTATTTGTTCGAGGGTTCTCCTTTATGTTATTTGCTCACGATTTCTCTTAGGCGAAACCCCCATAATTAATTACTATTTTTAATCAAAGTAAATAACTCATTATTAATGATTGTTGTAATTCTCTATAATTATTTCACATTGTGATGGTCACTTATGTTGGCTCAGTTTGTTGCATGCGTCTTTTTCTGTTTAGTGCTGCCGTTATGCTTTGAATAGATGGCTGGAGGGATGATTTTAGGCCTTGCCAAGATCTCATACTTCAATAATTAAGTGTCTGTTGGTGTGCCTCCAAGGAGTATTGAAAAAAAAAAGATTATGTTGGGTTGCCTCAAAGTTGATCTTTAAAATACAAGTATACAACATATATATGATGTGTTTAAAAAATATAGAAGAAATTATTATTGTGAATCATTTTCTTAAAACACACAATTAAGATATTTGGGTTAACAGGACCCTTTCTCTCCAATTTATATTTAAGAATATTGTAACCTTCTTCATCAGAGTGAATAGTTTTTTCACCATAGTTTGAACCATCCTTTTGTAGTAAATTTTCTTTGGTTGGAGGCAGCTTGATTTTCTAACTTCTTGTGCCAAGGTTTTTGCCTCAAGTTGGTATCCTTGAGTTCCACTATGACATTTTTCGTTGGATTTTTTTCTCCATTTATAAAGCCTAAGCCTTGACTCGATCAATGCCAAAGTCCCTTGATAGTTCTTTATGCCTCATGGCAAGATAGAAGTTGATTTGATCATCATAAAAGCCAGAGTGCCTGATTTTGTGGTTGTATGACTATCAATGTTGCAACATACTTGAGAGAATATGATTTCACTTATTAAAGCCAGAGTGCCTGATTTTGGATCGAAGAAAGAAATTTCATGATTGCATTTTAATAATGCTTATGTTTTTGGTGATCATCTCATGAAGTTTTGGAGCCTAAAGTAAAGCTTCATCGATGAGGCAATTCCATAAAATTATCTCTTTTAAGCTGTATTAGATTTTGCAAATCGCATAGCTTAAGAGAGAGTGTAATATTTGATGGAAGATCTTTTGGAGACAAAATTAAATTAACAATTTTGAACAATTAGTCAAAGGAATGTGCAAAGCTAGAATTCTCCATGAAATGGTCTAGATAAAAAACAAATCTCATCCATGAAGAAGTTAGGATTCATGGTAGGGGTGGAACCCTCTTAATATGCTTGTTTACTCTTCAATTAAATCTAATTCTATACTTGAGATGGAATTTCATTCTAGAGAAGATGATATCAAGAGAGAAGAAAAGGGCAACTTTCATCTCCCCATTAAAGTTAATATTATTTTCTTGAACACATTCTTTTCAACATATGGGCGACACTTCATTTTTTTTAAGCACCCAGACTTGATTCAACACATGTCAGTATTGGCCATTTTATCATGAAAAAAATTTTCCATCATCTTAATTAAAAAGTATAAAATTTATATAGGAGTGAAAAGAATTTTGAAAAACAAACATCCAGAAACTTTTTGTTAAAAGCCAAGAAGATAAAGGACAATTTTAATGGAGCATATAATTATCCCGGGGTGATGAAATTTGCCACTCGAACGTGTGATACCTATGGCATTTGTGGACACTTTGATCTCCTAGTTGACGATGTTATACACATATGCGTACATACACACATAATTTATTTTATTTACATTTATTTATTTGGAAAATTCATAGAAGAGATGCTAAAATATGAAAGTTGAAACACTTAGCTGTAAAATATCAACCGATGTAAATTGCCTAAATGCGTTTAATAGTTCACAGCCCACTCTTATCCATACGAACACTCCTACTTATTATTTCTTTTAATCATTATAAAAGTATTGAGAAACCCTTAACATTCTCACCCTCGCCAGCTCGCCATAGGACTTTACCTCTCTCTCTCTCTCTCTCTCTCTCTCTCTCTTTCCCTTCCTCCATCACCTTCTTAGTCGTCCCTTCTCTTGCTTTGCTAAAATCAGATCCACCCCACATCTACTCAAGTTGGATCCATTCTTTTATCACTAGATCTACTCCACTATTATTGCTTCCACCTTTGGTGACCTTTGGATCTGCCTCTTAACTTAGATATCTACTTCGCTGTAGTGGAATCAACTCTTAAGCATTGTAGGACTTCACCTCTCTACTTCTTTCTTCACTTCATCTGTCTGTATCATTTACTCAAGTTCTCATGCTCTGTTGAACAAAATTAGGATCCACATCACATCCATGCCTCTATCGTTGGATCTATTTCCCTATCATTGGCTCCATTTTTGGATCTACTCCCCACTAGCTAAATCCAATCTTGAGACTCATATTGTCATTTTCTCCGCATCCTCTATATGCTTGGAAGTCATTAGGTTATCTGCACTGTCAAACAAGTTCTTATGCATTCATGTGTGGATATCATTCCAACATACTTGTGCTCAAATCATGAATATCACTTAATGATTTCCTCTCATTCGCTTTAAACTAATATTGAGCCTCGATCACATCATTTTTCATGATCCAAGTCATCACTTTGGTACTAGAAAAGCATTGGAGATCAATCAAAAACTATATCATACTAAATTCAAAACCATTCGGGATTTCAGACTGAAATTTTGCAGCTCATCTCTGGTTCCGATCTCGCAGGTGGACGCAGTGGTGTACCTGGTCGATGCCTTCGACAAGGAGCGATTTGCCGAGTCAAAGAAGGAGCTGGACGCCCTGCTGTCTGATGATTCCCTGACCAATGTCCCCTTCCTCATCCTGGGAAACAAGATTGACATACCTTACGCGGCATCGGAGGAGGAGCTTCGATACTACTTGGGGCTGACAAACTTCACCACAGGCAAGGGGAAGGTCAACCTCTCTGAATCAACGTCCGCCCTCTCGAAGTCTTCATGTGCAGCATTGTGCGCAAGATGGGCTATGGTGATGGCTTCAAGTGGCTTTCACAGTACATTAAGTAAATCTAAACATCTCTCTCATCCATTTATTTACTTTACTGTTTGTTTGCTGCAGTGATCTTCTTTTCAGAATGTTCCGTTTGATTTTGATTCTCTTTATGTAGAAAAGTATTTTAATGAGTTGTCTTATTTGATATATTTGGGGTGATAATAATGGAAACTGTTTAAAGCTGGATGTAATTTGCAACAACATTTTGGGTTCTGAGTTAAGTTTTGTTAAACTGCTTTATTATGATGAATTCAGTTAATATTTATATTATATTAATTAAATTTTCTCTTGAAGATAAATCTCAAAAAGAGAGCCTCAAGTTCATCATTTCTCTCTTAATTATTGTGCTCTGATTAAGAAGACAAATATATGCAAAATGTCAAATATAAATTACATTATTTTGCAAATCTACATCTCTCATATGTTGGCGAGAGCTCAAATTTGTTATAAGATCAATTTGTTTTTTATTTTAATTTCAAAATCAGTTTCTATTTTAATTATTTATTGTTCGTATACATTATTTTTTTCATATGAAACAAATTATGTTTTATCAAAGAATTGCATCATAATTGTATGGAGCCAACTTTGCTCATGCAAAAAAAATAAAATCATTCTAAAATTATTAATTAATTCATTAAATATTTATTATATAAAATATATCATATTTAGTATACAAATGAATGATATATGAATGGAACGGCCAAAAAACTTTAATAATCATAATAGAATAACAAGAAGATAACATTGTATTATATATATGTTCCTAATATGTCCATTGTAAATACTAAATATTTGTAATGTTAAGCATAAGAATTGCACAGATCAAATGGCATAAACAAAATCATCTGTGCAGAAAATCTGTGGAGTTACATGGCAATGAAAATACTGAAAAATAAAAAAAAATCAAACATATTCTATCACTTTCCTTTGAATCTCTTCTTTCTGATTCATATCTTTCTCCCTTCTTTTCTGGTATAATAACAGCAATAAAAGAATATATTACCGGCTCTCGAACAATCAAAATCATGCTCCCATATTGACACAAACGACTGTAAATAGCAAGCACAATCACCTCTTACTTTCCACTGGTCTTGACCTCTTCCCATCACCGGAAACCGGCTGCCTCGCTGTCCGGCTGGGTGTTTGGGTGGCCCATTCAACACTTTTCTTGATGGAGAAGGGATGTTTCCATGGCTCAAGTTCCTGATTAGTTTGACCAGAAGAAAGATTTAGTATCCAAAACTTGTTCATAGAATAAAGCTAATGAAAAATGGCTGTATGCAGTAAATGGACTTGAATCAAACTTCTACCAGATGGAACCAACAAGGTGAGAGCAAGTGATTTTACCTTACACCCCTTTGCTTGCGGCCTCTTAAGTTTCGACGCACCCCCATCGGCTATGCTAGTAATCTTTGATGCACTCAACTGATTCAGCAACTCTCTCTCTGATGAATCGCTTGTAGAATTTTCGAAATCATCTGAATCGGAATCAATCCGGCTATGATGCAAATCATGGCTCCCTCCTCTCTTCCCACCACCAGCACTAACACTGTTGTTCAGCTGCTGTTCAGGGAAAACTCTCATTTCATTCAGGTATTTTTGGAAGAGCACTTGTTCTTGTTTCCCATCGTCTTCTCTAGAAGTAGCTCTGATCCTGTTGTTCACTACTATTTTGTCAACCCACTCGCCATACCCCCCTATCTCCATCTCATCTTCATCTAGCCGTGGGCAGCTCTCTGGCCAGTGAGAGTCCATGGAGACTTGTAATTCTTCAGCATGGTAATTTGGCTTCTTTTGCCTTAGCAGCTTGTAACCTGTAAATAAAATGAGATTAAAATAGCTGCAGTCGGTATAGTTTCACCTTTTTATTTGCCAAAGGAAATAGAGGATTGATACAATTACCTCAATGTTGCCCGCTTCCCCCAATGACTGCCTGTTACTGGATGGATAGCCCAACTCATCTTCTTCATCATTTAAGCACGCAGAAGAAGTTGCATCAGTCTTCGATCTCGATAAGTCAGGACTGAACTTTGTAGGCCTGAGAGACTCTCCTGCATCCCTTCTTGCCAGTTCCATTTTAAGAGCAGCTATCTGAAAGTGCAACAATGAAGAGAACAAATCAGTAACATGCATTCCGTGCAAGATGGATGAAGTGAGGATAAAGAAACGAGGGATGCGGGAAGACCTGCTCTTTAAGATCTTTAACTTCACTGTTGTCTTTATTCATTTTAGCAGCACCAAGCTCAACTGTGGCTACTCGCTCTGCAAATTTGAGTGTGCTCAGTGTCTCGTTAAGAGCCTCAACCTCTGGACTTATGTGAACAAACATCAGAGTTTTTGCTTGTCCCCCTGCATACAAAAGTAAAAATAAAATAAAAACAAGTTAACTATATAAGAAATCAAAGACTCTTTTCATTCTTTCAACACAGAGTTAAAATCTTACCGAGAGAGTCTTGAAGCAGTTGTGTGAGTTTACTGTTTCGGTATGGGACGTGAGCATTTTTCTGAGCAAGGGAAGCTATTACATCACCTAAAGCTGAGAGTGACTTGTTAATGTGCTGTGCCTCCTTCAATCTCTCTCCTTTAACCTCGGATTTATCAACTCTTTCGCTTCCTGCCAAATCAACAAGGTGCATGCATCCTCGAAGTGCATTGCCAGATGTCAAGTCTTTTCCTTGGACATGAATGGTCAAACAACTGCATACAATTTAACGGTATTCAAATACTGAAATCATGGCTTGCCATGGGGAGTTTGTGGCATGGCTGAGAAAATGAAAACCACGAATTTAATAGGTCTTCAAAACATACCTATGAGAGCGACTGCTGTGATCATTCATAGCTGTATATGACACTGCACGGTTTCTTTGGCCTAAATTCATAATTTCGATTACCTCATCTGTTGATCTAACTGGAACCAAGTTTGCATCAGGCACGCTGAGTCCTTTATTCGAACAGTTTCGAATCTCTAGTGTATGTCCTTGTTAAAGAATCATTCACTTATTGGGAGTCAAAATAAAACAAGATTAAAAAAGAAAAAATGTAAGAGGCAGTGAAGGATATCTTTTGTTGAGACCATCATTAAGCAGATCTCTAACTTGCTCATTGTAAATCTCTACCATCTGAACTGAGATTTCATATGCAAAGGTATCTTTTCGCCGCTCTGAAAGGTAAAAGAGATCATTCAATGCCCTGTAGTTTACACCAAAAGTTTTCTCATTGAGTTCTTTAGGCCCACTCTGCATATTGAATCAAATACAAAATAATTAGTATACTTCACAGTCCAAAGCTTCTTTGAGCTGTTAGCATGAAATGGATAACAGTGTTTTTACCATTGTATGTGTTTTTCCTGAACCTGTTTGACCATAAGCAAAAATACAAACGTTGTAACCATCAAGAACAGATCGAATCAAGGGTCGAGTATCTGAAAAAATCTCCTCTGCAATGAAGCCACACTTGAGTATAGCATGAATAAAACATTCTTCAAAGAGAAACCTAAATGTAAGCTCAACGTTTTTGAACAACCTTGGGTTGATGATGGGCCAAAGACCTTGTTGAAAGTGAAATTTCGGCGTGCATCTTTTCCAGTTTTTGATGACGAAAAATGGTAATATTTTGATCATTGATACCACAAATAGTGCTCATGCTACTCGTTTGACCAGGTAAGAAAGGTCTTACTCGGCAATAAACCCTAATGTTTCCTAATATGGGCAACAAAACTTCAATTCGCAGAAGAATAAATTTACAAAGTTATATACGTATGCTTTATCTTATCCTAACAATTGTACCTTTCAAATCTTGAACTTGATTGTATAGTTTTCTGTTTTCCTCAAGAACTTTATGATATCCTGATGCAGCACTTGCTAGGGTACGTAGTTGATTTCCTGATGCACAAAGATAAATGAACTAATTAACAATAAAGAAAGATCTACACAGTACAGAGCTTAATCTAGTGCAAAGTTAGAAACTACCAAAACTTACCAAGATTACCAAATTCTTCGAAGTGATGTTTCTTCAAATACACCATACTAATCTTAGTCAACTGAAGGGCACGTTTCAGTTCCTAGAAGCATTAAAAGCAGAAGCACTTTTAGAATTGATCAATGGCAAGGAATTCAAGAAGATAAATGATGAGCAAGAGGTACCTGAATCTCTTTCTGTTGACGATCAAAAATTAGTTGTTGCCTGATAAGCCTCTCCTTTAAGGCCTTCTGTTTCATTTCCTTTGCTTGCTGCTTACCAAGGTTCTCTATCTTTGTTTTTTCTTCCATCTCTATCGGATCAATCTCTTTTATTGATTTTGCTTCATGCTGCTGCTGAAAATGCTTTTCTTGATGGGATTTCGTTTCTAGTTTCAATTGCTGCTCCATAAGCATAACCCTCTCTTTTAATTCTCTCATCTCATCTTCCTTCTCTTGTTGTTTCACACGGCTCTCCTTTAACTCGTTTTCAGCATTCTCCTTCATGTTTGCTTCTTCTTCGTTTCTTTTAGAAACATTTCCTTGTACTTCCATCTAAAGCATTTTAAATGTTCAACAAACATTTAGGTTGAGTATCAATTTCATTCAAAGAAATTGAAGAAGGCTCATCATCATTAGCTTTATCCCAATTATTTGAGAAAAGCTTATTAAATCAATTTGATTCATGATCAATAACAAAATTATGATTTGTTAGGATTTCATTACAGTAACTTTTATTTTACTTCCATCCAAACAAAGCCTTAATGATAGCATGAACACCAATATTCTTATCATAAGTACATTAAATTTTTCCTAAGAACATTACATAAGCAATACGATGCTCTCACTGGAGGTGATAACTAAAAATACGTTTGCCTCCAAGGCAAAAGAAAACTCTTCTTATTTGTAAGCAGATTTGTTAGTAAAATTGTTCACAAGAAAGAAGATTTCTTCAAGAAGGCTTTTCAAGAGGGATAAAGTAGTTCTCTATTGAAATAAAGATCAAAATGAAAGCTCCATTGTGGTTGTAGTACAATCCTTCATATTTTCAAAGAGATCTCTTAAAAACGTGGATTAGGACTTGGAAGATAAATAAAATGCCTTCTCTACTGCGTGAAAAGGCAAAGGCTCCATTGGGATAGCTAATTTGTTGTTTAAAAGAAAAAATAAGTATTACTAAAGCTAAAATTATACATGGTTATGGATAAACTGGCCACATAAAATAATAAACTCAATCATTGCAATTTCTTTATTAGAAGAGAATGTATGGAAATGAGCACAAAGGTAGAAATTATTTCATCACAGAAAATGTGCAGAGAGAACAAGGATTACTCTTTGCTGCACGATAAAGAGAGAATTTCTAATCTAGTTATTAAAGTCAGAAGACATAAAACCCACCATCTCCTTTGGGTTGCCAATGCGTCGCTCAAATTCTTGCATCACTTTATTTAACATTGTCTCCACAAGCTGCAAGAAAAATAATCTCTCTCTTCATATTCAGTCACAGCATTGGTTAACCAAAACAAGAAAACAGAAGGGTAAACTCACAAGTGGAACTTCTTCGGCTTCTTATTAGACAAAGCTGTTTGAAGCAGCATATTGAGAGAATGTGAATTTTTCTGTGAACCAAACCATTGTAGATTTTAGTTAATGAGTATGAATCAACTAGATGCAGTACAGAAACAAGGTTCAACAGACCAACCATTTCCGTTGATTGTTCTAAAAAATCCCCATTGAAATTATCTTCCGAGGAGAGATCATCAGATGATTTTGCAGGTAATGATTGGGTTCGAGAAACAAAATTCATAAAAGGATCAGAGCTTTTTCTCATAAAATGTTTCGATGAGCTTCCGGGTCTTGTTATCCCACCAAATTTTGAAGAACCATTTTTGCCTGCTTGTTTGCCTTCAGCGTATGATTTAAGAGCCAGAACAGAGTCCACAACCCTAGAGCTTTTCCCTCCCTAAGAAACGAATAAATATAAGTGAGTTGAATCAATAAAACATAAATGGAAAATTTTCCTCCTTTTCTCATTCCTGAAGAATATAGCTTGCAAACTATTCTAATAAAAGTCCTATAAAGCAATTCCATTAAAAGCATAAAACTTACAAGATGAACAATGTTTATAATTTTATGATGTTACAAATCAACCATAAGAAAGGTAATGATAAGGTTTCTTGTTTGTAGAAAGTGTAGAAGTGAGAAACATTTGAGAGCTGGTGGAAAAGTTCTCATTGACACAATTCAACTAAGAAACTTGTGCCAGGGAAATTCATGATAGTTTATAATCCACTTCTTGACCTCCCTAAACTATACAAGAAGATCAAGACACTGTTGAGAAGCACATCAAACTTAAACACCAAACACAAATTTTTAAAATCAAAAAGAGTTAGTCATGCACACCTTTTCAAGATCAGATGCCTCAAATGTGGGAAGTCCCATGTCTTGAAGTGCCACAAGGAAGTTTCTCACATTCTCAAAGTACTGGTATGCTGATAATGGTGCTCCATCTGGGATGACAAGTGAATCGACGGGAACTTCTACGACCTATGAAACATTATTCAATCAAATATTGAATAAATAAAAGGGTTTTGATAATAACTTGTAAATTTTTTGAAGAATTGACCTTTGGTATTGTCCCGGGTTGTACTTTGTTGAGGACATTGCAAAGGATTATTCCATTTCTGAGCCCAATCCTGAATTCTTCCTCTGAAGGCTCCTCCAAATCCTTCGCTCCTACGACACCCACGGTCCTTCTCAGCCATGCAGCTGCCTCATACCTTCTTGCGGCTGCCATTGTTTACAAAAGAAGGATACTTTGAAACATATCTTTCAAATTTACAGACCATTCAACTAAACTGCTAATGTTGGCACAGTTCATAAGCGATGCATTCGTTTTTGGACATTGGAACGTTCAACCTTTTAGCATTGAGAATGACACTCAATAAAATAGAATGGATAGAACTGCACCTAGCGAAAAAAAAAAGGTTCTCAAAGAGGACTGCAGAAATCAAATTATATGATACTAGGATCATTTGAAAGGGGAATAAATATTTTTTAAGTCAAAGGCTCAATGCACACCATTTAGACAAAGATCATGTAAAATGTGTGGGGAGAAATGTGGAAGGGAAAACTAATTATGAAGTTCAGTTAAAGATCAATAATGATTAAGAGAAAGTTCCATAAAAACGTAAAATTTCAACGTTTAAGTCACAGAGAGCAAAAACTGAAGACATCCTTTAGAATAACCATCATCACATACTAAGTGACAATCATAAAAAATATTAAACAAGGAAATAAAAATTACCTGACAGAAAGAATCCTATATATCAAGCAAATACATTTAAAAAGAAAACTATAATATTCAAAATTATAAAAAAGATAGATAACATGGGGTCTCTTCCTTTACATTCTATATGGAAACAAATCATCAAGCACCCAACACCACCTTCCTTTTGACAAATCAACGACCAACCAATTTTCCGACGACAACCGGAAATCCACAATTTCAATAAAACAACAGAATTAAAATCCCATCCAACACCCCTCCCCCCAACCCCCAAAAAAAAATTTCCTTTAAAAAAAAACAAAAAAGAAACCAGGATCACCTGCTTCCTCGGCTCTCCTTGTCGCCAGGTCGATGTCAGTCAACCTCGTCGCATGCTGCTTTAGCACATCCTCCACCACGGATTCCATGGAGATCGACAAAATCCCCTCCGACGACATCCCTTCCCACTTTATCCCAATCCCTAGAAAAATATTTTTCTCAAATAAATTCGATGAAATCGTAATCCACAAACCAATTCAATTCTACATTATTGAACGGCCACATTTCCTCCGAACAAATTGGAAGAGGAAACTCCAAGAAGATATTGACCGAGGGAACGAGAGACAAAGAGATGGCGAGCTAAGGAAGGAAGAAAGTGAGAGTTTCTGGGGTTCCCTTCGTTATGATGTTCAACGAAAAAGTATGGCCACCTCTTCGCTTTCTCTCTCTCTTTCTGAGAAAAGAAAAACCCATGAGACATCCGAGTCTCCCGCTCAGACGGGAAGGTGAGGCCAACGGTTAGGGGGAATATCTAATAAAAAGAAGGGATATTTATAAATTAATCATCTAAAATATATATATTTATAATTTGATCATTTTCATTATTTTTTTAAACTATGAAACTCATATATGCGCATGCCATGATCAAATCGTTATGAATTTTTCAAAAATAAAAAATATGGGTTAGATTTTTGTTATGAATTTCAATATTTGAATGTCAATTTGAAATTTTGATATTAAAATATGATTAGTTTGTAAATATGTAAGAATAAGATGATAGTGCATGTAAAAGCCCCTAAAAAGAAAAAAAAAGCTATGGTTGACTGCAAAAGTTAGCGTTTTGACTTGGGATATATATATATATATATATATATATATATATATATATATATATATATATATATATCTAAATTGAATCTAAAATATATAACAAAAAATATATAATATATAACTAAAAAAGAGAATAAATTTAAATAATCAAAATAATCAATAAATGAAATAAAAAAAGAAGAAGAATTACTAGATAAAAGATTCAGATAGTTTGTATTCGTATACACTATTGCTCTTATTTCTTAGCTTGGCTTAAAAGGTTAGAGCACCTTCTCCTTCGATTTCAACTAGGCAAACAGAACTCCCAGAACTTCCTTTCTTGATTCACCCTTGGAGAACGAGAACGGAACTTGCTCTAATCCTTCTCGTTCGATCCATATTCCATAGCTTCTGCTTTCTCTAGAGCCTTTGGAAAGTCGTTTGTTTTATATATATATATATATATATATTAAGGCACACATAATTATTTTAAAATTTTTAATTCTTGTATCTGTTTCATACTAATAAGGTATACATTATTGTATAGTGTATATTATTATTATTATACTTGGTTTTTTTATCATAATTTAAGCATTCAGTGGGTTGATTCTTGGAATCCGGCAGATCCTCAGTGAATTTAAGCATTCGTAGTGTGGGGCTGTAGATGCCCATTTAGAATACTTATGCAATTTTGGAAAGATCAAATTTAATTGCTTTTATATTATTTTGTAGAAGAATTCACTTAAATTTAAAGCAACTTAAATTGAGTGATAGTTGAAATTTATGAAAAATTAATACATTTGAAATATATTTAGAATTTAAGCAACGCCATCTTGTAACATTAATGTATGATCTCGTGGTGGCGTAATAATTTTTTAAAATCTTATTCAATTATTTATATTAATATTTATTTGTTTGCATTTAATTCATACTCTGAGTTTCTGAGTAGCTTTCTGATAAAGTAAGTTTAAGACATTCTTATTTAAAGACATTTAGAATTTTTTTTGTGAGTAAGTTTGGCTTCGATTCATCTTTTTTTTCATTTAAATTTAATTTAAGCTTATTAATACTCTTATTTAATCCTATTTAAACTTTGTGTGTGATCCAAATTTAGTTACTCTGTGTCCAGACGCGTGGGACTATTTTGACCTACCCTGCATGCTCTTCTAAGTGGGCGTCGGTGTCATACGCCCGCGTTAAATGGTCTTCAAAGCGTGAGAGCGAGCTCATTTTTCTGAAATAATGAGGTCTTCTCAATTTTAATTCATATTTTAATTTTGAGCTTAGAGTTTATTTTTATTAAATTAAATTCCTGTAACACAAATTTATTGACCTCTCATCTTTCGTATAAGAACATGCTACCTTTGCACGCCTCTGTCTGCTGCCGGTGTCAGTCATTCTTTCGTCTTAAAACCCACACTCACTAAGGAGAGTCACATCACTCTACTTGATAATGGTCTTCAAACACCTGTAATTTCAATTCATATTTTAATTTTGAACTTAAAGTTTATTTTGTATTAAATTAATTAAGTCATCATCAGCCCAATTTATGACCTAGTCTTCGCTGGGAGGCTGCAAGCTAACCGCTATGCAAGCCTTACTGATTAATCGCGTATTCAAACCACACTATTTTTGGTATGGAGAGCAATTTATCAGTTTAATATTTAGCGTAATGAGATCTTGAATACCTTTAATCACAAAGAACTAAGTAAGCTTGCATTTTAAGCTGCAACCTCCGCTTCTGACATAGAATGAACTTTCAGGCCTTAAGATGGGGCTGTGTTAAGAGCAGGAATAAGGCAATCCAGTGATTTTTCCTATCAGTTATAGATAGGGAGCATGAAAACAAATCCCTTGCAATAACAAGCTCTATGTTTTGGGCCCTAAACTCCCTACAGTCTTTGTCAAAGCAGAGCATGAGTATCCCACAAGGAATATTTTCATAATCAATATTTACACTAAAGAGCCCATTGTAGCATCTAATACAGTAAACCCTGTACAGATCCAGAAGACTTTGTATTGCACTTTTTCTCACGGAGATCTTCTTATCACGTAGACGTTCTATGGCTTTTAGCACCAACTTTGATGAAAATATGATAGATTGGAGCTGGCTAGATTACAGATATAGCTTGAGTTCTCACTTTATCTTCAAAATCTAAAACCCTTCCCTCCACAGCAACAAGAATACAATGTGCCTCATCTGCAGAGGTATTGGCCTGATAAGCTTCCTTTGCACATGCTAGTGAAGTTAGTCTTACTTCAGTAGACTTATCAGAGAATCTTCTCAAGAACTCTGAAAAAAAAAAATGGTCGGTGTTCCTGACCAAACAGAGCTTAGATAGAACAAAAGCTTCCCAATTAACTGAACTGCCTTCATGCGTTCATCTGCCTGATCAATTAGCAGTTCCATCATCATTGTTACCATCAAAACCACCACAATCAATCTTGTGATTCTTATCTACATTATACTTGTCCAGCATACAGGATTTCAAAAAGCTGCAGACAGAGGTCTCCAACTTTGACGCACAATCTTGGATGACAGAAACAGCAAGCCTGAATGATGTAGCCTTTTCCTGCCTTAGAAAATTTTGTAGTATCACACACACTATACGTGGTGCAACCTGTTGTTCTAGAATGCTTGTCATAATTGACAAGATAGTTTGCACCAAACCATTCTGAATTTTACATCTCGCAATTTTGAATAACTCGTCAAACATTTCGGTTGCTAAATCATCAAAGCCCCCAAGCATAATAAAATAAAGATCTACAGTAAGGAACTATCTCCAGTATCTTTAACCTTCTTGTGGAATGTGGACTGTTGGAATCCGTTAGACACTTGAACACATGAGCAATAAGCCTAAAAAGTTCCTTAAATACTTCTTCATAACTGACAATAATGCAAACTCCGTGAGCTGATTTCGTTCCAATTTGCTCAACGAGATTGAATGACAGTCCATTTAGCTTTTCACCGTCAAGCTCTGCTCCTCTCTCTACAGCACTCTGCCGATTCCTACTCTAGCTCGACTCGACAAAAGCAGAGAGAACGCACAAGAGAGAAGGGAACCGAGAAGAATCAAAATGGCTTCTCCGGCTAGAGGGATTCAGCTCGCAGCAGCGACGGACGGATGGGAGGTTCAAGTTCTACGGCCAACTACTTGGAACGGATGGGAAAGAGGGAGTTGGACTCGATTTGCTCAAGAGGGACGGGCGGATAGCTCGCCCGATCACTCGGCTGATCGAGAGGAGCGACCGAAAGAGGATCAGCTACTTATGTGCTAATGGCTACAGCAAGGCATTCGGTCAGAGTAGCAAAAGGGAGAGGGAGTCGCTCGCGATGGATGAACCGAGAGGGAGATCAAGAGGGAAAGCGCTAGAGCCGCACGAGATGTGAGAGTAAAATTCGAGAAAAATAAAAGATCGCTGGCATGTCTCTTGACGCCACTCTTAGTTTTTTTTTGTTTTTTTTACTTTAGCCCCTTTTTTATTTTTTATTTTATTTTTTATATTTGGCTGAATAATAAAAATTGAGAGTCGGTCGTTTCATCCAATGAAAGCTGTCCATTTCATCTGATGGAGTGGGGATGGTATGAGCTTGGGCGGCGGGCCATTTAAATCGGTTTAATTTTTAAATTAATTCTTAATAAAAATGTAATTAGCTAATTGATCTTTAAAAAAAATAAATTTAAAATAAGTCGAATCAGCTGGCGACTTGATACTAAAATTTTTTAAAAAAAAAAATGAAATTTCTTTTGCGTGGTTTTAGAAAGCATCCGAGAGAGAGAAAGCATGAGGGAGAGAGAGAACGGGGAGAGAGAGAGAGAGGCATGCAGAGAGAGAGAGAGGCATGCGATTTTATTTTTATTAATTTTTTTAATTAATATAATTATTTAAAAATATTTAAAATATATAATTTAAATATATATTTAATAACTAAAATATTAATAACTAAATATTTATATTAATTATTAATATATATATATATATATAATTTAATATATAATTTAAAAATATTTTTTTTATAAATTTATTTAATATTTTTTTAATTAATTATAATTATTTAAAATATATAATTTTTTTAATTGTTAATATATAATTTAAAATATTTTAAAATATAAATAAATAATAATTTTTAAATAAAGAAAGGAATAAATTATATAAATATTTTTTAAGTTATATAAATAATTTAAAAATATTTAAAAATATAAATAAATAATTTTTTAATAAATAAAATAAATAAAGGAATAAATTATATAAATATTTTATATATATATAAAGTAACATATATATATATATATATATATATATATATATATATATATATATATATATATATATATATATATATATATATATATATATATATATATATATATATATATAGTTATTTATATATTTAAATTATATAAATATTTTTAAGTTATATAAATAATTTAAAAATATTTAAAATATATAAATAAATAATTTTTAATAAATAAATAAATAAGGAATAAATTATTTAAATATTTTTAAATTATATATTAACAAAAATTAATAAAAATTAAATATTTTAAATAATTATATTAATTAATAAAAATATTAAATAAATTTATAAATATAATTAAAAATATTTTTAAATTATATATTAAATTATATATATATAAATAAATAAATTAATAACTAAATATATAAATATTTAGTTATTAAATATTTTATAAAAATATATTTAAATTATATATTTTAAATATTTTAAATAATTATATTAATTAAAAAAATTAATAAAAATAAAACCGCATGCCTCTCTCTCTCTCTCTCTCCCGTTCTCTCTCCTTGTACTTTTCTCTCTCGGATGCTTTCTAAAACCACGCAAAATTTCATTTTTTTTTAATCGTCCAGTCATGGGGCAGGCGACTAAACAGCGTCAGTAAGTGGACTGATTTATTTTAAATTTTTTTTTTTTATTTAATTACGTTTTTATTAAGGATTAATTTAAAAATTAAGCCTTAAAAGTCATTTAGGAGGCTATAGCAAAGGGAAAATGACAAAATATCAGAAAGGATATATGATGAGACATGAAGAACAATATGAAAATATCTTAAATAAAATAAATAAATTTTTTTATAATTGATACCTCATTATAAAGAGTATTTGATAATTACTCATTGCAATTTCTTCATTCTCCTCTAATTTGTAAACGAGCACACTAGAAAAAAAATTGTACCATGAAAATGATGTGTTAGCATAGTGGAATCAGGAATGTGAGTGTTATTAGAATTAAAGTTGGATAACAGAGATATTTATAAAGAGTTATTTTCCTTTAACTGATTAGATCAACTCTAATTCAGATTTCTATGTTGGCATAATCATAAAGTTAATATATATATCAATCTTAGGTTATTTTGATATAGCGGTGCGATTAACATGATCGGGAGGCCGTTTTGATTTTCGTCGGTGTATTTCATTTTGATTTTGTTGTTGTGATTGCTCGAAATTCATGCATAGTCATCCGAATTGAACGCGAATAATTTCATTTAATAGGTTTTGATTTATTTGAGGCGCTATTAATTTTGTGAGCAGGAGATTCGTTCGCGATCGCGATTCTCGACCTCGATGTGATGTGCTTGTGGCGCTTGATGATTGACCATCAAATTATGCAATATGCATATTCTAATCAACTTCGATGTTCTAAATGCGATGGTGGAGTCCATTCATCGATTGGAGATCTTTTCAACTGATTTTCAGCACCGTTGAGTGTATTTCAGCTCTGATTTGTGCGCTTTTGCATCCAAAATCCGTCGAATTCGACTTGTGAGCTTAACTTAACTTATGGTGCATGCATGGAGGTCAACAAATGCCCCTCAACAAATATGATTTGTGCATGGAGTGAGTCATGTTTGTTGAAAATTGGTTGACCCTTTGGGTTGGCCGTGGGTCTTGGATCAATTCAGCCTTCAACTTCTATAGGTTCACTGAAGACCTTCTTCCACCATCTATTCTGCTGATGGGTTGTTGAAAGTCTCTCTCTTTCTTTTTCTTCCGATTTTATTTCCTCAGATGGCATGGTCAACAAATGCCCTCAACATATGATTTGTGCATGGAGTGAGTCATGTTTGTTGAAAATTGGTTGACCACTTTGGGTTGTAGTGGGTCTTGGATCAATTCAGCCTTCAACTTCTATAGGTTCACTGAAGACCTTCTTCCACCATCTATTCTCTGCTTTGATGGGTTCGCTGAAAGTCTCTTTCTTTTGCGTCTTCACAGATTTTTATTTCCTCCGACCCTAGCTTCATACTTGATCAGGTTGGATGTAGGAATCAATTTGTTTACTTTGAGATTTGAAATTCCTTACGTCTAGCTTTAAGCAGTTCTTGAAGGTACATATAGATGATCTAGCCTTACGGATCATATTAGATGTCTATAATGTTGAGTTGTGCTTATGAGGCGAATAACCACAAAATTCTTTTGATTCGGCCATTGCCTTTGTGCGAACTATAAAATTATTTCCTTGGTTCTATGCTTTCTGCTTTGGCAGACTTGATGAGGAAATTAGTTTTGATCTATGCTTTGTGCTTGACCAGACTACTTAAAAAGAGGTTGAAATATCACCTTTCAAGCAATATAGGGATTAATTTGAGGCTGCTCTGAATTAAGAGTTGTTTCCTTAGATTGTCTTGATCCATTGATCAAGTAAGAAAATCTCTTGGATTCTGGTTGCTTGTAACCACTAAGCTGGATTTGGTTTGGGATTAAACACATACCATCATTGTATTGTGAAGCTTCATTAAGCTTTTCTTGCGGCTTATTGTGAGTGAGGAGGCGACTTCGACCATTTATGGGCTTGTTGAGTCTGACCTTTAGAACCTACTCGAGCCTTCGACTTAAGCTGTGGTGGATTGGTGATTTAGTCATCAGACTAATGAACGGAGGCTCTTTCACTGTGGCCTTTTCTTATGGCTTGTTGAGTGAGAAGAACATCAGCAACTCAGCCATTTATGGACTTGTTAAGTCCAGGCTTTAGAACTCATCCAAGTCCTAGACTTGAATATGTAGAGGCTGATGTTTTTCTAACTTATTTGATTAAAGCTTCCAAAATTGGGAGTTCTTTTCGCTTGATCTTCAAAATTTGATGAATCTTGGAGAGAAACTTTTTTTGAGATCTTTTCATCATGCAGTTGATTCTTTTTTATTCTTAAGAGCACGCAATTTGATCATAATAGTTATAGATATATTCAAGGATCTCGGCATAAAGCTCAATGTCAACCTGAATGCATATACAAGAAACTCTCCTATTTCACAGGGAAGGATTGAACAACATTGATTTATCAAAACTAAAAAAGTTTCCCCTGACTAACAAGGGATTGCAGACTAGTTCAAAAATATAATATAGGGCTTGAACTTCTTTAATATAATAAATATAACATATTTTGATCACCATATATATTTATCTAAGAATCTCGGCTTGAAGCACGATGTCAACTTAGCTAAATATATAAAAATGCCACATGTCTAATAGGGGGGCTTTCATAGTAATTGTTGAGAGAATTTGGAATGTCTTTGGTCCTATATTTTATGCTCTCTAACTTGTTGAAGACTTCCTCCTAAGAGTTTGAAATTTATATTTTTTTCTCCTGTCCTGGCTTTGTGCCTTGGTGGACTTAATGGAGTTGATGGTTTTTTTGTTGAGATGAGAACATCTTCGGTCTTATGATTTGAGCTTTGAGGGACTTATTAAAGACTCCATCTCAGAGATTCTTATCTTATATTTTCTTCTATTTTGGCTTTGTGCCTTAACGAATTTGATGAAAGAAAGTCCTGAATTACTTTAAAGACTTGTCAGGTAATACGAAATTACCTTCCACCCCAGCTTTCTGCTTTCGTGGACTTATAGAAGGATGTCTGCCGATGACCTAGGCCTTAGAACTTGTGTTGGGTCAATAGCAATAAATAGTCATAAGTCCTATGCTTTGCGCGTAACAGACATAGTGATGACATAACTCCCTTAGTTCAGCCTTTGGCTTTGTATGAACATTGGGATGGCTTCTTCGGTCCCTTGATTTTTGCTTGGTTAGACTTGCTAAAGAAAAGTTTCCTTCGATCTTTGCTTTTTCCTTGACATACTTATTGAAAGAATTAAACTTTTATAATTTTCATTAATACTAAATGCAGCTTAGTGCCATCTCGAGTAAGGATATTTTATTGAATTTTGGAATTACCTTATGACCATTAGAGTTGAACTCCCAATCTGGGCCACTTGAACTCACCAAGTTGAAGGGATTTAGAGATTTTGATGCTCTTGTCTTTGAACTAACAAAGTAGGGAGATCTCTTACTCTGACCTTTCTGGTGCATTGAGTAAGCGGACACTGTCGGCTGACTCATATATTTGACTTGTTGAATCGACCTTATGCACTACTTTGGTTTTGACAATTGATGGAGGATTTCATCATCGGGCTAATGAGATGGGGAATCACTTACTGCGACCTTTGTGGTGTGTTGAGTAAGCAGACCTGTCAGCGACTCGACCATATATTGGGCTTATTGAGTCCGACCTTATGCACCCACTCGAGCCTTAGATTTGATCTAAGAATGGAAGATGTGTTTCTAACTTGATTTGTTGTAGTTTGCAGACTTGAAAATTTCTCTTTTTGGCCGGTAAGACTTTGAGACTTGTGAACTTTGAATACATAATTTGAATATGTATATGGGGATCTCGGCCTTAGGCGTGATGTCAACCCAAATATAATAGAAAGGCCCCATGTTTCACAAAGAGAGCCTGACATTTTGCTATAAAATTTAAAAATGCCCCTTGTCTGACAGAAAGATTTTTACTTCATTTCAAAAATGCATTCTTGTATTACCAGAGAATTTCTAAGCAAAACTTATACATGTAATGATTGTGAGGAATTATTAATCTTCTCTACACTAGGACCAATTCTCCTTCTTGAAAAGCTCAAAGATGAATTTTATGATAGAATACTTTGGATATCATGGCTTGGTAGACTTCTAAATTCTGCTGAGCTTTGAACCTAACTTCATCAAGCATGTCAAGCTCTTCCATCTATAGATGGGCATTCTCATCTTGAGTGAGATTAAGTTGAATGGCTACTCAGAGCGAGGGTAGTTCAACTTCAAATGGTAGAACTGCTTCAGCTCTAAACACCGGTGCATAAGGAATGGATTTTGTAGGTTTTTTATAAGTGGTATTATAGGCCCATAATGCTTCCATAAGCTTAATATGTCACTTCCTTTTATTTTTGATGAGGAACTTTCTAAGCAACTTGGCTAGTGTTTTATTAAAAGCTTCTACTAAGCTAATTGTTCTTGGATTATAAATTGATGAGTATCGCCAATCAATCTTATGTCGATTAGTAAATCTATAAATTTAAGTGTCTTGAAGGTTGGACCATTGTCTGAGATAATCTGGCATGACACACCAAATCTATAGACAATATTGAGGGTGAAGAAGTTGGTCACGTGCTTGGCTGTGACTTCCTTGAATGGAGCGGCTTCAGTCCACTTAGAGAAATAATCAATGGCTGTTATGATTAAGTGAAGACCAACTAATGATGGTGGGTCAATTGGTCTAATTATATCCATTCCTCATCATTCGAATGGCCAAGATGTTATCATTAGGTGTAACGAGTTTGGAGGCTAATGAATGATGTTGCCGTGAACCTGGCCCTCATGACATCTCTTGGCATGATCGATATAATCATTTACCATGGATGGCCAGTAGTATCCTATTCTTTTGATTTTGAAAGCCATTTTAGTACCTGATTAGTGTGTGCCATAGAGTTCTTTGTGGATCTCAGCATTTATTTTATTGTCTTCTTCTATTCCCAGGCACCATAGCCACATCTATTCAAAGGACCTATGATATAAGGTATTTCCAATATAAGCATATAGTCGAAGTCTTCTCTCGAGTTGTGCAACTATCGACTTATTGCTTGGTAGTTTGCTTCACTTAAAATAATCAACGAAGGGTTGTTTCCAATCTTCCTTCTCTTATACTATAAGGATTTTATTTTGTGGTTTTGGTGCTTTCACAATTTGAGGTCTTTCCTCTTGAATAGTTTGAAGCTTATCTTATTGACTTTGGGAAGTGATTTGTAAGGAAATGTGAGAAGCAACATAAGCTGCATCCTGCTAGTTTGCATTTGATGACCCCTCTTCTAGTGAGGATTTTAGGTTTACTGGCTCTAGACCTGACAAGTACAAATGCTAATTAGTATATATTCTTCATCATCCATAATCATCATTTCATTAGCTAACTTAGCAATGCAATCAGCTTTACTATTTCTAGCTTGAGAGACCTGGGTTATAATGATGTTTGGAATTTACTTCATAAGCTCGAGAACTCGTTTATTGATTTTGTAAATACCCAGTACTTGATTAATGATGAGTTGAGAATCACCATAAACTTGCAGATTTTAGATTCTCATAGAGATGGCTTCCTTCAGACTTGCCACCAACACTTCATATTCTACTTCATTGTTGGTTTGTGGCTCAATTAACTTGTATGAGTGCCTCATTATACCCCCTTCTGGCATGATCAAAATGATGCCAATGCTAGCTCGAGCCTTCAGAACATTTGAGGGTTGAGTGTATTTGATGGATGAAGCTCCATTAAAATTTAATTCTCATATTTGCTGCTTTTCCTTTTCATATATGATGATCACATTGAAGATCATCATTAGTGATGAAGTCGAGATAAGATCTCAGAAGTCTACTAGAATTTGCCCTTTCACTTGCTGGGGAACATATGTGATGTATTATCAGAAGAACATTATAATCGTGGCAAACAATATGTCAATGTTGGTCTTATCATCAAGAACTTCAGTGGATCGATCCTTGAGATGAGAGTAATTTTATAAGATAACATGTAATAACGAAGCTTATGGATAGCAAAAATCAAAGCCTAATAATGCTTCTCGATTGAAGAGAATTTCATTTTCGTTACTATTAGCCTTCAACTATTGTAATATGAGCATTCTCCTTTCACTCATCATTGTGTTGTGCCAACAGAGCATGTATAAATTCTTCCAGTGCTATTGTATACAAGATGAGAGATTTTTCTGGGATTGGTGCTGCGAGAATGGAAAAATTCAATAGATACTTCTTGATACTATCAAAAGCCTCTCGACATTCTTTGTCCCATTTGAAAGAAGTATCCTTTTACATCAGCTTCTTCCTCTTAGATGTGGATCTTTGATCGACGCCTCCAATAAATTTCTGGCTTGAAGGATTGTGATCGAACCTGACCTCCTCTCGAAGATATGGAGCTGTTTGGTGATAGGATCCCTTGGATGACTCTCTAAGGTGTCGATCATCATAAATCTCATCACATATGACCTTTTTTTCTAAGGTTCCCATTCTTGATGAGTTTTATTTATGGTGAATCTCTAGGAGTACAGCCCAGATGTCATGCCGCTGTCTTTCTTTAAAGCAGTTTCACTTTGAGGCTTTGGCCTCCAAATTTGCTGATCTTTTTACCGGGACCATTCGATGATGGATTCTTAGACTTGTGGTCTAAGTGTCACACCTCGATGCTCACGATGTGGGACTTGATTTGGTTGATATCTTGTTGGGGTTGTAGGAGGAGGTCTCCTTGGAGGTGCAACTCTAGCCTTCCTGATGACAGGACCTTGATATTTTCTTTTCATCAGTAATTTCTATTTAGCAACTTTGAGGACCCGATGCACTCTTCAATATACAATTTTGATTTTCCTCACTAGAAGCGAGGCGATGTTATCGAGTTTGAATGATATTTGATTTGATATAAGCGATTTGCTCTTTGTATGTTAAACTTGTTATGGGTTGGGACACTCGCTTATGGTTCCATAGCAGGTTATACAATTTTCTATTTGAATAATAGTTGTTGAGCACATAGTTCATCATTTCACTTTCTCCGCTGCCTCTGAGTTAGCTTGCTTCCAGATGAAGAAGCTTTTGTGTCACTACTTCTTCTCGAGGCTTTGACCTCCATATTTATTTTCCTTTTTGCCGGGACCTTTTGGCGGCAAATTCTTGGACATATGGTCCAGGTGTCACGCCCTGATGCTCACCAAGCAGGGCTTATTTAGAACGATCTTGAGTTCTTACTACCATTGATGGTAGCTTTTGTAGTGGAGCATGTTTGGTTTTTTTTGATAATTACATTTGATACCTCTTCTTCATAAGACTTTTTTTCCTCAGAACTCTGCACTCTAGAGGGCCAGTCTCTGGAATCTTCTGGGGTTATAGTTTTGTGTTGCTCTTAGAATGATTGTCCTATCACCCAAGCTTGAGATTTTCAAATTTGTTGTGGGTGGGAACACTCGCTTTTGGCATCATGTATGAGCGCATGACTGGAAATTTAGGCAGTAATTGATGAGCTTGTAGTTTAGCATTTCTTCTCCTTTTTTACCTTCCACTCAATTTTCCTCCAGAAGAGGATGCTTCAGCATCAAACCTTCCTAGTACGAAAGGTTCAATTGGCAGAGTGGTTGCATTCACAAGAATGAAACTTTTGATTCCGGTATCTCTTTTCATGGCGGAGAATCAATCTTTTTAATGCAAAGGTTCTATTTAGGAACTTAGGTAGTAGTATTTCTCCTCCCATGCATGTTGTACAATATGCGGTGTTTTTACATAAATGGTGGAAAGTCTACACTATCAAATTGGATGGTAGCTCACATCTCATGATTATTGATTAACATTTGAGGCAGTCATTCGAGACTTGCATGATGGTGTGTGTGCTCACGAAGATCCATCTTTGCAAATAAAAGATGGAGATTAGTAATCAGTAATTGATATATTACCCCACACTTTCAAAATGCAGAGAAATAACAGAACAAGCTGATATAGAGAATAAGCATATTAGTCATAAGGACATGATTGACTTAGATTTTAAACTTATAATGTTCCACTGCTATTGGAGCTTAGATTCGACTAGTCAAAGATGGAAAGAGAAACCTGTCCCCAGCAAAGTCACCAGAAATCTGCGGGCTCCAAAAATTCACCACTGACCTCTCGATGAAGAGAATGATTTAAATGTCGGTGAAATTTTCAGAAGGTTGTTGACCTCATTTTTTAGAATGAGCTCTCAACCCCTCCATCTTAGACATAGGACTCCTCTTAGGCTTTAAGAGTTCTTTAGTCTTAAGATACATGATTAGGTGGACCCTGACCTAGCTAGAAGACTTAGAAGAGTTAGCCATAGGAATAGGTCATGCCTTGGGGGTGTTAAGAAAACTTGCCACCCTTAGCATAAACCATTCCTCGCTTCATTCAAGTCTCAAATCAATCTCAATTGATTTTCTTTCTCTCAAATCAACTCCATATGATTGAAATTCATGATAGAAATCTTTGATTGAAACTCATGATCAAAATCCATGAATGAAATTCCTAAGTCCAAATCTTTCAAGTCCTTAATCTTCTCTTAAAGACTTAGCCAAAATCAACTCTAAACCAATTTAAATCTTTGAGATTTTCTCATAATTAATTTATATTCACATTCATAAATGAAATATAAATTCAAACCAATCAAACTAAACTCAAAATTCAAAATCAATTCTTGAAATTTTCTTAAGTCCTTAATTTTTCATTAATGGACTTAGCTTAAATCTTGATCAAATCAATTCAAACTCATGGGATTTTCTCAAAACTCATTTATATTCTCATTTATATTCACATATATAAATAAAATATAAATATAAACCAAACAAACTAAACTTAAAATTCCAAATCAATTCATGAAATTTTCCCAAGTCCCTTTAATTTTTCATTAATGGACTTAGCCAAAACCAACTCTAAAATAATACAAATCTTTGAGATTTTCTCATAATTCATTTATATTCTCATTTATATTCACATATAAAAATAAAATATAAATATAAATCAATCAAATAAAATCCTTAAATTTAATTCCAAATCTAAAATTTTCTTAAGTCCTTAATTTTCCATTAATGGACTTATCCTAAATCTTGATCAAATCAATTCAAATTCATGGGATTTTCCCAAAATTTATTTTTATTCTTATTATATTCACATATATAAATGAAATATAAATATAAATTAATCAAATCAAACCCTCAAATTAAATTCCAAATCTAAAATTTTCTTTAAGTCCTTAATTTTTTATTAATGGACTTAGCCTAAATTTTGATCAAATCAATTCAAATTCATGGGATTTTTTCAAAATTAATTTATATTCTCATTTATATTCACATATATAAATGAAATATAAGTATAAATCAATCAAACCATATTCAAAAATTCAAACTCCAAACTCCAAAATTTTTCTAAGTCCCTTAAATCCTTCTTAATGGACTTAGCCCAAATCATGATTAAACCACTTCAAATCCTTGAAATTTTGTTATGATCAATTTATATTCTCATTTATATTCACATATATAAATAAAGTATAAATTCAAACAATCAAAACTAATTCCAAAAAACAAACTCAAATCCACTCAAAATCTAACCTAAGCCTTTCAAGTCAAAATCTTGAACTTAGCCAAATCAATTTCAAATCAAGCCAAACTCTTGATTTTCTTTCATGATTCAATCAATCCTACAATCATCAACCCATATATAAATACAAACTCCAATCACTAAACCAAAACCCAATTCCAAAGTCAAACCCTAAATCCTTTCATGTTCACCATTTGAATATGAAATTGTCAAATGAATCAAAACCCATTTGACTTCAAACTACTTGTAAATGCATTTATATTTCAATCATAAGTCCATATACAAGATCAATCAAGTTCAAATCAAGCTTTGACCAAGCCATTTGACACTTAGGCTTGACCCAAAGAGACCTAAAGTACCCTTATGAGCCAAGTTAATCCCTAACCAAATTGGTTGAACTAAATATCCTCTCTCATCTCAACAATCATCATGGGATGATCAATCAATCAAATGGGTCAAACCAAGTCAAATTTAAGGGTTGACCAAGTCAACACTTAGCCCAAAACCCATAAGGCCAAAACCATTGACCTTGATCATGTTTGAACTTGACAACATTTGAGCCTTAATTGGCTACTTGACCCAGTTGAACTTGACCTAAAAGTCAAAATGTGTCAAAACTTGATCTAAGCTAAATTAATTCAAACCAATAGATCAAGTTTATTCCAAATCACTTATTGAACTTGACCAAAGCCTCAATTGGCCAACTAGACCTAATCTAGCCCAATTGACTTTGGACCCAACTTGACCTAAAGGGGTCATATTGAGCCAAATTTGAACTTAACTAAAATTGATTGAAAATAAAGATAACAATCACTCCATATAAACCCTTACCCATGACCAGCCCAAATATTGACTTAACCCATTTGCCCTAAATGAAGTCATATGAGCCAAATTCAAAACTATACCAAATTAGACCAAACCAAAAACCAATGACATCTCTTCAAATATTCATGACTTGACCCTTGGTTTGATTTGACCAATTTGGTCAACTTGACCCAAGTTGACCCATTTTGACTAATTGGGTCAACATAGGCCAAACCTATCAAATGAATTCCAAATCTCATGAAACTTGGCCAAACCTGGTTTCTCACATACCAACATATCCAAATTGAAAAAATTAGCAAAATGACCATTCTACCCCTAGGCCATAGAACAAATTTTGGTCTAATCCATGGGTAATTTGGTCATACACTCTTAATATCCACTTGATACCTTCCTAAAAGCTAAAGGGGACCTAATGAAGAGTGGTGCATTTTTGGTGGACCCAAAATTTAAACCATCAGGGTCAAATTAGCTCATTTCAAATCCCTCTTCGGTGTTTCAAGCACATGGGAGGTTTGTCCACCTGAGGCCTCAAACCGACCATGTCAAACAGATCAAACAACCTTCCCATTGTGGTCAATTGGATCAAAATGGCAAAAAATCTTGCGGTCATCTGATCCTTCAAGGGGGAGATATAGTCCCCCTAATTCAATTCAAAACCACGATTCCTCAACTCGATCAAGCCCAATAGAGTGTTAGGAAAGATCAAAGAGCCTTCCTAAGCATTCTAAGAGGGATTTGAATTTGAGTTTTCTCGATTTTCTCCATTGGAAAATAGGGGAGCTCACTTGAACTTCCAACTTTCTCCACACTAAAAACCACTCCAATTCCTCTTTCACACTTCCTCTAAGGACCAATTTGAGCACACTCAAGCTTTCATTTGAGTTCCCATAATAAGAAGAGAAGGAATTGGATCAAAGCCGCAAGGAACATCAAGTCGTGTTGGTCCATAGAGCAATCCACTCAACCCTAAGGCCTAAGAATTTCAACAGGGCTTCATCTCCACTAGATGAAGCTACCTCATTGATCTCGAGCACCGGTGATCACCTCAGATGAGGTATGGAATTTTCAGACCACCAAGCATATGACGTGTTGGTCTTTTGTAAAAGGAATTTTTAATTCATGCAAATTCCACCATTGGATGTGCCTCTTATTGGCTTTAGATGGTGTGGGTTAAGTTTTGTTTCAATTTGAGCTCAATCGAGCTTGGATCTTCCCCTAGATCATGGATGATCTCTGTTGAGCCTATGAGAAGAATTGGGGAGATCTTGGTCATCCATCCACGCATTTTGGATGGATGGCCGAGATTATTCCCACATTTAGAGAATGATTTATCCCTTTTAAAACTGCGGGGATATCCCTGGCCATCCGATCTTTGATCGAACGGTAGAGATCAAAGTTCATCCCACCACCACATTGCCTTTTGGATGTGATGTTTAAATTGCTCATCGCTTGGACTTTGTGCCATTTTGCCAGCATTTGAGGGATTAGCTAGGATGCTTAATTAATTCTAATTAATCTATGGATCTTCTAAAAATCATATCTCTCTCAATAAAATTCAGCAAATTTGAAAAAAATTCTTATGGAAAGATAATTCAACCTAGAATGTTTTAAATTTAATTTCAATGGATTTTGAATTATGCTTTTCTTTGATTTTGGGTTTTATTGGAAATTTTATTTTGCTAATTTCCTTTAAATTAAACCTCTGATTAATTGCAAACTTCTTGGGTATGTTTTAGGGGATGACCTCTACCTCCCTTATTTTTTTTTGGGATTTATTGAAGGCTTAATTAGGAGAATTTCATATGGGTTTTCTAATTACCCTCCTTATGAAATTAAGGATAATTAAGGTGTGATTGCTGGTTTTAATCCATAATTATAGTTGATTAAGGTCAGATTCGGTAGATAGGAGGTTTAGAAAATAATTTTGGGGCATTTCCCCTAAGCTATTCCCTAAAGCCCTCCTTTCTTTCCTTAATCTTCTCTTAATTAAGGGTTAATTCACTAATAATCTCCTTAATTAATTTTCTAAATATTCTAAAAACTTTCATAACTTAATTAATCTACTTTGGGTAGATGCTTAGGAGTTTAATAGCCTAAGTTCAATTAAGGAAATCAAAACCCAATTCATATGTGTGAGGGGGTGTTTTGAAATTAGCTAAATCCCCTTAGCTTAATTAACCATTAATCATGAGCCAAATTGCATTAGGCCTTTTTTTTCTTATTTGCAAGTTTAAATTTTTGTAATTTTTTAAGTCATCTCATTGGCTCATAATTATTTGGTTAACTATGCTAAAGTGGTGTAGGAAAGGGTTATTCATACCTTAACCTAATTAATACATAAAAATGAATCTAATAATCTAAAAAAAATTAAACAAAAATATCAAACACATGTGGGAATGGGTTAGGAACATCAAACTCAACTCACATTTTCAAAATTAAATCAAACTTAAAACTAAACAAAAATCACATTAATTGAACTCTGATTTTCTTTAAACTTTGTTATTCCATAAGAATGTCTTTAGAATTTAATTGAAGTGAATGTGTTTACATGCTTTCATTGTTTTGATTCTTTCCTAAACATATTAAATTTGTATGTCATGTGGTTTCATGCATTCATATTTTTCAAATTCAAATTTAAAAATAAAATTATTTACTTAATGTCAAATTTACATGTGTTGGCTAAAGTAGAAATATGAGTGGCTATAATCACTACTAAATCCAAATTATTTCCAAAACATATAAATCAATTATCAAATCTAAAAAGTGTGTTACTTATATTTTAATTATATGCTTGCATGTGAAGAATATATGGATGTGCTTAACATAGGTTTCCTTTCTCTATATGTTAGTATAGTTTTGAATAGGAATTTGGTGAGATATATGGTTCATTTGAAAAAAAACCTAACACTCACCTAATTCCATATCCTATTCATTCTTATGTTATCACCTAAGAAGGGTCACCTATACTAGCATACATAAATTGCATAAACAAAATAAATCAACTAATACAACTTTTGCATTCTCTCTTTCCATTTCATTTCTTTTATACATATATTTGTATTTAAGGAAAGTGGTATATTAGTCTGGATAACCCCGAGGTTGCGAGGCTTTAAATAGCTCTAACTAGGTCTTGCACCTTACACCTCTAGTTAACAATGACGTTGTACTCATTTATGCTTTTCTTACTTTCATGTGTGCATGTGAAAAATTGGATAAAGAAACCCTTTTCTATAAAAGAAAATCATGCATATTAAACTTCCAAATTTCCTTAAATGGATTACTTATCATGCATCATAAGATGTGTTGAATATTCTCATTTGTATGTATAGATGTGCTTAGGACTCATTCAAATACATGCTACATGTTAGGAAAGAAATAAAGGGATGTGTGGTATATGGATTTAATTCATTTTATTTAATCTTAAAATGCCCTTTATTTTTGAATAAGTTTGTTTAAAGTTCATCTAAACTTAAGATTAATTAAAAGATTTAATCAAAACATTCACCTAAACAAAACTAAAATGTGAATCTACTTTAGAAATTACTTAGGCTAGGGAAGGAAAGAGAAGTTCTCTTCTCTTTCCCTCTCTTCATAACTTAGTAATTAATTGAAAGATTTATTTGAACGAAAGAAAAATATGAATTAAAATCAACCCAAAATAATTAAACAACTTAAATGAAACCCTTTTCTAAATTGAACATTTTTTCACACTTAGAAAATTTGAACCTAAATCCATAGCTAAGCATACCACACAAACCTTCAAATCACACACATTAGCCTAAGTCATCACTTCTAGCTTTAAGTTAGGGCGGTGCATGGTTTGATGTTTTATTTTATTTTATGATATATATTTTAGACTGGATGTTAGGGTATACGCTCGTAGAATGAATGGTAGGACACTTTTAGTCTAACTATTCTTTTCTGCAGGGGATTGTGCTTATGGGGTGCTATAATAAATAAAAATATAAACATTTTTGCTTGTAGATGCTCTGCCTAAGTGTGGACTTAGTCACCCATGTGTGGGGTGATAAGTCCAATATACATGCTTGGGATTTGTGTGATTTATTTTAGCTAACCTTTGTTTTGCAGGTGTTAGTTAGGTTTCCATTTTTCTCCTTTTCATGTAAATTTGTGTAATTAGTATTTTGGAATGATTATTATGGGGATTAGAGTGATCATTGATCATAAGATCCTATCTTATGCACCATGTGAAACCTTGGAGCATTTACCTTTCAACCATCCAAAAGAAGGAACCGAAAAAGAAAGAGGAAAAGAAGAAGAAAGAAGAAAAGAAGAAATAAAGCTTGAAGACCCTCATAATAATGAATTCCTTGCTTAATTGTAATTTATATCATTTGTAATTCGGGTTGTATAAGGGTAGAGCTTGGCTACCCACATTTGATATTTTCATGTTTGTGCGGTGGTGTCTGACCACAACGATCTTTTATTCTTTTTACGATTAGCTTTATAAATTAATTGATGATTTGTTTAGCTTTTGCATTAAGTGGCATACTTTTCCTAGTTTCTTCCTTGCTTTATGTATGGCCTGGATGTGGATTAGGCTCTTTAGGAAAAAATAAATATTTTACCCAACTTAACAACTCAAATTAAAAATAAAGAATTTATAACCTCCTCACTAAAGCTTAGGTTTAAAATCAAGATAAAAGAATTAGCAACCCCTTATTTGGATGAGTATCTTTTGCAATATCATGCACAACGACATCTTATTTCACTCTTGATTGGCTTCCACCTTTGCCGGAGAAACTTGGCTTTGAGAGCCATGGTGGAAACTCACCTCCTCCCTTCTCATTTTTGGCCAATAACTTTGTTTCTCATGCATTAGTCATATGAATACTATTAGCCTGAGTCAAAATAATTATCAAAAATAAAAATAAAATAGAATTTGAATTGCATTATATTTAGGTCATTTGAAGCATGCCCTTTACATGATCTAGTCTCTTTAAGGAGTGAGTTTAAAGACTTAGTCTCTTTCTAAATAAATAATAGCCCAGCTATCTTGCATAAGCATAAAGACTTGCTTGCATTTAAAATCATAGGAAGAGTTAGTTGGCCACCCCAGTGGTTGTAAGTCAAAAGTCGTGGTTTGCTCTCTCTCTTGTGGAGACAAACCAAATACCCATTTTCTCCTTAGATTTTTGGTTGTGCTTTCAGCTCCATAGATTTAGGTTAGGTTGCTTCTCCCCTTGTGGGCCATAAGCATAATTCCTCACCTCTTAGGCATTTCCTTAATCTTGTGTTAAGGAATCATAAGTCCTAAATTTTTAATAAAAAATTCAACTCAAACAAACTAAATCAATTTCAAAAATGTAAAATCCAACTATAGGATAGTTTGAGATGCTCGTTATCCTAGCATCATGGGCATCTCCTACTTATCTTCCATTTTGGCTTCAATGATAACTCTCTCTCTTTGATCAATCCCATTTGATCTTTCAAAAATGAACCAATCGATTGATAGTCCTTTCCTATTGAAATCTTTAAAGACAACAATCATTTACCTTAATTGAGAGTTTTTAAAATAAACCCTACTTTACTTTTCCATGTAAAGTAGGGGAAGAATCTCTGGTACATATGCAAACCCATCATCCTTTGGAGTTCTTATTGAGATGATTAGGTCCATTAAAGGGTAGTGACTTCTGTCTTTCGAGATAGTATATTATTTTCTTGATGACGTACCCAATCACCTAAATAAGTACATCTGCGAATCTGCGTGGCATCCTAAAAAGATTAATTTCTATATGCTTGCCTCTTTCTTTTCTCCCCACAGATTTGAAAGGTGACATCCCTATAGAAATTTCTAACCAATAGATTTTTCTGGCAACTTCGCTGGGGATGGTTCCTCTCTCCATCTTTGGTAAATAATCGTTGTCTTTGAGTATCGATAGTGGGTTTGTATTTTGGTATGAATCCAAGACTATCTTTCTTTCTATTGGCACTTAGTTTATTTCATTCTTAAGTTGAGTTAGCCAACATCTTTAAGTTTTAGGACAACATTCCTTGTGGGTCTTAAAACCCCCATTGGGTTCTCTAATGGGTAAAAATGAAAAGATCTAAATGAAAAGAAAACATTTCAAAGACTTCCCCCTTATCATTTTTATGATAAGGAATGGTTCATTCAAAAATAATAATGACAAAATAAAATTTTCCATAAGAACTTTACTTTTCAAAAAGTAGTCTCTCAAAAATGTACATAATAAAATATTTTTCACAAAATTTTATCACCCTCATTTAACAATTCCCATAATTATTACATGTAGGGATTTTCAAAATTAAAATTAACAAATTTTTCCAAAAAGTGCAAATGAACATCTTCCTTCAATCCATTTTGATAAAGATTTCATTTTCAAAATAAAATAAACAATCATCTTTTCAAAAGTCAAAATCAAAATCAAAATTAAATTTTCAAAAAGCACATATGAATCTTTCCATTCAATACACTCACACATATTGAATGAAAAGTTTCATTTTCAAATAAAATTATACTTTTCAAAAGCACATATGAACATCTTCATTTAATATACTCAAATTTATTAAATGAAGATTTCATTCCCAAACAAAAATAAACATTATTTGGAAATCCTACTTAAACATATCTTATATATGATTAGGTTGGAATTTCCTCTCTTCAAAAAGCAATAATCAGACACAAAATAAAAATCTCACATTTAAAAAATATTATTAATCTCCATTCTACATACTTAAATTTGTTGAATAGAAGTCTTCTTTTCAAAAATTAAAACTTAAATAATCATATTTCAAAATTCTAAATATATTTTGGAGCTTCATTTAGCATACTCAAATTTGCTAAATGAGGTCTCCAAATCCAAATTCCAAAATCAAAATTTTCAAAATACATTTGGAACTTCATTTAACATACCTAGATTTGTTAAGTGAAGTCTCCAAATCCAAAATTGAAAAATTTTTAAACACATTTTAGAACTTCATTTAGCATACTCAAAATTGCTAAGTGAAGTTTCCAAATCCAAAATAAAAAATCAACAATCATATTTTCAAAATTCTAAACACATTTGGAACTTCATTTAACCTACCTAAATTTGTTAAGTGAAGTCTCCAAATTCAAAATTCAAAGTTTGCAAAACACATTTTTGGAACTTCATTTAGCATACTCAAATTTGCTAAGTGAAGTCTCCACCAAAAGCAAAATTTTCAAAACATATTTTGGAACTTCACCTAGATTTAAATTTGCTAAGTGAAGTCTTCAAAGTCAAAACAAAAATTCTCAAACACTTTTGGAACTTCCTTCCTTAGCATACCAAATTTGCTAAGGAGAAGTTTCCATCTTAAAAACCAAAACAAATCAAAATTTTGAACACATCTTTTGGAATTTCATTTTACTCAATTTGCTAAGGAAATTTCCATTTCAAACTAAGTGGGACTTCATCTTTTAGCATACTAAATTTGCTAAAGTAAAAGTCTCCACTTTCAATCACATTAAAACCAAAATGAAACACTTAAGATTTTCTTAGCATACCTAAATTTGCTAAGAATCCTATATTTACAAAAATTAAAACATTAAAACATAAAAAATGAAACACTTAGGATTTCCTTAGCATACCTAAATTTTCTAATCCTATTTTCAAAAATCAAACAAAATACACTTGGGTTCTTCACTTAGCATACCTAAATTTTCTAAGTGGGAATTCCAAATTTCCAAAATCAAAACAAAAATTCACAAAAAGAAACAATCACTTTTAAAAAAAAAAAACACTTCACTTAGTGTACCCAAATTTACTAAGTAAGCGAAATTCCAAAATCATCAAACATAAACAAAATCAATTTGACTCTTACTTATGGAAGCATCCCTATCATGAACCTATGGAAGCATTCTTATCAAAGTTTTGAATCCATGTTTCAACATATCTAAATTTGTTGAAGTTGGATTCATATTCAAATTCTTCTTTCAATCAATCTTCTCAAATCCATTTGAACCCACTTAACACTTCCAAGTTGTTGGATGTGGGTTCAAATTCAAATTAAAAATCTATAAAGATAGAAAACTACAAACTCATTTCTCATTGTAGATTCTTACGGTGGTCAAGGATGAGTCTTATAGTTGTTAAAATGGCTGGTTCAAAGAAATTCATTTTTACCTAACCCCATGGTATGGATCTGGCTTTGGATCAAATCGACTTCCCCCATCTGGACCATACGCATCTGATTCACTTTGGTAAGGGATTCAAGGGAGCAAGGATTACTTGTGAGGGCATTCCCCTCATTACAATTAGTAGGACCAAGGTGATCGGCGGCGATCATCGACATTGACCTCCCGACTCGATGTCTCCTCGCTGAGGAAAGTGATGGCGGTCCCACGCTTTAATTATAGTTACGGTACCATCCCTAATTGCCTATGTGGTTTCTCATGTTGCCCTAGTGAGGGCTAGCACCATCTCATATGTACCCTCTAAGGGTAAGGCTCCCCTGGTCTTAGGGCTTTACTCCCCTACATTTGAGTATGGGTCTAGCTCGCACTCCTCCCATCCTACTCGTACACAGCGTAGGAAGAAGAACTGCATGATCAAGCAGTACCACACCAGGATCGTTAGGGAGTTAGAGGCAGCATCTCGTTCAGCTGTGAATGAGTTCCCCGTCGTTACTTCCACCGATTACAAAAAACTAGTTCCAACCTCTCTCTGAATTAGATAGAAGGATGTCAGAATGATCCTTTCATCATCTCCTCCAGTGGTGCACTATGACGAGTAGGAGGTGCTCAGATCTATCTTTCCGGTGCAGCATGGGCAGTCAAACATAGTTTGATATACAATCCATCATCCCTCACAGCATGGGGAAGCAGATTCACCAGGAGAGAGCCTAAGAGGCCCATATGACACATATTACTAGCAGGGAGAGGCGGAGGTTCATTGGTCCGTGATTCTTATTGATTTTCTTCGCTACCACATATCTTCGTATCCTTCTGGACTAGTCACCACAAGAGGGCAATTTCGGTGCATAAAGAGTCGGTGGTGTCTCCACCCCACCGCTAGACCCCTCGTCCACCATCACCAATTCAAGTTATAGCATCTCCTATTCCGAAAACCATGAAAAGGCCAGGAAAGGTGCACCCTGGTGGTCTATTAAGGATCTTACCCCTACATCACCTATTATGGCGAGCTCTCTACGACCTTCCCCGTGGTGGGGAAGGTGCGACCTGAAACATCGTGTCGCATTCCTTCACCAACTCGCCAATGGGAATATGGAGATAGTGAAAGTGATTTCAGATTTTGCATATGACAATCCAGCTGCACCAGTGGTAGTGAAACATCCCAGGATTATTACCCCTCTCATAGCTAGTAGCAATCAGGAGTGTCATTCATCTAGTAAGTACAGTCCAAACAGGATTGACTCTCCAGTGATAGGCGAGGTCTAGTGCCTCCAGTGCACGATAATGAACACACCGGTCAGCCTAGATTATTTATACCTGCTTAGATGGATCATTCTTTAGATGAGATAGTGACACATTATTTCATGGAAAAGAAGAAGATTTTGGGGTATGACTGGTCAGATGAAGAGAAAGTCAGCTTCGATCCTAATGAGGATGACTTGTTGGGAGACTCAGCTGGAGTCTGCATTGTTGACATTAGATGATCTCTTCTTAAGGAGCAACAAGCTATGGAAGATTATGAGGTTGATCAAAAGGACACTGTAGCATCAACCCAGCACCTCTGACATCAATTGAGGCAGAAGGATGAGCAGATTGATAGGATGGAACGTCAATTAGAGGACTTGTTAGCATCAGTTTTAGTCATTTGGAAACAAGCCCCTTTAGTTCATCCTACTATAGTCGACATCAGTTAGCCTGCGTTAGGGCATGTCTTGGACCCAGCCAAGACTCTACCTCCCATTGAGCAAGGCAGCACTAGCCTGTATAGGAAGGTAGTGGAAAGTACCTCCATACAAGAAAAATATATAAAATCCATGGTTGAAGCGTAGTGAAGGAAGCTTTGGCTCAAGCGGGGAGGATCATCGGTTCAAAGGGTCCTACCGGAGGAATTCAATGTTAATATCCCAAGGGTTTCATGCCTCCTTCCTTCAAAAGCTTTGATGGTAGTGGAAACCAAGGCACATAGCACATTTCGGGCCATTTGCAATGCGTGTGCGCACATTACTTTTATACTTTTTTTGTTTAGTAGCCTAGCGGTGTGCTTTGATTGGTATATTACTAATGATTGGTAAAGACATTTGTTAGTTAGCAACTCTTCATCAAGAGATTTGTTGGAGCTTCAAAGGGTTACTTGGGTGATCTCGTTGTAGCACAACACCCCTGAGTCCCTTGTTGATTATATTCTCGATGGTGTAACACTATGAGGTGTGAATCATACTGAACATCATGCCATTGAGATTCTCTTGAAGAATATCCATGGCGGTGCCTTCATGCTTAAGGGCTTCACTATCAAGACATTTGACAAGCTAATCAACAAGGCGCCTAGTATACAAGGAGAGGCCAAACTGTTGCCTTTTCAAGATCAGTTGCCTAAGAAGAAGCCGCAGAAGGTCTATGAGAAGAAGCCATGAGCGTGGTAGTGGTTGACAAAAGCGACTAGCTAGAGATCGGTCGAGACCACAACCTCAGCAGCCTCCACCTCCTTTTCCACCACCGAGGCAACCTATCGCCTCCACCGCGACCTCCATGGCCCACCACCTCTCCCATACCACCATGACATGCATACCGCCGCGTAGCTATGGTCCACCTACTCTTTTAGATAAGTTAAACAAACCTTATTCTTTTAAGAGGGAGGTAATCAGAAAATCTTTAAGAATCTCTTAAAGAAACTTGATTTTTAGCTACCCGAGCCTAGGAGACCGGAGGAAGTAGGCAAAAATCATGATCCAAACTTTTGCCCTTACCACCGTATGCTAGGCCACATTTTGGAGGATTGCTTCACATTCAGGCTTGAACAATTTCAAGATCAGTATAGTTATCCCAAAGGAATACCTTGTGGAACAACCTTCTAGTTCCATTAGGGTAATCCTTGGGGATACATGTGATCTACCAAAAAAAGAAGGTTGGGATATTTTCTATCCAAAACCTCTAGAAGATAATCCAAGATCAAGAAGCTTTCCTTTGCGGGTGCAGTCTCAAACCTCCAACACCAAGGAAGGTTTGCAAGTTGCAATGCCAACTCTAGGAAAGTGGGAGCTCGGCGTAGCATGTGTCACCGGGATAGCCCTTTAGCATAGCACCATGTCGTGTCCCTCTAGCCTTCAATTGCCACACGATGACTTCTTCCATTTCATTAGCTCTTCTATTTCTTCTACTAGTAGAACTCTTGTATCAATGGATAAGGGCATCAAATCCCTTACTCCACTCACTACTTGACTTCTACTTTGTACCTCCAAATAATTCCAAGAAATTGAAGAATAAAGCTAGTTTGAATTACATATGTCAGATGGGTTGTCTTCTTCTATTCCTAATGATAACTCTTCAAGTCTAAATAACTATAATAATTGATCTTCCTCTTTCGATTGAGTTGGACTTTCCAACTTGAACTATGGGTTCACCTCTTGAGATAGACTTGGAATCATCCGATTGAGGGTCCCATAGGAGAAGCTATAGGTGAGCGATGTGTGTAGAACCTTCCATTACCTTGCCTGAGATCACCAAAGTCAACCATGTAGTGGCAAGGTTCTACCTCCTAGGGACACCTCAAGATAGAGAAACAAGTCATTGGTACTAAGATCAGAAGCCCTTCCATGGGATGCTCCACCCTTGGATATGCTTGTGGAAGACCGCCAAGGTGGACTACAAGTCCTTTCTCATCTAAGAAAGTTGTCATCTAAGCTAAGCATATATGATGCCCTTGTCTTATCCAAAGAGATGAGAATCACTAATCAAGGCTCTCCTTGATCTTGAAATATGCTTAGCTCGGTGGCTATAGGTGAGGAAGCACATTATGCAAAAGAAGCTCAAGGGATCACCTTCATAGATGAAGACCTTCTTAGGGACTTGGAGCACAACCATCCCTACATCATCAGTTGACATGGACAGTTTGGACTCAGTTCTCATGGATTTGGTGCATCTGAACATTATGAGTCTAAAGACCCCTATTTGAGATCAACATCTCACACTCAGGAGATGGGATGATGTTGAGAGGATTCAATGATCAAGGTGAGCAGGCTTTAGGTTCTATAGTGTTACCTTTGGAGATGGGTGACTGGAAGGCTGAAGCCAAGTTTACATCATTGATTTGAACTTCATTCACTTGCTTTGCTTGGTAGGCCTTGGATACATCAAAATAAGATCATTCCATCCTCCCTTCATCGATTGCATCAAGTTCAAAAGATGGAATTGAATCGTGTCAACATGAAAAGCCATTTTAGTTAGAGATTGAGATTTATGAGGATGCGACCTATCTTCCTCAAAACACCCTTTCTCATGAACTTGGACAAAATTCAAATGCAAAAACAAAAAAAAAGAAAATGAAGCAAAGAAAAGATAAAAGAAAATGAAAAGAAAAATAAAAGTCCAAGTGAACAAGACAGGGGAATTAAAGAAGAAATAGATCACATATCACATTCCACCCAGTTCATTCCATCATATGGACATGTGGGTAGGATGAACCTCCATGAGGAAGAGGCAAAATAGAGGAGGTTCAGGTGGGACCCCTAGTTGGCCTTCACAATAGAGGTCATGTTCAGTTCATAGGAGTACCCTATTCACATAGACTTGGAATCCACAGATGAGTCTAATGTGATTAGTATAACCAACCCCTCTCAGGGTTCCATTGGAGGTGACTTTCATCAGAGAGAAGACTAGGCCTCCAAGCAAAGCAAAGTATTCAAAGTTTATATGAAACTATTAGGCAGCAGTTGGGAACCTTAGCTCTTACCTCACTTACATCTCAGAAAGTTGAAGGTTTAGTAGTTAAGGAAGTCCCTAAGTCTTCTAGTGACATGAAGTAGAAGAAGTTCTTTTGGGATCATCATCCTCAAGTCCTGAAGTTGATGTAGAACTTGAGGAGGATACTTTTAAAGAATTAATGGAATTACCTTTTGACTTTTACTCACCTTGTGTTCAAAATCTTATACATAAAGGTTTAGTTCCTCACACATGGTCCAAAGTCAGTACTTTGAAAGCTATGGAACACAATAGGGAAGCACAATCAAGAGTAGACTAGGATTGGTGTGGTCCATTGATGATGAAGATTATTGCTAGTTGTTACCAATCATTTGGAGTCGATAGTTTCTTCTCACACATCCCAACTCTTATGAGAATGTGTGTTTAGAAATCTCGGATGATCCAGATGATCTCCAAGTCAAAGAGGCCAAAATTTGAAGGAGATTCATTCAACAATGACAAGCTTAAAGAAATCAACCTCGATAGAAGAAAATCGCGACATACATTCATTCTTGAATGAAGAAGAAACCAATGACTTAGTTAGGCTATTGGTGAGTTTAAAGATTGCTTCACATGGAGTTATGAAGAAATGCCTTGATTATCTCCTGACATAGCAATTCATAAGCTAGCAATAGATCCTAATGCTACCCTTATTAAGCAAGCTCCTAGACGCATGTGATTAAAAATTGAACAACAAGTCATTTAAAGTCAAGAAACTCGATGTTGGTTTCATCGGGGAAGAAAAATATCCTACAGTTAGCTAGTGTCATCCCAGTTAAGAAGAAGAATGGCCAAATTCATTTTGCATCGATTTTAGGGACTTAAATAGGCATGTCCTAAGGATGAGTTTCTCTTCCTATACAGAATTAATGGTGGACATCGCCTCATCTCATGCGTCTTCTCTTTCATGGATGGGTCATCGGCTATAACCAAATCAAGATGTCTCTAAAGATGAAAGAAACACTACTTTTGAACCTCGATCAAATCTTATGTTATAGGGTCATGCCTTTGACCTTAAAATGCTAGTGCTACTATATACCAGCATGACTCAAATCTTCAATGAATTCATCCATCATCAGGTTGAGTGGTACATTGTTGATCAAGTAGTCAAGTAGAGAAAAGGAAGACCATCTCTTTGACTTGAGAGTAGTTTTTGAATGATTAAGATAATAGAACCTTAAAATGAATGCCCTGAAGTGTGCATTGAAGCAGAAAATTCCTTGGGTTTGTTGTTCTACACTGGAGAATAGAAATAGATCCTAAAAAGATCAAAGCTATCTTAGAAATGCCACCTCCTAAGAGTTTATCTCAACTCAAATCCTTTAAAGGATGGTTGGCATATCTAAGATGCTTTATCTCAAACTTATCGAGAAGATGTAAGCCATTTTCAGCACTTGTCAAAAAGGATGCTAAGTTCAAGTGGGATAATAAGTGCTAGTATGCCTTAGAAGACATCAAAGAATACTTGGTGAAGCCTTCTAGCCCCTATCAGACCATCCTCTACACTGCATTGGATGACTCTCTCTGCTTTCTTTGGCCCAAATGAAGGAAGGGAGAAAGCTCTCTACCTCAATCATCATCTGATCCCTATTGAAGTGAACTATCCACCTATTGAGAAATATTGTCTATCTTTGATCTTTGCATCCCAAAAGGCATTACATGCTCTCTCATAAGGTGAACTTGATATCTCGAACAAATCCGTATCTCCGACATGGAATGCTTTTGACATTGGCACATTGGTCCATGATTCTCTGTTTGATATCACATTTGTACCCTGCGGTAAAGGGCACTAGCATTTCTTAGCACACCCACTTCTTGTTGATTCTTTGCTTAGTGATGATCTCCTCAATGAACAAATCATGAACTTAGGGGAGGCCAACAATCACCGATGGGAGATATATTTTGATGGTGCTGCTTATTTTCTTAAAGGTGAAGCACCACGATCTATTCTCCCAGGAAAGGCAGGGGTAGTAATAGTTCTCCTAACTCTAAACTGTGATGTGATGAAATTCTCATACTATCTTTTCAAGCCTTGCACCAACAATGAGCGAGTATGAGGCTTTGATTGTCTAGAGTTAGCCATCTCATTTCAAAAGCATCAATATCTTTGGGGATTCTCGTTGGTCATCAACCAGTTGGGTCTACAGGTTCTCAAACCCAAGCTTCGTCATTACTATGAGTATACCATGGTTGGCCAAATTCTTAAAGTCACCATCTACAAGGTTCCCAGGTAGAGAATGCATAGCAGATGCTTTTGGCCAAACTTGCCAAGAATTGGCATGTGGAAGATGAGTCCATTTCAATAAGGGCCCAAAATAGACAAGTCCTATCCCTTATTGATGCTGAACTCATCGAGAGACTTTCTCTTGAAGGGGAGATTATCGTTTCCAAAATGGACAAGGAGTTGGATTAGAGGCAACCGTTCATAGATTACTTGAACACCGGCAAACTACCTCAAGAAATGTCATAAGCCCATCAGGTGAAATAGAGAGCTCTCTCCTACGCACTTATTGATAGCACCTTGTATGCCGGTCCTTTAACCAAATGTGGTTACGTTGATTAGATAAACATGAAGCCATGGCATATTATAAGGTACATTTTCTATGTAGCACATCAATCGATATGAAGATGAAGATGAGATCAAGCGACTTGGATACTCGGCTTCGATGATACAATTGCATGGATGTAGCTAGAGATGCCATCATGTGTCTGGTCCTCCACCAACCACCCAACATTCTACACCCTACATTGGCTTCATGGCCATTTGAGTGTTGAACCGACATTGTAGTCGATCAATCCTCCTTCTTCCAAGGGCATCGATTCATCTTAGGCACCACTACTTTTCCAAGTGGCAAAACCATCCCACTCAGAGAGGTCACATTTCGACATGTGCTTCAATTTTTAGGAATATATGTATATAGGTTGGGTGCCTCGATGAATTATATCCGATAATGGTATTCATTCAAAAAAGATCACGACTTCTCGAGAACATATAGATTGAGATACTCCACCATCTACTACCCGAGCAAATGGCTTAGTAAGCATTCAATAAAACTCTCATCAGATATTGAAGAAGACTCTTGATGATAATAAATGATAGTGGAATGGCGGTTGGTTGAAGCTTTGTGGGCCTACCACATAGAACTCCAACTCAGTCTACCCCATTTTCTTTAGTGTATGGGTCAGATTCTTCCTTTAGAAGTTCAACTCCTTCACTAAGGATAGCATTGGGTAACAAAATCACATAGCATAATGAAAGTTGGGTTAGAAGAGCTCAAGGTTTGGAGGAGAGTCACCGGGCATGCCCTCGAGTTGTACAAATAAAAATGATTCAAGCTCACAACAAGGCTGGTCCACCCTAGGTCTTTTAGTAGGAGAACTTGTGTTAGAAAACCAATTGTTGCCCATCAAAGATGGGAGGCAAGTTTGAACCCACTTGGGAAGGCCCTATGTCATAGAAGGCCTACCAAGGAGGATCTTATTAGCTTATTGATTATAAAGGGAACACGATGCTTCCAATTAATGGGCTCTATCTAAAGAAATATTACCCATGAAATAAATCATGTTTGAAAATAATCATTAATAAAGAGAACAAAATTTGATTCCATTCATCAAATCTTCTCTTCTTTCAAAGTGTTGTTTCTTGTCTTATGAATCCGTTTAGGGGTAGGTGTCCCCCGGTGGCATCCTATCCCTCTTTGACAACACACATAATCTCCGATGCTTTTAGAATAGGTGTAAGAGAAGAGGCATCCTATTTGATTAGCACAACTAAGTTAGGTGTGAGAGAACCCAAGCATCCTTTCTTGGTGGGAATCTGCCATCATGGCATCATTTCATCAAACCCAGTGTGTTTAAGGTAGGTGTAAAGTCCCCAGGCATCTATTCCTTTTTTGCACAACAACAAACACAAATTTATTGTCTTGAGCTATTTGAAGTGGGAGCAATCCCTATGGCACTCACTCATTAGCTGCACTAGGTGGGATCTACATGCTACCTTACTAGTATGTCACCCCAGTGGTCATTTATTGGAAGATGTGAGTCCCTACGCTTTCTTCCTAACTTGATCATTGTAAACCAATGAGTGCCTTGTTAGTATGGTAATCTTCACTGCTCAGCTAGTAAGCTACCTCATGTTGACTTTGCTTAAGAAAGATGTGAGTCCCCATGCTTTCTTCTTGAACTAGACATCATCTAACTAGGTTAAGTATATTTGAGGTTTAGGATAAGTCCCAGGCTCCTTTCTCTTGACTACTTTTGAGTTGATATAAGTCCCCAGTGGCATTCTCCGAGTCACTAGGATAGATACTCAAGCGGAGAACTATCCCAGCAAGTTCTACTATAGGAGGATGTGAGTCCCTGAGCTTTCTTCTAGTGATTATTTGATGGGCACCTTAGGTTGGTTGATGTTCCTATGTGGTGACTCAGTCACACCACTCTTGGATATGAGTCCCATGCTTTCTCCTTGAGTTGGACACAATACCTATATGATATACCCATGTGTGTTGGATTAAGCCCTTAGCGCCCCATCCCCTGGGCACTCTATTTGGATCAAGTCCTTTGCGTGCCATTTAGACTACCGGTTACTTTTGGATTGGACAGTTCCCCTTTTAGTAGCCACCCCTGTGGTTGGAGAATTTGTTCGGATGCAATTCTCCCTTGGTTTTAAATCAGAGATAGGTCTAGGCGATATAAGCTCCTTCTCGTTTGATCCCTCACAAACTAGGGTCATGATAAAAATAAACTAAACAAATAAAGTAATTAATTCACTTGTGGATTAGGTATTCAAGCCCCTAAAGGGCCCCTTTTCCCAAGTTGGCATCCTATCTTTAGGGCAGTGTCGGTAGAACTCCCTATAGGAATTGCCTGTCTACCTGAGTTGAGATAAATCCCCGAGTCGGTTCTCACTCCAAAGTCTTCCTTAGGTCGGGTTCAACCTATTTTGGCATAAGCAGGTTACCTCGACAATTATTCTACTTTGAAAGATGTAAGACTAACACTTTCTAGCATGATTGCATGAAACTAATGGGCACAGGTGGGTTGATTTATTTCCCAAAGCGATCACCCAGTGGATCTTTTCTAGTGGAAGATGTGAGTCCCGAGCTTTCTTCCTTCAATTGATCATTGCAAATCAAAAGGCACTCCTTTGGTGGATAGTTCTCCCATCGTGGAAGCTACTCCCTTTGGTTGATATCTAAGGTTGGGATAGGCTTATATAAGCTCCTTCTCAGTGTGATCCATCGCAAACCAATGGAATCCATCAAAAATAAACAAATCTAAAAAATGAAATTAATTTTGACTATTCTTGAGCTGATTTAAGTCCCCCAGTGGCATTCACTCAATAGTCAGTCCTAGCTCGGGTTTGATTTATTTCCCAAAGTAATTGATCACCCTAGTGGTTCCTTGTTATGGAAGATGTGAGTCCTACGCTTTCTTCCTATCTTGACCATTGTATACCAAAAGGCATTTCCTCTTGGTTGAATAGTCCTACCTTATGGTTGGTAGACTACTCCCTTTGAAATGGTAAATCTAAGTTAGGTCTAGGCCTCCATGGCCCATATTCAATTTAGTTCATCGCAAACCTATGGGATCCATCATAATCAAAATAAACAAATCTAAAAATGAAATTAATCTTGACTATCTTTGAGTTGATCTAAGTCCCCCAATGGCATTCACTCAATAATCAGCCCTAGGTTGGGTTCAATCTGTTGCCTTGCCAATAGATTTTCCCAGCAATTGGTCTCTACTTTGGAGGATGTAAGTCTACTACGCTTTCTTCCTAGTACAACTATTGCATATCGAAAGGCATCCCTTTGGTTGGCTAGTCCTACTATGTGCTTAGTAGACTACCCCTTTGGATTGATAAATCTGAGTTAGGTCTTAGCCTCCAAGGCTCCTACTCAGTGCAACCCATCGCAAACCAATAGGGTCCATCTCAAAATTCAAACCTAACAAATTAAAAGAAATTCAACCTTCTTCCCCCAGCGAGACCAAATCAAATCAATTTATCCTCAGTGAAATTCAAATCAAATCAAACCTTTCATCCCTTTTGTGGATGACTTGAACCTGCTTCCCTAGTGGAAGGTTCACATTCTATCCCTTAATGGATTCTTCCCTCTCTCTTATGTCATGGACATAAGTAGAGCCACATTGCACTAAGCTCTGGATTCTTTCTTTTTCTTGGATAAAGGGTGGATTGTTTCTATTAGTGCTTGTGATCTTCTGGTGTTGTTGGTCATTTCGGTCAACACCAATATGTCTTGGTGTTCTTGTCACCACCACCATTGGGCACCTTTGTTGACCTCATTTTTAGAAATCTCAACCTCCATCTTAAGCATAGGACTCCTCTTAGACTTTAAGAGTTCCTTAATCTTAAGACACATCTAATGATTAGGTGGACACTCAACCTAGCCATAGAAGACTTAGAGGAGTTATCCATAAGAATAGGTCATGCCTTAGGGGTGTTAAGAAAACTTGTCTACCCTTAGCTTAAACCATTACCCACTTTCCTTCATTCAAGTCAAATTCCAAATCAATCTCAATTGATTTTCTCCAAACTCAAATCAACTCCATATGATTGAAATCTTTGATTGAAACTCATGATCAAAATCCATGAATGAAATTCCTAAGTCCAAATCTTTTTTAAGTCCTTAATCTTCTCTTAAGGACTTAGCCAAAATCAACTCTAAACCAATTCAAATCTTTGAGATTTTCACATAATTCATTTATATTCTCATTTATATTTACATACATAAATGAAATATAAATTCAAACCAATCAAACTAAACTTAATATTCCAAATCAATTCATGAAATTTTCTTAAGTCCTTAATTTTCCATTAATGGACTTAGCCTAAATCTTTATCAAATCAATTCAAACTCATGGGATTTTCTAAAAACTCATTTATATTCACATATATAAATGAAATATAAATATAAACCAATCAAACTAAACTCAAAATTCCAAATCAATTCATGAAATTTTTCTAAGTCCCATTAATTTTCCATTAATGGATTTAGCCAAAATCAACTCTAAAACTAATTTAAATATTTGAGATTTTCTTATAATTCATTTATATTCTCATTTATATTCACATATATAAATGAAATATAAATAAATCAATTAAATCAAATCCTCAAATTAAATTCGAAATCTAAAATGTTCTTAAGTCCTTAATTTTCTATTAATGGACTTAGCCTAAATCTTGATCAAATCAATTCAAATTCATGGGATTTTCTCAAAATTTATTTATATTCTCATTTATATTCACATATATAAATGAAATATAAATTAAATCAAATCCTCAAATTAAATTCCAAATCAAAAAAAATTTTCTTGTCCTTAATTTTCCATTAATGGACTTAGCCTAAATCTTGATCAAATCAATTCAAATTCATGGGATTTTCTCATTATTCATTTATATTCACATATATAAATGAAATATAAATATAAATCAATCAAACCAAACTCAAAAATTTAAACTTCAAACTCCAAAATTTTCCTAAGTTTCTTAAATCCTTCTTAATGGACTTAGCCCAAATCAAGATTAAACCACTTCAAATCCTTGAAATTTTCTCATTATCCATTTAAATTCTCATTTATATTCACATATATAAATGAAGTATAAATTCAAACAATCAAAACCAATTCCAAAAATCAAACTCAAATCTACTCAAAATCCAACCTAAGCCTTTCAAGTAAACATCTTGAACTTAGCCAAATCAATTTCAAATCAAACCAAACTCTTGATTTTCCTTCATGATTCAATCAACCCTACAATCATGAACCCATATATAAATACAAACTCCAATCACTAAACCAAAACCCAATTCCAAAATCAAACCCTAAATTCTTTCATGTTCACCCTTTGAATACGAAATTGTCAAATGAATCAAAATGCATTTGACTTCAAACCACTTGCAAATGGATTTATATTTCAATCATAAGTCCATATACAAGATCAAACAAGTTCAAATCAAGCTTTGAACAAGCCATTTGACCCACTTAGGCTCACTTGACCCAAAGTGACCTAAAGTACCCTTATGAGCCAAATTCTAATCCTAACCAAATTGGATTGAAAACTCATGCTCTCATCATGATCAACAATCATCATGGGATGATCAATCAATTTGGGTCAAACCAAGTCAACACTTAGCCAATGAAACCTACATAGCCAAAATCACCATAGGCCAAATAAATTGACCATTGATCTAAGTTTATTCCAATGTTTGAACTTCAAACCAATATTTGAGCCTAGCCCCAATTGGACCCAAGTTGATGACCTAAAAAGTCAAAATGTGTCAAAACTTGATCTAAGCCAAATTGATTCAAACCAATGGGACCAAGTTCATTCCAAATCACTTGTTGAAATTGACCAAAGCCTCAATTGGCCAACTAGACCTAACATTGATTGACAAAGAGGGGTCATGTTGACCCAAATTTGAACTTAACTAAAATTGATTGGAAACAAAGATACCAATCCACTCCATATGACTAACCAAACCTAATCCTATCTATGACCTAGCCCAAATAGGTCAAATAGGTCAACTTGACCCATTTGACCTAAATGAAGTCATATGAGCAATATTCAAAATTATACCAAATTGAACAAACCAAAGCCACCAAAATATTTCAAATGGTCATATGAACTTGACCCAACCCTTGGTTTGACCAAGTTGACCCATTTTGACCTAAATAGATCAACATGAGCCAAACCCTATCTAATGAATTCCAAATCTCATAAAACTTGGCCATACCTAGTTTCTCCACATACCTAACATATCTGAATTAAAAATTAAGCAAAATGACCATTCTACCCCTAGGCCATTGAACAAATTTTCTCCTAATGCATGGGTAATTTGGTCATACCCTCTTCATATCCACTTGATACCTTCTTAATAGCTCAAAGGGACCTAATGAAGAGTGGTGCACCCAACCCAATGGGTTTGGGTCATCACAAATGGACCCAAGGTCAAACCCCACCCCATGGGTCAAATTGGCTCATTTCAAATACCTCTTCCACTTAATTTCAAGCACATGGGAGATTGGCAATCCACTCAAGGCCTCAAACCGACCATGTGCCAACTCAAAATGGACCAAACAATAATTCTATTGTGGTCAATTTGATCAAATAATAGCTTGTCCAATCCTTCAAGGGAGATATACTCCCCAATTCAATTCAAATCATGATCCTCAATTCATCAAGCCCTGAGAGAGTGTTAGAAAGATCGGAGCTTCCCTAAGCATTCTAAGAGGGATTTGAATTTGAGTTTTCTCAGTTTTCTCCATTGGAAAATAGGGGGGCTCACTTGAACCTCCAACTTTCTCCACACTGAAAACCATTCCAATTCCTCTTGCACACTTCCTCTAAGGACCAATCTGAGAACACTCAAGCTTTCATTTGAGTTCCCACAGCAAGGAAAGAAGCAATTGGATCAAAGCTGTAAGGAGCATCAAGTGGGGTTGGTCCATAAAGAAATCCAATCAACTCCAAGGACCAAGAATTTCAATAGGGTTTCATTTCCACTAGAAGAAGCTACCTCATCGATCTCGAGCGTTGGTGATCACCTCCAGTGAGGTATGGAATTTTTTGACCACCTAGCATAGGAGGTGTTGTTCTTTTTGTGAAAGGAATTTTCAATTCATGCAAATTCTAACATTGAATGTGTCGCTTATTAGCTTTAGATGGTGTGGGTTAAGTTTTGTTTCAATCTGAGCTCAATCGAGCTCAGATCTTCCTCTAGATCATGGACGATCTCTGTTGAGCTTAGGGGAAGAATTAGGGAGATCTTCGCCATCCATTCGCACATTTTGGATTAAAGATTGAGATTATTCCCATGTTTAAAGAATGATTTATCTCTTTTAAAATCGCGGTGAGATCCCTGGCCATCCGATCTTTGATCAAATGATATAAATCAAAGTGCGTCCCGCAGCCACGCCACATTTTGGATGTGATGTTTAAGTGGGATGCTCACCACGCGATGCATGTAAAGCGCACTGACCGCCACCACCATGCGTTTACGAAGATGGATTAATTAGGATGCTAATTAATTTCTAATTCTATGGATCTTCTAAAATTCATATCTCTCTAAAATTTAGAAAATATGAAATAAATTCCAATGGAAAGATAATTCAACCTAGAATATTTAAAAATTAAATTTCAATGGATTTTGAGTTATTCTTTTCTGATTTTGGGTTTTATTAGAAATTTCATTCTTAATTACATTTTAATTAAACCTTTGATTAATCTGGTATGTTTTGGGGATGACTCTCCTCTAATTTTCTTTATTTATTGAATGCTTAATTAGAGAATTACTATATTTCTAATTACTCTCCTTATATGATTAAGGATAATTAAGGTGTGATTAGTGTTTTAATCCATGATTAGAGTCGACAAGGTCGATCCATTAGATAGAGGTTTAGGAATATTTTGGGGCATTTTCCCAAGCTATTCCCCTAAACCTTCTTTTCTTTCCTTAATATTTTCTTAATTAAGGGTCAACTCACTAATTATCCCTTTAATTAATTTTCTAAAAATTTTAAAAACTTTCATAACTTAATTAATCTACTTTGGGTAGATGCTTGAGTGTTTAATAGCCTAAGTTAAATTAAGGAAATCAAAACACAATTCATATGTGCGAAGGGGTACTTTGAAATTACTTAAGCTAAACCCCTTAGCTTAATTAACCATTAATCATGAGCCAAATTGAATTAGGCTTTTTTTTCTTATTAGGTACATTGCAGGTTTGAATTCCTTGTAAGTTTTTTTTATGTCATCTCATTGGCTCATAATTATTTAGTTAACTATGCTAAGGTGGTGTACGTAAGGGTTAATTAATTTGCTTAATTCATACCTTAACCTAATTAATACATAAAATGAATCTAATCATCTAAAAAATTAAACAAAAATATCAAACACAAGTGGGAATGGGTTAGAACAACAAACTCAACTCACATTTTCAAAATTAAATCAAACTAAAACAAAAAAATCACATTAAATGAACTTTGATTTTATTTAAACTTTCTTATTCCTTAAGAATGACTTTAGGATTTAATTGAAGTGAATGTGTTTACATGCTTTCATTGATTTGATTCTTTCCCCAACATATTAAATGTGTATGTCATGTGGTTTCATGCATTCATTTTTTTTTCAAATTCAAATTTAAAAATGGAATTGTTTACTTTATGTCAAATTTTTATGTGTTGGCTAAAGTAGAAATATGAGTGGCTATTATCACTACTAAATCCAAATTATTTCCAAAACATATAAATCAATTATCGAATTTGAAAAGTGTGCTACTTATATTTTAATTATTAGCCTGCATGTGAAGAATATATGGATGTGCTTAGCATAGGTTTCCTTTCTCTCTTATGTTAGTATAGTTTTGAATAAGAATTTGGTGAGATATATGATTCATCTAAAAAGAACCTAACACTCTCCTAATTTCATATCCTATTGTTGGTTAGAAAAATTTCTAAGGAGCTGGGTCGCCTTTCAAATCTATGGTGAGAAAAGAAAGAGGCAAGCATACAAAAATTCATCTTTTTAGGATGTCATGCAGATCCACAGATGTACTTATTCAGGTGATCGAGTACATCATTAAGAAAATAATGTATTGTCTCGAGAGATAGAAGTCACTTCCCTTTAATGGACCTAATCACCTTAATAAGGAATCCTAAGGATGTCATATGTATGTAGATTCTTCCCTAATTTACATGGAAAAGTAAAGGGGATTATTTTAAACCGATTCATTAAGTTCTCTGTGGGAAAGCCCCACAAGTTAAAATCCTAAGGGATGGGATCCCTAGAAAACTCTCATTAAGGTAAATGATCATTATCTTTGAAGATTTCAATAGGAAGGACTATCAATCGATTAGTTCATATTTGAAGATCAAATGGGATTGATCAAAGAGAGGGAGTTATTATAAAAGCCAAAAAAAAGATAAGTAGGAGATGACCACGATGCTAGGAAACCTAACGAGCAATCTCAAACTATCCTATAGTTGGGTTTTACATTTTTGAAATTGATTTAGTTTGTTTAAGTTGAATTTTCATTAGAAATTTAGGACTTATGATTCCTTAACACAAGATTAAGGAAATGCCTAAGAGGTGAGGAATTATGCTTATGGCCCACAAAGGGGAGAAGCAACCTCAGAACCTAAATCTAGAGAACTTTAGTGAGGGTCGAAAGCACAACCTAAATCTAAGGTGAAAATGAGTAATTGGTTGCCTCCACAAGAGAGGACAAACCACCTAATAGCTTGGACTTACAACCGCTTGAGGGTGGCCGCCAATTAACTCCTACAATTTTAAATACATGTAGGCAAGTCTTTATGCTTATGCAAGATAGCTAGGATGTTATTTATTTAGAAAGAAACTAAGTCCTTAAACTTACTCCCAAAAGAGACTAGATCATGTAAAGGGACATGCTTCAGATGGCCTAAATCTAATGCAATTCAAATTTCATTTTATTTTCATTTCTGGACAATTATTTTGACTCAGGCTAATAGGATTCATACAACTAATACATCAGAAATAAGGTTATTGGCTAAAATCAGCGAGAAGGTAGGAGTGAGTTTCCACCATGGCTCTCATAGGTCAAGCCAAGCTTCTCTGGCAAAGGTAGAAGCCCTCCGATCAAGAGTGAAATAAGATGCATTTATGCAGGAAATTATAAAAGAAATGATCATCCAGCTAAGGGGTTGCTAATTCTTTTATGAGTTATTTAATTTTGATTTTGAGTTGTTAAGTTGGGTAAAAGATTTATTTTTTCCTAAATAGCCTAATCCACATCCAGGCCATACATAAAATAAGGGAGAAACTAGGAAAAGCATGCCACTTAATGCAAAAGCTTAAATAAATCATCATATAAAGCTAATAAAAAAATAATAAAGGTCATGGTCGCACCACCGACAAAACCTAAAAATATCAAATGTGTGAGCTCTACCCTTATACAAGAATTACAAATGAATTAAATTATAATTACAAGGAATTCATTGTTATTAGGGGGGTCTGCTTTTTTTTCTTCTTTCTTCTTTCTTCTTTCTTCTTTCTTCTTCTTCTTGGTTCCTTTTGATGGTTGGAAGTAGATGCTCCAAGCTTCACATGGTGCATAAGATAGGATCTTATGACCAATGCTCATCCTAATCCCCATAACAATCATTCCAAAATCCTAATTGCATAAATTTACATGAAAAGGAAAAGTGAAAATATAACTAACACCTGCAAAATAAAGGTTAGCTAAAACAAACCACATAAATCCCAAGCATGTATATTGGACTTATCACCCCACACATGGGTGACTAAGTCCACCTGGCCTATTGGATTATGCTTAGGTATAAAGCAGCAAAAAAGCATTTATATTTTTATTTATGATAGCCCCTTAAGCACAATCCTACAAAAAAGAATAGTTAGACTAAGAGCATCCTACCATTCATTCTATGAGCATACACCCTAACATCCAGCTAAAACATACATCATAAAAACAAACATCAAACCATGTACCACCTATCCTAAAGCTAGAAGTGGTGACTTAGGCTAATGTGTGTGCTTTGAAGGTTTGTGTGGTATGCTTAGCTATGGCTTTAGGTTCAAATTTTTTAAGTGTTAAAACATGTTCAACTTAGAAGGGGGGTTTTATTTAAGTTGTTTAGTTATTTTGGGTTGATTTTATTTCATATTTTGGTTTGGTTCAAATGAATCCTAGAATTAATTATTAGGTGATGAAGAGAGGGAAAGAGAAGAGAACCTCCCTTTCCTTCCCTAACCTAAGTAATTTCTAAAGTAGATTCACATTTTTAGTTTTATTTAGTGAATGTTTGATTAAATCTTTAATTAATCCTAATTTTAGATAAACTCTAAAAAAAACCTATTCAAAAAGAAAGGCATTTTAAGATTAAATAAAATGAATCAAAATTCACATAATACAAATTACTCCATTTCTTTACCAACATATATAACATGCATATGATGGACCCTAAGCATATCTATACATACAAATGAGAATATTTAACACACTTTATGATGCATGCTAAGTAATCTATTTAAAGAAATTTGGAAGTTTAATATGCATGATTTTCTTTAGAAGAAAAGGGTTTCTTTATCCAAATTTTCACATACACGCGTATGAAAGGCATAAGTGAGTACAGCGCCATTGTTAACCAGAGGTGTAAGGTACAAGACCTACTTAGGGATACTTAAAACCTCGCAACCTTGGGGTTGTCCATACTAGTATACCACTTTCCTTAAATACAAACATATGTATAAAATAAATGAAATGGAAAAGAAAATTGCAAAAGTTGTATTAATGGATTCATTTTATTTATGCAATTTATGTATGCAAGTATAGGTAGCCTCTTCTAGTGATAGCAGAGATGAATAGGATATGGAATTAGGTGAGTGTTAGGTTCTTTTCAAATGAACCATACATTACCCAAATTCTATTCAAAATATGCTAATCAAAAGAGAAAGGAAACATATGCTAAGCATACCTTTATATTCTTTCACATGCAAACTTATAATTAAAATATAAGTAGCATACTTTCAGAATTGTTATTTGATTTATATGTTTTAAAAATAATTTGAATTTAGTAGTGATAATAGCCACTCATATTTCTACTTTAGCCAACACATGCAAATTTGACATAAGGTAAACAAGTTCATTTTTCTTTTTAAAATTTGAATTTAAAAAATATGAATGCATAAAACCACATGTCATACAAATTTAACATGTTGGGAAAAGACTCAAAGCAATGAAATCATGTAAACAAACTCACTTCACTTAAATCCTAAAGACATTCTTATGGAATAAGAAAGTTTAGAATAAATCAAAGTGTATTCATTATGATTTTTGTTTAGTTTGAAGTTTGATTTAATTTTGAAAATGTGAGTTGAGTTTGCAATTCCTAACCCATTCCCACATGTGTTTGATATTTTTATTTAATTTTTAGATAATTAGATCCATTTTTATGTATTAGGTTAAGGTATGAATTAAGTAACTTAATTAACCCTTACCTACACCACCTAGAATAATTAACCAAATAATTATGATCCAATGAGATGACATAAAAAACTCACAAGGAATTTAAATTTGCAATGCACCTAATAAGAAAAAGGCCTAAGATAATTTGGCTCATAATTAAAGGTTAATTAAGCTAAGGGGTTTAGCTTAAGTAATTTCAAACACATTCACACATATGAATTGGGTTTTGATTTTTAATTGAACTTAGGCTATTGAACACCAAGCATCTACCCAAAGTAGATTAATTAAGTTTTGAAACTTTTTAGAATTTTTAGAAATTAATTAAGGGGATAATTAATGAATTAACTTTTAATTAATAGGAGATTAATGAGAGAAAAGAGGGTTTAGGGAATAGCTTAAGGAAAATGCCCCAAAACTTTTTCTTAAACCTCCTATCTACTGGATCTGACCTTAATCAACTCAATCATGGATTAAAACCACTAATAATACCTTAATTAACCTTAATTACATAAGGAGGGTGATTAAGAAATCCATATGCAATTCTTCTAATCAAGCATTCAATAAATCCCAAAAAACTTAAAGGAGGTAGAAGTCATCCCCTAAATCATACCCAAGAAGTTTGGGATTAATCAAAAGCTTAATTAAAAGGTAATTAACAAAATGAAGTTTCTAATAAAACCCAAAATCAAGAAAAATCATAATTCAAAACCATTTAAATTAATTTTAAAATATTTTAGGTTGAATTATCTTTGCATAGGATTTTATTTCATATTTTTTTGAATTTTGTAGAGAGAGTTAGGAATTTTAGAAGACCCTTAGATTAATAAAAAATTAATTAAGGCATTTTAACTAACCCCTCGCTCATGGCACGCTGGCGCGGCGAGCACTTTACATGCATCATGCCATGAGGGATTCACTAAATTTCAAATCTCCAAAGGAGGCTGGCAGCGAATGCAATTTGATCTCTATCATTTGATCAAAGATCGGACAGGCAGAGATCTCCCCATGGTTTTAAAATATATAAAGGAAATCTAAACGTAGGGAATTATCTCAGCCGTCCATCCAAAATGAGCGGATGGACAGCTGAGATCTCCTAAGTTCTTGCCCCCTTGATCAATAGACCATCGCATGATCTAGGGAAGATCTGATTGATCGAATTCAAACCAAATTACCCACACCATCTAAAGCCAAAGAGCATCATCCAATGGGATTCACTTGAATTGAAAATTTACACAAGGACCAACACCTCCCATGCTAGGTGGTTGGAAAATTTTATACCTCATGGAGGTGATCACCATTCCCTGGAAGCTTCATGGAGACTAAAAGTTGGAATAATGAGCTCTGAGGTTGAGTGAATTGCTCTATGGACCAACTCCCTTGCTCCCTTTAGCTTGATCCATAAATTCTCCCGCTGTGGGAACCCAATGGAAGCTTGGGTGCACTTGACTTAGCCCCTGATGAAGTATGCAAAGGCAATTAGTGAAATTGAGAGGAGGAAGTTAGTTTTGATTTTCCTCCATTTTCAAGCTCAAAAAAGGATGAAAATGGCTGAGCTCTAGAAGCTTGAATCTCTCATGGTTCCTTACTCTCTTACTCAAGAATGAAATGGATTTGAAATTAGAGGGAGTATATCTCCACCGGGATCATACCCAAGGTTAATAAATTCTTGGGAGTCCAAATTGTGGAGAAAAGAAAGAAGAGACCTTATGAAATTCATCTTAAGTAAGATGCACATGATGATGTACTTATTTGTGAGGGGACGTTTGTTTATAATGTACTATCTCAAAAGAATGAAGTCACCATTTTGATGGAACCAATCATTAATAAGGACTAAGGACGATATGATATATACTGAGATTTTCACCATTTTACATAAAAAAATAAAGGTGGTTTATTTTAAACTTTATTAAGTTCTATGTGGGCAAGCCTTCAGTTAATTACATCCAAAGTGACAGATCCTTATAAAAAAAATTGAAAGGTAAATGATCGTTGTCTCAAGATTTCAGAAAGAACTATCAATGATTGGTTTATATTTTGAAAATCAAATGAGATTGATCAAAAGAGGGAGTTATTGACAAAATAATAAGTAGAGATGCTCATGATGATGGGGAAACCTAGCGAGCATCTCAAACTATCCTAAAATTAGGCTTTATATTTTAGAAATTGATTTAATTTGTTTGAGTTATATATTTCATTAGAATTTTAGGACTTAAGATTCCTTAACACAAGATTAAAGAAATGCCTTAGACGTGAGAAATTATGCTTACAGCCACAAAGGGGGAAAAGCAACCTCAAAACCTAAATCTAGAGCTTCGATGAGGGCTGGAAGCACAACCTAAATCTAAAGCAAAAATGGATAATTAGTTCTCCTCCACAAGAAAGGACAAACCACCCGACAACTTGGACTTACAACTTTGGGTTGTCAAACCAACTCCTCCATGATTTTAAATACATAGGTCTATGCTTATGCAAGATAGCTAGGCTATTTTTATTTATAAAGAAGCTAAGTCCTTAAACTCACTCCCTAAAGAGACTAGATCATGTAAAGGGGCATGCTTTAAATGACCTAAATCTAATGCATTTCAAATTTCATTTCCTTATCATTTTTGGACAATCATTTTAACTCAAAGAATAGGTTTTTATGACTAAAGCAAGAAAATAGATTATTGGCCAAAATCAATGAGAAGTTAGGTGAGTTTCCACCAGGTTAAAGGTCAATGGTTCTGTAAAGATGGAAGCCTCCAATCAAGAGTGCAATAAATGTTGTTGTATGATATTATAAACAAAAGAACTCATAGCTAGGGTTTCTAATTCTTTATCTTGATTTCATCAAGTTTTAGGTGTGAGGTTATGAGTTATTTAGTTTTAGTTTGAATTTTAAGTTGGGTAAAAGATTTATTTTTTTAAACAAATTAATCCACATCTAGGCCATACATAAAGGAAGAAACTAGAAAAGTAGATTAATGCAAGTTAAACAAACATCAATCAATTTATAAAACTAGAGAAAAGAATAAATGGTCATTGTAATTAAAAGTGATAAACTCAAAAAAAATATCAAATTGGGTAGCTGAGCTCTACCTTATACATCCCAAATTACAAATGGATTGAATTACAATTAAGCAAAAGGAATTCATTATTATGGGGGGTCTTTAAGCTTTATTCTTCTTTTTTTCTTCTTTCTTTTCTTATTTTCTTGAACTTTTAGATGGTTCAATGGTAGATGTCAGTTTCACATGGTGCATAAGATGAAATCTTATGACCAATGTTCATCCTAATATAACAAATCATTTTAAAATCCTAAATATACAAATTTTTACATTAAAAGGAAAGGAAATTTTAACAAGAAACATGGTTTTAAACCACAAAAAGCATGATATTGACTTATCAAATGGGTGACTAATTCATTAGCCTATGGATTATGATATAAGCACCGCAAGCAAGAAGCATTTATATTTTTATTTATAATATGATTTAACATAATTAGAAAAGATTTAGACTAAGCACATCCTACCATTCATTCTGAGCATATATAACATCCATTCAAAACATTCATCATAAAATGAAACATAAATATCAATTATGCAAAAACCTAAATAAAAATGGTGACTTAGACAAAGTTTGAAGATTTGTGGAAAGCTTAGCTTAGGACTTTGGTTTGAATTTTAAGTGTGAAAGACATGTTAACTTAGAGGATTTTATTTAAGTTATTTAAGTATGTTGATTATTTTTATTTCATTTTTAATTGGGAAGTGAAACCTACAATTAATTAAGAGGAAAGAGAAGAACTTCTTCCTTCCCTAATCCTGGTAATTTCTAAAGTAAGTTTACATTTTAATTTCATTTAGGTAAATGTTTTAATTACATCTTTTAATTAATCCTAAGTTTAGATCAACTCTAAACAAACCTATTCAAAAAGAAAGGCATTTTAAGATTAAGAAGAATGAATGAAAATTCACATAACACACATTACTTCATTTCTTTCCCAACATATGTAACATGCATATGGATGGGCCCTAAGGATATCTATACATGCCAATGAGAGTAGTTAACACACTTTATGATGCATGCTAAGTAATCCATTTAAGAAAATTTAGAAGTTTAGTATGCATGATTTTCTTAAGTAGAAAAGATTTTCTTTATCCAAAATTTCACATACATGCATGAAAGTAAGAAAGGCATAAGTGAGTACAATGCTATTGTTAACCGAGGTTTAAGGTATAATACCGCTATACTTAACGCCTCAACCTCGAGGTTGTCCACTAATATACCAATTTTCCTTTACCAATACATGCATACAAAAGAAATGAAATGGAAAAAAGAATACAAAAGTTTGCTTGATGGTTTCATTTTGTTTATGCAATTTATCCATGCAAGTGTGGGCAATCCTTCTTAGATGATGGCATAGGGATGAATAAGGTATAGGATTAACTAAGTGTTGGGTTCTTTTCAAATGAACCCTACATCTATCAACCCTCATTCAAAGCTTACTAACATAAGAAAGAAGGAAAGGCTCAAACATGTTTATAATTTCATCACATGCTTATAATTAGATATATAAGAATAAAGACATTTCGATTTGATGTTTTATTTAGATTTTGAAAATACTTTGATTTAGTAATGACAATAGCTATTCATATTTAACACATGCACACTGACATAAAGTAAATAATTTGACCTTAAAACTTTGAAAACATGAAATTATGGATTTAAATCACATCATGCAATTTAACATGTTGGGAAAAGATCTAAAGCAATGTAATCATGTAAACAAACTCACTTTAGTTAATTTCTAAAGACATTCTTAAAGAATAAGAAAACTTAAAATAAATCAAAGTAAATTTTAAATTGATTTTTGTTTGTTTAAAGTTTGAGAAAATCAAATAGAGTTGATTTGGAGTTTGACTTGAAAGAAGGAAAGTGTAGAATGGTTAGGGTAGGAGACTTTCCTAACACCCCAAGGCATGACCTACTCATGGCTAACTCTTCTAAGTCTTGTGGCTAGGGAGAGTGTCCACCTAATCACTAGATGTGTCTTAAGATTAAGCAACCCTTAAAGTCTAAGCAAAGTCCTAAGCCTAAAATGGAGGTGTTGAGAGCTCATTCTAAAAATGAGTTCAACAATGGCTGAAAGCCATTGTGTCATTTTGATCCAATTGATCATAATGGGAAGGTTGTTTGAACATTAGATGTGCACATGGTCCTTTGAGCCAATGGGATTGCTAACCTTATGTGCTTGAATTTGAGTGGAAGAGGGAGTTTAAATTTGGAGTTTTGACGAAGGGGTCAAGGTTGGTCTAGATCACCCAAACCCATAAGCCACCAATTTTCATTAGTCTGAGCTTTTGAAAGCCCAAGTGAATATGAAGAGGGTATGATCAAATTACCCATGGATTAAGCCAAAATTTTGTTCTATGGCCTAGGGATACAATGTTCATTTTGCTAATTTTTCACTTTGGATATGGGTTAGATATGATTTTAAGCTACCAGGTTATTGAACACCACATCTACCCAAGAAGGAATTGATTAAGTTCATTGATTTGATTTTAAAATTTTGATTAATTAAGTCATTTAATAAAAAGTGATTAAACTATTTACTAATTTGCAACTTAATTAGATTTTTATTCAAATGAAATAAACTTAGGGGAAAAGATTTGTGGGAAAGAACTCCAATCTCATCCCCAAGTCCATTCACTGTTCTAAGGTAATTAGCAAACTTGATTAATGAATTTATCACTATTTAGTAAGTTAATTAATCATTTAATTAATTAAGAAAGTAGTATCCAAGTCTTTTGATCTTCATTTTCATCTTCAGACTGGATTGATGAGCTCGATAGATCTAATGTACCTCACTCAATGCCACGAAGCATGTTTTCTAAATAATAACCACATTTGGTCAAAGATCGATGGTGGGTGCCATCAACAATAGATAAAAGAGAGCTCTATTTAACTGATGGGCTTGTGACTTTCTTGAGGTTTGTGAGTTCAAGTAATCTATGAATGCCTCCAATCCAACTCCTTGTCCATTTTGGCAACGAACCTTTCTGAGAAAGTCTCATGAGTTATGGTGAAATATTCTATTCATCTAACCTTTTGAAGAGGATAAATAAAAAAATAGAAATATATGCTTTTGGACACCACATTGATCAAGAGATGTTACTAGGGTGATGGAAATTGAGGGAAGGTGTACATTCAAAGATGAAGTCACCACCCCTACAATGGGCCTAATCAACAAGGACCCTAAGGACTATGAGTTGCATGTAAGATTCCCCTTCTTTACATGGAAAAATAAAACAAGGTTTATATTAAACTAGGTTCATTAAGTTTCCTATGAGGGTAAGCCCGGGTAGTTAATTACATCCTAAGGAATGAGGATTCCTTAGAAATACTCTTGATTAACGTAAATGATCATTGTCTCCAAGGACTATCAATCGATTAGTTTATTTTTTTGGTAAATTAAGTGGGCTCGATCAAGAGGAAGGAGTTCTTATCAAAGCCAAATGGAGGTGAGTAGGGGATATTTAGGATACTAGAAAGCCTTAAACATCCCAAACTATCATGGTTGGGCTTTATATTTTGAAATCAAATTATTTATTTAAGAATTTTATTAGAAGTTTACTAATAATTCCATAATCTTATGAAAAATGCCCAAGAGGTAGATTTATGCTTATAGCCCATAGAAGGAGAAGCAACCTTAGAACCCAAATCTAGGGAGCTTTGGTGAGGCCAAAGTATGATAAATCTGTAAAATGGTATTGTCAGAAGACTATTAACCTCATTTTTAGAATGAGCTCTCAACCTTCCATCTTAGACATAGGACTTCTCTTAGACTTTAAGAGTTCCTTAGTCTTAAGACACATCTAGTGGTGGACACTCCCCCTAGAAGACTTATAAAAGTTAGCCATAGGAATAGGCCATGCCTTATGGGTGTTAGGAAACTTTCCTACCCTTAGCTTAAACCTTTCCTCACTATCCTTCTTTCAATTCAAACTCCAAATCAATTCTATTTAATTTTCTCCAAACTCAAATCAATTCCATGATTGAAATCTATGATTGAAACCCATGATCAAAATCCATCAAAAATTCCTAAGTTCAAATTTCCCAAAGTCCTTAACCCTTTCTTAGCCAAAAATCATGATTCAAACCTATTCAAATTTGAGATTTTCTCATGATCCATTTATATTCTCATTTATATATTATAAATGAAATATAAAATTCAAACTCATCAAATCAAATTCAAAATTCCAAATCAATGAAAATTTTCTTAAGTCCTTTAATTTTCCATTAAAGGACTTAAAAATCAACCTAAATCTTGATAAAAACCTATTCAAATCCTTGGGATTTTCTCAAAACTTATTTATATCATTTATATTCTCATAAAAAAATAAATATAAATATAATTAATCAATCAATCAAAATTAAATTCCAAATTTAAAATCCTTGAAATTCCTTAAATCCTTTAATTTTCCATTAATGGATTTCCTAAACTTGATCAAACCTATTCAAACTCATGGGATTTTCTCAAAAATTATTTATATTCTCATTTATATTCTCATATATAAATGAAATATAAATATAAATCAATCAAATCCAAATCAAAAATTAAATTTCAAATTAAAATTTCCTTAAATCCTTTAAATTCCTTTAATGGATTTAACCCAAATCATGATTAAACCACCTCAAATTGAAATTTTCTCATGATCCATTTATATTCTCATTTATATTCACATATATAAATGAAATATAAATTCAAACAATCAAAACCAATTCCAAAAAATCAAACTCAAATCACTCAAAATCAAATCTAAGCCTTTCAAGTCAAAATCTTGAACTTAAAATCAATTCCAAATCAAGCCAAACTCTTGATTTTCTTCATGGTTCAATCAACCCTACAATCATGAGCTCATATATAAATAAAACCTCAATCAAACAATCAAAACCCAAATCAAAAATCAAACCTAAAACCCTCATATATTCTTCCTTTGAATATGAAATTTTCAAATGATCAAAATCCATTTGACTTCAAACCTTAAAATGGATTTATATTTCAATCATAAGTCCATATACAGATCAACTTCAAATCAAGCTTTGACCATTTATTTAGGCTCACTTGACCCAAAGTTTTATGAGCCAACTTTGATTTAAATTGATTGAACAAACTCATATATCTCTCATCATGATGATCAAAATCAATCAATCAAAAAAAGTCAACTAAAATTGATTAAGTCAACATATCAAACATTATATAGCATTCACCATGCCTTGTTTAAACTTGACCAAGCCAACATTTGAACTAACCTAGCCCAATTGGCCCACTTGACTAAGTTGACCCATTTTGACCTAAAGTCAAAATGTGTCAAAACTTGATCCAAATTGATTGAAACCAATGGGTCAAGTCCATTCCAAATCACTTGTGGAACTTGACCAAAGCCTCAATTGGCCAACTAGACCCAACAAATAATTGACCTTAGACCCAACATGACTAAAGGGGTCATGTTGAGCCAAAATTGAACTTAACCCAAATTGATTGAAATAAAGATACCAATCCACCCATATGACTAACCTAACCTAAACCTACCTGACCTACCCAAATAGGTCAAATGGGTCAAATAGGTCAACTTGACCCATTTGACCTAAATGAAGTCATATGAGCCAAACCAAATATATACCAAATTAGCCAAAGCCACCAAAATATTTCAAATGGTCATATGAACTTGACCCAACCCTTGGTTTGACCCAATTTGACCCATCAATCTTGACCCAAGTTGACCCATTTTGACCTAAATGGGTCAACATGAGCCAAACCCTATCAAATGGATTCCAAATCCAATGAAACTTGGCCAAACCTAGTTTCTCATACCAACATATCATAAATAAAAATTAAAATGACCATTTTACCCATAGGCCATAGAACAAATTTTTTCCTAGCCCATGGGTATTTTGGTCATACCCTCTTCACAATCACTTAAGATTTTCCTAAAAGCTTAAGGGGACTTAGTGATGAGTGGTGCACCCAACCCAATGGGTTTGGGTGAACCCCAGCCCAGACCAAACCCGACCAAAAGCTTGAAATTGAGTTTCAAATTCTCCAAGCTCAATTCGATGCACATGGGAAGTTGCATTCCACTCAAGGATCAAACCAACCATGTGCACACTCAAAACCATAAACAACCTCCAATCTTGAAATTGGATCAAAGGATGTGCTCTGCCATCGATTTCCATGGGGAGATATACCCCTAATTCAATGAAATCACTCACCTCATCGGAGCCTAGAAGAGAATCATCAAAGAGCATTCCCAAGCTTCTTAGATAGGATTTGAATTCTAATTTGATTTTGTGCAAAATAAGGGAGCTCAATCCATTAGCCAACTTCCTCCATACTTGATTCCATCTCTTTCATCGAGGATCGTCAAACTTTTCCAAGATTGAGTTCCCACAACAAGGAAAGCTCATTTGGATCAAAGTCAATCCCAAGTGAATTGGTGTCACACCCATCGATCCACCAACCCAAGGCCTTGAATTTCAACAGGCTTCATCTCCACAAGACCTAAGCTACCTCATCGATCTCGGCATGTGAGGTATGGAATTTTTTCACTTAGCTTAGAGGTGTTGGTTTTGTGAAAGAAATATTCATGGCATGTGAAATCCACCATTGGATGGGTTATCGCTTAGATGGTGTGGTTGATTTTTTATGATTCCATGATCGTTTCGATCTCCCTTGATCATGGATCTCCATTGATCCTGGAAGAACTTCTCATCCCATCCATCCGCATTTTAGATGGATGGTCGAGATTATTTAGCATTTTAGTAAATCATTATCCTTTTAAACCAGGTGAATCTCATCCATCTTTGATCGATCAGATATTAGCATGTGCCCCACGCCATTTGGGATGTGACTTAAGTCACACCTCATGGAATGACGCGCACACGCACAATGCCATGCCATGAGCTGATTGTGATTAGTTAATTAATTTTAATTAATCCATTGAACTTCTAAAATTCATAACTCTTCATAAAAAAATCAAAAATAAAAGAAAAATGCTATGGAAAGATAATTTCATCTAGAATATTTTAAAAATTTTCAATGGATTTTGAATCTTTTCTCTAAATTTGGTTTCTTTTAGAATCTAATTAGCTAATTATCCTTTAATTAGTCATCAATTAATCTCAAATTTTTAGGGTTCATTTGGGGATGACTTCCTCCCCTAATTTTCTTGAGATTTATTGAGGCTCAATTAGAAATTGCTTTCATTCTCTAATTACCCTTTCATGTAATTAATTATATGATTAGTGGATTTACCCTATGATTAGTTGATTAAGGTTGATCCAAAGTAGGAGGTTTATGGAATAATTTTGGGGCATTTCCCAAGCTATTCCCTAAACCCCTTTCTTTCTCTTAACCCCTCTTAATTAAGGGTTAATCATTAATCACCCCTTTAATCAATTTTCAAAAAATTCTAAAAGTTCTAGAACTTAATTAATCTACCTTGGGTAGATGCTTAGGTTTAATAGCCTAAGTTTAATTAAGAAATTAAAACCCCTTTCATAAGTATGAAAGGGTGTTTGAAGCTAAAACCCCTTAATTTTAAAGCCATTGCATTAGCCTTTTTCTTTATTAGGTGCATGCAAATTTAAATACCTTGGGTTTTATGTCATCTCATTGGCTCATAATTACTTAGTTAATTTTCTAAGGTGTAGGTAAGGGTTAATTAAGCTACTTAATTCATACCTTAACCTAATCAATGCTTAAAATGGATTTAATTATCTAAAATTAAACAAAATACAAAACACATGTGGAATGGGTTAGAATAACAAACTCATCTCACCTTTTCAAAATTAAATCAAACTTCAAACTAAATAAAAAAATCATTTTGAAATTCACTTTGATTTATTCTAAATTTTCTTATTCTATAAGAATGTCTTTAGATTTAAGTAAAGTGAGTTTGTTTACATGCTTTCATTGCTTTGATCTTTCCCAACATGTTAAGTTGTATGTCATGTGATTCATGCATTCATAATTTCATGTTTCAAATTTTAAAATGAAATTGTTTACTTTATGTCAAATGTGCATGTGTTAAAGTAAAATATGAGTGGCTATTATCACTACTAAATCCAAAATATTTTCAAAACTTATAAATGAAATATCAAAAAAGTGTGTTATTATCTTTAATTATAAGTTTGCATGTGATGGATTATAAAGTGTTAGTAGGTTTCCTTTCTTCTTATGTTGGTATAGTTTTGAATAGAGTTAGTAAGATAGGGTTCATTTGAAAAGAACCCAACACTTACTTAATTCCATACCCTATTCATCCCTATGCTACCTTAAGAAAGTTATTATACTTATGCATAAATTGCATAAACAAAAAAATCTATTAAAACAACTTTTGCATATTCCTTTTTTCATTTCATTTCTTTTATATACATGTTTGTATTTAAGGAAAGTGGTATATTAGTCTGAGACAACCCAGGTTGTGAGTTTTAAGTAGCCCTAAGTAGGTCTTGTACCTTACACCTCTGGTTAACAATGTACTCACTTATGCCTTTCTTACTTTCATGCATGTATGTGAAATTTTGGATAAGGAAAACCTTTTCTACTTAAGAAAATCATGCATATTCAACTTCTAAATTTTCTTAAATGGATTACTTAGCATGCATCATAAAGTGTGTTAACTACTCTCATTTGCATGTATAGATATGCTTAGGGTCCATCCATATGCATGTTATATATGTTGGGAAAGAAATGAAGTAATGTGTGTTATGTGAATTTTGATTCATTTTATTTAATCTTAAAATGCCTTTCTTTTGAATAGTTTGTTTAGTTTATCTAAACTTAGATTGATTAAAAGATGTAATCAAAAAACATTCACCTAAATGAAACTAAAACATGAACCTACTTTAGAAAATTACTTAGTTAGGGAAGGAAAGATATTCTCTCTTCCTCTCTTCATAACTTAGTAATTAATTGTAGTTTCACTTAAACCAAATTAAAACATGAAACAAAAAATAACCCAAAAATACTTAAACAACTTAAATGAAACCCTCCTCTAAATTGAACTGTCCTTCACACATTAGAAAATTTAAAACCTTAAGAGTATGCTATCATAAATAAATAAAATATAATGCTTTTGCTAATGTGTTTTATACCCTAAGCATAATCCATAGCCGTGGACTTAGTCACCCATGTGTGATAAGTCCAATATACATGCTTGGGATTTGTGGTGTGATTTAACTAACCTTTATTTTAGTGTTAGTTAGATTTATACTTTTCCTTTTCATGTAAAATTTGTATATTTAGGATTTTGGAATGATTTGTTATATTAGGATGAACATTGGTCATAAGATCCATCTTATGCACCATGTGAAGCCTTGGAGCATCTACCTTCCAACCATCCAAAAGAAAAGAAAAGAAGAAAGAAAAGAAAAAGAAGAAAGAAGAATAAAGCTTGAAGACCCCATAACAATGAATTCCTTTGCTTAAATTGTAATTTAATTCATTTATAATGGTTGTATAAGGGTAGAGCTCACTACCCATATTTGATATTTTTGTTTGTGAGTGGTGACCACAAACCATTTATTCTTTTTATGATTAGCTTTATAAATTGATTGATGATTTGTTTAGTTTTTGCATTAAGTGGCATGATTTTCCTAGTTTCTTCCTTACTTTATGTATGGCCTGGATGTGGATTAGGCTCTTTAGGAAAAATAAATCTTTTACCCAACTTAATCAAATAAAAAAATTAAATAACTCATAACCTCACCTAAAGCTTAGATTAAAATCAAGATAAAAGAATTAGCAACCCCTTATGGATGAGCATTTCTTTATAATATCATGCACAAATGCATCTTATTTCACTGATTGATTCCACCTTGAGAGAACTTGACCTTTGAGGGTGGTCTCACATTCCTTGATTCTCTACTACCTTTTTGCTCTTTAATAATCTATTTCTCATGCATTAGTCATAAATCTCTATTAGCTCAAAAAATAATAAATTGTCCAAAATAAAATAAAATAAAATTTGAAATGTATTAGATTTAAGTCATTTGAAGTATGCCCCTTTACATGATCTAGTCTCTTAGGGAGTGAGTTTAAGGACTTAGTCTCTTTCTAAATAAAAATAGTCTAGCTATCTTGCATAAGCATAAAGGTTTGCCTACATATATTTAAAATCATAGGAGGAGTTATGCCACCCCAAGGTTGTAAGTCCAAGTTAAGTGGTTTTTGTCCTCTCTTGTGGAGGCAAACCAATTACCCATTTTGCCTTAGATTTAGGTTGTCCCTACCAAGCTCCCTAGATTTAGGTCAGGTTTTTCCCTTGGGCCATAAGCATAATTCCTCACCTCTGGCATTTCCTTAATCTTGTGTTAAGAATCTTAAGTCCTAAATTTCTAATAAAAATATAACTCAAACAAACTAAATCAATTTCAAAATGTAAAGCCCAAATAGATAGTTTGAGATGCTCGCTAGGTTTCAAGCATGGGCATCTCTACTTATTTCCATTTTGGCTTCGATAATAACTCTCTTTTGATCAATCCCATTTGATCTTCAAACATAAACCAATCGATTGATAGTCCTTCCTATTGAAATCTTGAGATAATGATCATTTACCTTAATTAGAGTTTTCCTAAGGATCCCATCCTTAGGATGTAATTAACTATGGGGCTTGCCCCAGGGGAACTTAATGAACCCATTTAAAATAAACCTACTTTACTTTCCATGTAAAGTAGGGGAAGAATCTCTGTACATATGCACCCATCATCCTTAGAGTCCTTATTGAGGTGATTGGTTCCATTAAAGGGTAGTGACTTCTATCTCTGAGATACACTATTCCTGATGTATTCGATCACAAATAAGTATATCATGGCCTTATTAAGATGAATTTCTATAAGGACTCTTCTTTCTTTCTCCTAGATTTGAAAGGTGACTCTATAGAATTTTTAACCCATTTTTTTAACTGGGATGGTTCCTCTCTCCATCTTTGGTAAATGATCATTGTCTTTGAGTATCGATAGTGGTTTGTACTTTGGTATGAATCCAAGACTATCCTTCTTCCATTGGCACTTAGCTCATTTCATTCGAGTTAAGTTAGCCAACATCTTTAGGTTTTAGGACTGCATTCCTTGTTGGTCTTAAAACCCCTTTAGGTTTCCTCCAATGGGTAAAATTAAAAGATCTAAAATAAAAAAGAAACATCTTAAAGACTACCTCCTTACCATTTTTATGATAAGGAAAGGTTCATTTTAGAATAAATAAATCTTCCATAAAGAACTTTGCTTTTTCAAAAGCACCTTTTTCAAAATTGCACTTAATAAAATATTTTCACAAAATTTTGTCACCTCATTTAACAATTCATAATTGTTATGGGATTTTCAAAAATAAAATCAATAATATTTTCCAAAAGCACAAATGAACATCTTCTTTCAATTCACTTTGATGAAGATTTCATTTTTGATAAAATGAACAATCATGTTTTCCAAAAATCATAATCATAATCATAAAATTTTCAAAAACACATGAATTTTTCTATTCAATTACACTCACCCTTATTGAATAGAAAGTTCATGTGTAAACAAAATTAAAATTTTCAAAAGGCATACATGAACATCTCATTTCAAATTTATTAGTTGAAGATTTCAACTAAAAATAAATATCTTTTAAAATCACTAACATCACATATGTTTTAAATTGAATTCCTCTTTCAAAAGCAATAATCACAAAAAATCTCATTTCAAAATAAAATTGATATCCATTCATACTTAAATTTATTGAATGGAGTCTTTTCAAATCAAAATCAAAATCATATTTCAAAATTTTCAAACACATTTGGAATTCATTTAATATACAAATATTATGAAGTTCAAAATCAAAATTTAAAAAAATAAAATACATTTGAAATTCACTTAACATACCCAAATTTGTTATGAAGTTCCAAATCAAAATCAAATCACAATCATATTTCAAAAAATTTTAAAAAACATATTTGAATTTTCTTACATAATCAAATTTGTTAAGTGAAGTTTCCAAAAAATAAAATCAACAATCATATTTTAAAAAAAAATTCAAACACATTTTGAACCATTTTAACATACAAATTTGTTAAGTGAAGTCTCCAAATCCAAAATCAAAATTTTCAAACACATTTGAACTTCATTTAACATACACAAATTTGTTAAGTGATCCAAATTCAAAATCAACAAAATTTTCAAACATACATTTGGAATTTCATTTAGTAATCAAATTTGCTAAGTAAAGTTTCCAAATCCAAAAAAAAATCAACAATCATATTTCAAAATTTTCAAACACATTTTGAACTTCATTAACATACCCAAATTTGAAAGTTTCAAATCCAAAATTCAAAATTTCAAAACATATTTGGAACCTCCCTTAACATACCCAAATTTGTTAAGTGAAGTTTCCAAATCCAAAATCAAAAATCAACAATCATATCTCAAAATTTTCAAATGCATTTGGAACTCTATTTAACATACCCAAATTTGTTAAGTGAAGTTTCCAAATCCAAAATCAAAAATCAACAATCATATTTCAAAATTTTTAAACACATTTGGAACTTCATTTAACATACCCAAATTTGTTAAGTAAAGTTTCCAAATCCAAAATTCAAAAAAATTTTCAAAACATATTTTGGAACCTCACCTAGCATACTCAAATTTGCTAAGTGAAGTTTCCAAATCAAAACACAAAAATTTTCAAACACCTTTGGAAATTCTTTCCTTAGCATACCAAATTTGCTAAGGAGAAGTTTCCATTTTTCAAAACCAAAAATGAAATCAAAATTTTAAATACACCATTTGGAATTTCATTTAGCATACTCAAATTTGCTAAGTGAAATTTCCATTTCATAAAAAACCAAGTGGGACTTTCATCTTAGCATACCAAATTTGCTAAAGTTGAATCTCCACTTTCAATCACATAAAACAAACACTTAGATCCCTTAGCATACCAAATTTGCTAAGGATCCTACCCTTTTCAAAAATCAAAACATTCCAAACAAATGAAACACTTAGGATTTTCTTAGCATACCTAAATTTGCTAAGAATCCTATTTTCAAAAAATCAAACAAAATACACTTGATTCTCACTTAGCATACCTAAATTTGCTAAGTAAGAATTAAAATTTTCAAAATAACAAAAATTCATAAAAAGAAACAATCACCTTTACTTCACTTAGCATACCTAAATTTGCTAAGTGAGTAAAATTCCAAAATAATCAAAAAACACAAAATCAATTTGACCCTAGCTTTAACATACCCAAATTTTTTAAAGGAAAGGGTCCTCCAAAATCACAAATTTAAATTCAAAACATAAATGAACCTATGGAAGCATCCTATCAAAAATTTTGAATCCATATTTTAACATACTCAAATTTGTTGAAGTTTGGATTCATATTCAAATTCCTCTTTCAATCAATCTTTCAAATTCATTTGAACCCCACTTAACACTTCCAAGTTGTTGGATGTGGGTTCAAAATTCAAAATTCAAAATCTATGGAGACAAAAAACTGATGCAAGTTCAATTCTCATTGCAGAATGTTTTCAGCCAGTGCAAGTAAAGTTTCAATTTCAATTTACTATGCAAATGGCGTTCCCATAAATTTGTCTTTACCTTCCTCATGGTATGGATCTGCTTAGATCAGCTAACTTCCTCATACCATACCACTTGATCCACCAGATTTGAGGGGCCGATCACTTGTGAGGGCATTCCCACCACACAGGAAGAAGGTGGTGGGCAAGTAGCCATCGATTTACCTCCGATTGATTCTATCACTAAAGAGGAAAGCTGGCATAATGACTTCAGCCTATTTCAGATGCAGCCTCCTAAGTTCATCCAAGTTGCACATGTTGCTGCTAGCACCCCTACCATGTACCTCCAAGGTAAGGCTCTAGTGGCTTGCCTCCCCACATTTGAGTATGGGTCTAGCTCACTCCTCTCATCCTACCCACTACCAAGCAGAACAAGAACGATGGTCAAATGTTCCACACTGATAGCCGTGAGAGGAGAGCGTGACGCCATGGATGAGTCTCCCATGATCACTTCACCACCGGTTATGAAAACCAGTTTCATCCTCTCTAGATCAGAGAGGATGTGAGAGATCGCCTCACTCCTCCAGGTTGCCAGCCGAGTAGGAGGTCATACGCCTTGCTATTCACGCCAGTAGCAGCATACTGGATGCTGAGTCGACCCGCTCATGATCTATTATCCCCACAGTAGGGAGGTAGATCTAGGAGAGGGCCTTGAGGCCCATACATCACATACATTACACAAAGAGCGATGGAGGTTCAGCCGCTACCACTTTGGTTGACTTTCCACGTGCTACCGTGCACCATACCGATAGTATTCTCCTCCAGGACCACCAAAGAGGCCTTTACACAGAGTCGTGGTGTCTCCACCCCACCACATTGTGTTTCATCACCCATTCCACAAGGCCAAAAGGCACCCATCTATTGGTGATCCGCATGCCGGGATCCTACTCTCCTACACCACCCATTGTGGTAGGCCGAGCTCTCGCTTGACCTTCTCCCCAGTGGTGAAGAGGAGTGAACCCCGAGCATCATGGTGTTCCTTCACCAACTCCACCCATACAAATGGATGTGAGATGATCTATCATGGATATTCTGATAGTTCGCTTGTAGCGTGGTAGAGGATCATCCTAGGATTGTTACCTATTACATCACAAGAGTATCATTCTTCTAGTGAGTACCGCAGTGATCAATTCTCTGAGGTCTGCCTCTCGGTGCATGATGATCACACCACCCCAAACTATTTGTACCGAAGTTAGATCGATCCTTAGATGAGATAGTTGCACACTATTTTATGGAGAAGAGGAGATCTTAGGCTATGGTCGATGAAGAAAGAGTCAGCTTCGATCCCAATGAAGATGACTTGATGGGGGATTCAACTAGAGTATGCATGGTCGATACTAGAGGTTCTCTTCTTAGGGAGCAACAGGCCATGGAAGGTGATGAGGTTGATCAAGGAGACACCACAGAATCAACCCATCACCTCAACAGTTAAAGAAGACAAGATTGATAGATGGCACATCAATTGCAATACTTGTGGTAGTTCATGTACAAGCCTCTAAGCCATTAGTATACTAATGTCACTACCCTGAGCAAGGCACTAGTCAGATGGAAGGCAAGAAAAGTACCTCCATACATGAAAAAGATCTAAAATCCATGGTTGAGCAACAAGTGAAGGAAGCTTTGGCTCAAGCCTGGGAAGGATCATCAGTTCCAAAGGGTAGACCCTACCCAGAGAAATTCGATGCTATCCAATATCCCAAGGGTTTCATGCCTCCTTCTTTCAAAAGCTTTGATAGTGGGAATCAAGATATAGCTCACTCTGTTGTTGCAACGCAAGTGGCAACGATGCTTTACTTTTTAGACTCAAATAGCCTAGGTACGCTTTGATTGGTATGTTGAACCCAATTTCAAAAAGACATTTGCTGAGTTAGACTCTTCATCAAGAGATTTTGGAGCTCAAAGGGTTGTAGGTGATCTTATCAACAACACGGAGTCACTTGTTGATTATATTCTCGATGGCAACCGAGTATGAAGTGTGAACCAAGCCAACAAAGCATGCCATTGAGATTCTCTTGAAGAATATCCATGGTCACCTTCATGCTTAAGGGCTTCACCATAAAAGACATTTGAGAAGCTAATCAACAAGGCTAGTCTACAAGGAGAGGCCAAAGTTACCTTTTCTAGATCAGCCAAGCAAAGAAAATCCCAAAAAGGTCTATGAGAAGAAACTGAGCAAGAGCAAGGTTGATAAGGGGAAGCAACCTAGAGATCCCCGAGAGACCACAACCTCGAGCCTCCACCTCCTTTTCCACCACCGAGGCAACCATACGCCTCCATCACTCTCCATGGCCAAGTAGCCCACCGCCATAATACCACCAAGATAGTATGCATCCACCACCTATGGTCCACCTACTCTTTAGATAAGTTAAACAAACCTTATTCTTTTAAGAGGGAGGTAATCAAAAAATCTTTAAGAATCTCTTAAAGAAATATGATTTTACTACCGAGCCTAGATCGAGGAAGTAGTAAAAAAGTCATGATCCAAACTTTGCCCTTACCACCATACCTACCATTTTGGAGGATTGCTTTACATTCAAGGACTTTGAACATAGTTTCAAGATGGTGTTGAAGTTATCCCAAAGGAATACCTTGTGGAACAACCTTCCGCCCATTAGGTAATCCTTGGGGATACAAGTGATCCTACCAAAACCAAAGAAGGTTGGGACATTTCTTTGTCTAAAACCTCTAAGAAAATAATTCGAAGATCAAGAAGCTTTCTTGTGCTGAGTCACTCAAACCTCCAACACCAAGGAAGGTTTGCAAGTTGCCGTGCCAACTCTAGGAAAGTGGGAGCTCAAGAAGAAGAAGATGTGTCCTGTGGATAGCCCTAGATAGCCACCACTGTCAAACTCCAAACTCGCTTGCTTCCACATGTAACTTCTACCATTTCATAGCTTTTTCTTCTTTTCTACTAGTAGAACTTGTATCGATCATCAAATCCCTTACTCACTCTACTTGACTTCTACTTTGTACCCCCAAATACTTCCAAGAAATTGAAGAATAAAGTTGATTTGAATTACATGTGTCTCTTCTGATGAGTTATCTTCTTCTATTCCTAATGATAACTCTTCAAGTCTAATTAACTATAACAATTTTGATCCTCTTCTTCGTTGAATTTTCCAACTCAATACTATGGTTCACCTCTTGAGATAGACTTGGAATCATCCATTAGAGTCCCATAGAGAAGTAAGTGAGCAAAGTGTGTAGAACTTGCCACCACCTTGCCTCAAGAGACACCAAGTCAACCTCCATAGTGGCAAGGTTCTACCTCCTAGGCAGCACCTCAGATGGGGAAACATTGGTACCAAGATCAAGAAGCCCTTCCACAATGCTCCACCCTTGGATATGCTTGTGGAAGACCAACCAAAGGTGGACTACAATCCCTTTCTCATCTAAGAAAGTCATCTAAGCTAAGCATATATGATGCCCTTGTCTTATCCAAAGAGATGAGGGAATCACTAATCAAGGCCCTCCTTGATCCTATGCTTAGCTCAACACCTATAGGTGAGGAAGCACACTATGCAAAAGAAGCTCAAGGGATCACCTTCACGATGAAGACCTTCTACTAGGACTTGGAGCACAACCGCCCCTATACATCACATGGACATGGAAAGTTCGACTCAGGTTCTCATGGATTCGTGCATTAGTAAACATTATGAGTCTAAAGACCCTTGCCTATTTGAAGATCAACATCTCTACTCGAGGAGATATGGATGATGTTGAGAGATTCAATGATCAAGGTGAGTGCTTTAGGTTCTATAGTGTTACATTGGAGATCGATGACTGAAGCCAAGTTCTACATCATTGATTTGAATACTTCATTCAATACTTTGCTTCCTTGGATACATCGAATAAGATCATTCCATCCTCCCTTCATCGTGCATCAAGTTCAGAAAAGATGGAATTGAGTATCGCGTCAACGTGGATGAAAAGCCATTCTCAGTGAGAGAGGTTGAGATTTATGAGGATGCAACCTATTATCTTCATCAAAACACCCTTTCTCATGAACTTGGACAAAATTTAAATGCAAATGCCAAAGAAAAAGAAAGTGAAACAAAAAAAAGATAAAGAAAATGAAAAGAAAAAAAAGTCCAAATGAGCAAGAAAGGGGAATTGAAGAAAAATAGATCATATCACATTCCACCCAGTTCATTCCATCATATGGACATGTGGGTAGATGGCTCAACCTCCACCGAGGAGGCGTAAATAGATAGCTCAGAGGTGGAGACCCCTAGTTGGCCTTCACCAACAAAGGTCATGTTAGTTCATAGGAGTACCCCTACTATTCACATAGACTTGGAATCCAGCTTGGAGGATCCCAATGTGATTAGTATACCCCAACCCCTCTAAGGTTCCATTGGAGGTGACTTTGATCCACTAGAGATGAAGACCAGCCTCCAAGAAAAAAAGTATTCAATAGTTTATGTGAAACTATTAAGTTGGGAACCTTAGCTCTTACCTCACTTACATCTCAAAGTTAAAGGTTTAGTAGTTAAGGAAGTCCCTAAGTCTTCCAAAGGACATGTAGAATAAGAGGTTCTTTTTTCATCATCCTCAAGTCCGAGTTGATGTGACTTGAGGAAGATACTTTAAAGAATTAATGGAATTACCTTTTGACTTTTACTCACCTTGTGTTCAAAATCTTATACGTAAAGGTTTAGTTCCTCACACTTGGTCCAAGCACTGTTAGAATACTTTGAAAATATGGAACAATAGTGGAAGCACAATCAAGATGACTAGGATTCGATGGGTCCACGATGATGAAGATTATTGCCTAATTGTTACCAACCATAAATCGATAGTTCTTCTCACACATCCCCAACTCTTATGAGAATGTGTGTTTAGAAACTGATGATCAGATGATCTCCAAGTCAAAGAGGCCATAATTTGAAGAGGAGATTCATTCAACAATCGACAAGCTTAAAGAAATCAACCTCATGATAGAAGAAAATCCTCACCGACATACATCAGTTCATTGCTGAATGAAGAAGAAACCAATGACTTAGTTAGGCTATTGACTAAGTTTAAACATTACTTCACATGGAGTTATGAAGAAATGCCCAGTTTATCTCCTGATGTTGTAGTCCACAAGCTAGCAATAGACCCTAACGTTACCCCTATTAAGCAAGCTCCTAGACGCATGCAATTAGAAATTGAACAACATGTCATTTAAGTCAAGAACCGATCGATGGGTTTCATCAAGGGAAGAAAAATATCCTACCAGTTAGCTATCGTCCAGTTAAGAAGAAGAATGGCCATATTTATGTCAATTTTAGGGACTTAAACAAGGCATGTCCTAAGGATGAGTTTCATCTTTCTATACCAGAATTAATGGTGGACATTATCTCATCTCATGCAATCTTCTCTTTCATGGATGGGTCATCTGGCTATAACCAAATCAAGATGTCTCCTGAAGATGAAAGAAACACTACTTTTCAAACCCAATCAAAATCTTCTATTATAGGGTCATGCCTTTCTTAAAATGTCGGTGCTACATACCAATGGCCATGACTCAGATCTTCAATGAACTCATCTATCATCAGGTTGAGTTCTACGTTGATGATCTAGTAGTCAAGAGTAAAGAAAAGGAAGACCACCTCTTTGACTTGAGAGTAGTTTTCAAATGGTTAAGATAATATAACCTCAAGATGAATCCCCTGAAGTGTGCATTCAGAGTCACTTCAAGGAAATTCCTTGGATTTGTTGTTCAACATTGGGGAATAGAAATAGATCCTAAAAAGATTAAAGCTATCTTAGAAATGCCACCTCCTAAGAGTTTAACTCAACTCAGATCCTTTCAAGGACAGTTGGCATATCTAAGATGCTTTATCTCAAACCTATTAAGGAGATGCAAGCCATTCTCAACATTTGTCAAAAAGGATGCCAAGTTCAAGTGGGATGATAAGTCAACAGATTCAAGACATTAAAAGAGTACTCAAGAGCTAGTTCTAGCTCTATCCCAGCCATTGATCCTTTACACTTGCATTGATGACTCTTCGGCTCTATTGGCCCAAGCCAATGATGAGGGAAGGAAAGTGCTCTACTACCTCCATCGATCCTATGAAGCAAACTATCCACCTATTGAGAAACATTGCCTAGCTTTGATCTTTGCATCTCTAAAACTATGACTACATGCTTTCATAAGGTGAACTTGATCTCAACCAATCCAATCAAGTATCTCATGACACACTAACGCCATGGATGTTTGATCATTGGTCCATGATACTCATAGTTTGATATCACATTTGTACCTCTCAGTGGATAGTGCACTAAAATTCTTAGCACACACCCACTTCCCGATTCTTAGTGATGACGATCTAACAAATCATGAACTTGGGGAGGCCGAACCGATGGGAGATGTATTTTGATGGTGTTGCTTCTTCTAAAGGTGAAGCACCACGATCTATTCTCCCAGGAAATACAGGGGTAGGAATAGTTCTCCTAACTCCAAATCTTGATGTGATGAGATTCTCATACTATATTTTCAACCCCTACACCAAAAATGAAGCTGAGTATGAGGCTTTGATTGCCAATTTAGAGTTAGCCATCACTATCAATTTCAAGAGCATCAACATCTTTGGGGATTCTCAGTTGGTCATCAACCGACATTGTTTTACCAGTGTCCTCAAACCCAAGCTTCATCATTAAGTATATACCATGAAGCTATTGGCCTAGATTTTTGAAGTCACCATCTACAATGTTCCCCAAGAAAAGAACGCAGTAGTAGATGCCTTGGCCAAACTTGCCGAAGAGTTGGCATGCCCGGAAGATGAGTCCATTTCAATAAGTGTCTAAAATAGACAAGTCTTATCCCTTATCGATCCGAAACTCATCGAGAGACTTTCTCCTGAAGGGAAGGTTATCGTTGCCAAAATGGACAAGGAGATGGGACTGGAAGCAACTGTTCATAGATTATTTGAACACCAGCAAACTACCTCAAGATAAATCTCAAGCCCATCGTGAAACAAAGAGCTCTCCTATATGCTCTTGTTGATGGCACCTGTACATCGCCCTTTGACCAAATGTGGTTACATTGTTTAGAAAACATGAAGCCCATGGCATAACCAAGGTACAGTCTATGTGGAGCATCAATCACCCAAAGATGAAGATGAAGATCAAAAGACTTGGATATTACTGGCCTTCTATGATCATAAATTGCATGGATGTAGCTAGGAGATGCCATCAATGTCAGGTGCACTGTGTGGTCCTCCACCAACCACCCAATATTCTACACCCTACTTTGGCTTCATGGCCATTTGAGTGTTGGGTACCGACATTGTGTCCGATCATCCTCCTTCTTCCAAGGGGCATCGATTCATCTTAGCTGCCACCTATTACTTTTCTAAGTGGGTGGAAGCCATCCCACTTAGAGAGGTCACAGCTCAGCATGTGCTTCAGTTTTTCAAGAACCATATCATATATAGATTCGGGCTACCTCGACAAATTATATCTAATAATGGTAGTACATTCAAAAGCATGAAGATCAACAGCTTCTCCGAAAGACACAATATAGATTGGAGATACTCCACCATCTACTACCCAAAGCTAATGGTTTAGCAAGCATTCAACAAAAAAACTCATCTAGATCAAGAAGACTCTTGATGATAACAAAATGACAAAGAACGAGTTGGTTGAAGCCTGTGGGCCTACCACACCATAACTCCAACTCTCACCCCATTTTCCTTAGTATGGGTCCAAAGCTTCTTCCTCTAGAAGTTCAACTTCCGTCACTAAGGATAGCATTGGGTAACAAGATCACTATAGAGAATAATGCAAAGTTGTGGTTAGAAGAGCTTGAAGGTTTGGAGGAAAGTTGCCTACGGGCATGCTAGAACCTCGAGTTGTACAAGGCCAAAATGATTTAAGCTCACAATAAGATGGTCCACCCTAAGTATTTCCAAGTAGGGAGAACTTGTGTTAGTCCTAAGGAGACCGATTGTTGCCCGTCGAAAGATGGGAGGCAAGTTTGAACCCACTTGGGAAGGATCTTATCAGCTTATTGATTGTAAAGGGGAACACCCGATGCTTTCAATTAATGGGCACTATCTTAAGAAATATTATCCATGAAACAAATCATGTTTAAAAATAATCATTAATAAATAGAACAAAATCTGATTCCATTCATCAAATCTTCTTCTTTCAATTATTTGCTTTTGTCTTGAATCACCGACGCGTGTTTAGGTGTAAGAGTCCAAAGGCATCATATCCCTCTTTCACAACACAAACACAATTTCTCAATGCTTTTAAAATAGGTGTAAGAGGACCCGAGAGGCATCCTATTTTGATTAGCATAACTAAGATAGGTGTGAGAGAACCCAAGCAGCATTCTTTCTTAGTGGAATTCTTGTTGTCATCTGTGGCATCATTTCATAATTCCCCATCATGTTTTAAGGTAGGTGTAAGAGTGAGGCCCCTATTCCTTTAACACATGCACAAAAAAACACAAATCTTTTATCTTAAGCTATTGATGTGAGCAAGCCCCCTGGCACTCACTCATTAGATGCTCTAGTCGGTCCACATGCTACCTCGCTAGTATGTCACCCCAGTGGTCATTTATTGGAGGATGTGAGTCCGCGCTTTCTTCTAACTTGATCATTGTAAACCAAAGAGTGCCTTGTTAGTATGGTATGCTTCACTGCCCAGCCAGTAAGCTACCTCATGATTGACTTTGCTTAAGAAGATGTGAGTCCTTATGCTTTCTTCTTGAACTAGCCATCATGTTCTAACAAGGTTGAGTATATTTGAGGTTTAGGATAAGTCCCTGAGGTTCCTTTCCTATTGACTACTTTTGAGTTGATATAAGTCCCCAGTGGCATTCACTCAGTCACCTAGGTCGGATAGCACCGACAAGTCAAGAAGAACTATCCCAAGCAATTCCACCATAAGAGGATGTGAGTCCTAGCTTTCTTCCATGATTGCAAACCGACGCACCTTAGGTTGGTTGATGTTTGCTATATGATGACTCACCCAGTGAGTACACCACTCTTAGATATGAGTCCCTGCTTTCTCCTTGAGGACATCAATATTTATTTATATGACAAGCCATGTCATTTTCTCTGTGGATTAAGCCCTTACCCCATCCCCTGGGCACTCTATTTGGATCTTTTAACCCCATTTAGACACTACCGGTTACTTTTGGCCCCTTTCCTAGTAACCACCCCGGTTGGAAAATCTATTCAATGCGCATATTTTCCCCTTGTTGAAATTTCATAGGTCTAGTATAAGCTCTTCTCGCTTTGATCCTTCACAAACTAATAAGGCCCATGATAAAATAAATAACTAAAATAAAAAAAATTAATTCACTTATGGATTAGATTCAAGAAAGCCCCTTCTCCCAAGTAGCATCCTATCTTTAGGCGTGCGTGAACTCCCTATAGAATGCCCGACTACCAGTTGAGATAAATCCCGGTATACTCACTCTGTAGTCTCCCTTAGGTCGGGTTCAATCTATTTTGCCATAAACAGGTTACTCATTCCACTTTGAAAGATATAAGACCATGACACATTCTTTCTAGCATGATTGTCAAACACAAAGTGTCGGGTTTGATTTGTTGCCCAAAGCAACCGATCACCCCAGTGATCTTTTCTAGTGGAAGATGTGAGTCCTCGAGCTTTCTTTTCTTAAATTGACCATTGCAAACTAAAAGGCACTTCTTTGGTTGGATAGTTCTCCATCTAGAAGCTACTCCCTTTGTTCAATAAATAAGATAGGTCAGTTCTATAAGCTCCTTCTCGTGATCCATCGCAAACCAATGGAATCCATCAAACAAATTAAAAATGAAATTAATCTTTGACTATTCTTGAGTGATTTAAGTCCCCAGGCATTCACTCAATAGCCTTGGTTGATTTATGCCCAAAGCAACCCATCACCCCAATGGTTCTTATTTCTAGAAGATGTGAGTCCCCATCTTTCTTCTTAAGACTTGACCCTGTATACCAAAAGGCATTTCTCCTTGGTTGGATAGTCCTACCTTGTGGTTGGTAGACTACTCCTTTGAATTGATAAATGAGTAGGTTTAGGCTTCCATGGCCCCTACTTAGTGTAGTTCATCGCAAACCTATGGGATCCATCATAATCAGAACAAAGCAAAAATAAATAAAATAAAATCAATCTTGACTATCTTTGAGTCGATCTAAGCCCCCTAGTGGAATTCACTCAATAGTCAGCCCTAGGTTAGGTTCAATCTGTTGCTTTGCCAATAGATTACCATAGCAACTGGTCCTTACTTGGAGGATGTAAGTCTACTACACTTTCTTCCCAATATTGTATACGAAAAGGCATCCCTTGCTATTTTACTGTTTAGTAGACTACCCTTTGGATTGGTAAATCGAGTCTTAGCCTCCATGGCTCCAAGCATCCATTGCAAACCAATAGGTTCATCTAAAATTCAAACCTAACAAAAAATTAAAACAAATTCAACCCTCTCCCAGTGGAGATCTCTCCTTAGTGAGATTCAAATCAAATCAAACCTTTCATCTCCTTGTAGATGACTTGAACCTGCTTCCCTAGTGGAAGGTTCACACTCTATCCCTTAGTGGATTTCTTCTCTCTCTTATGTCTTGGACATAAGTAGAGCCACATTGCACTAAGCTCTAGATTCTTTCTTTCCTTTGGAAGGATAGATTGTTTATGTTAGTGCTTGTGATTTGTTGTTGATCATTTGCCAACACATGGTGGTGTTCCTTGTCACACCACACCTATTGGCCTTTGTTGACCTCATTTTAGAATGAGCTCTCAACCCCTCCATCACACATAGGACTCTCTTAGACTTTAAGAGTTCCTTAGTCTTAAGACACAACTAGTGATTAGGTGGACACTCAGCCCTAGAAGACTTAGAGTTAGCCATAGGAATAGGTCATGCCTAGGGGTGTTAGGAAACATTTCTACCCTTAGCTTAAACCATTCCTCACTTTCCTTCTTTCAAGTCAAACTCCAAATCAATTTTATTTGATTTTCTCTAAACTCAAATCAATTCTATGATTGAAATCCATGATTGAAATCTATGATTGAAACCCATGATCAAAATCCATCAAAAATTCCTAAGTTCAAATTTTCTAAGTCATTAACCCTTACTTAAGGACTTAGCCAAAATCATGATTCAAACCTATTCAAATCTTTGAGATTTTCTTCATGATCATTTATATTCTCATTTATATTCATATATAAATGAAATATAAATTCAAACCCATCAAATCAAATTCAAAATTCCAAATCAATTCATGAAAATTTTCTTAAGTCCTTTTAATTTTCCATTAAAGAACTTAGCCAAAATCAACTCTAAATCTTGATCAAACCTATTCAAATCCTTGGGATTTTCCAAAAACGTATTTATATCCTCATTTATATTCTCATATATAAATGAAATATAAATATAAATCAATTAAATCCAACTCAAAAATTAAATTCCAAATTTAAAATCCTTGAAATTCCTTTAAATCCTTTAATTTTCCATTAATGGATTTAACCTAAACTTTGATCAAACCTATTCAAACTCATGGGATTTTCTCAAAACATATTTGTATTCTCATTTATATTCTAATATATAAATGAAATATAGATATAAATCAATCTAATCCAACTCAAAAATTAAATTTCAATTTCAAAATTTCCATAAATCCCTTAAATTCCCTTTAATGGATTTAACCCAAATCATGATTAAACCACCTCAAACCCTTGAAATTTTCTCATGATCCATTTATATTTACATATATAAATGATATATAAATTCAAACAATCAAAATCAAACACAAATCCACTCAAAATCAAATCTAAGCCTTTCAAGTCAAAATCTTGAACTTAGCTAAATCAATTCCAAATCAAGCCAAACACTTGATTTTCTCTCATGGTTTAATCAACCCTACAATCATGAGCTCATATATAAACCCAAACCTCATTCAAACAATCAAAACCCAAATCAAAATCAAACCCAAGACTCATATTCTTCCTTTGAATATGAAATTTTCAAATGGATCAAAATCCATTTGACTTCAAACCTCTTGTAAATGGATTTATATTTCAATCATAAGTCCATATACAAGATCAATCAACTTCAAATCAAGCTTTGACCAAGCCATTTGACCCACTTAGGCTCACTTGACCCAAAGTGACCTAAAGTACCTTATGAGCCAACTTTTGATCCTAACCAAATTGGATTGAACCAAACTCATATATCCTCTCATCATGATCAACAATCATCATGAGATGATCAATCAATCAAATTGGGTGAAACCAAGTCAAATATAAGGGTTGACCAAGTCAACACTTAACCTAAAATGAAACTTATATAGCCAAATTCCACCATAGGCCAAATTGATTGAAACCTTTGATCTAAGTTCACTCATGACCTATGTTTGAACTTGACCAAGCCAACATTTGAGCCTAACCTAGCCCAATTGGCCCACTTGACTAAGTTGACCCATTTTGACCTAAAGGGCTAAAATGTGTCAAAACTTGATCTAAGCCAAAATGATTGAAACCAATGGGTCAAGTCCATTCCAAATCACTTGTGGAACTTGACCAAAGCCTCAATTGGCCAACTAGACCCAACCTAGCCCAATTGACCTTAGACCCAACATGACCTAAAGGTCATGTTGAGCCAAAATTGAACTTAACCAAATTGATTGGAAACAAAGATACCAATCCCATATGACTAACCTAACCTAAACCTACCTAAACCTACCTCAAATAGGTCAAATGGGTCAAATAGGTCAACTTGACCCATTTGACCTAAATGAAGTCATATGAGCCAAAACAAATCTATAAACCAATCAAACCAAAGCCACCAAAACATTTCAAATGGTCATATGAACTTGACCCAACCCTTGGTTTGACCCAATTTGACCAATTGGTCAACTTGACCCAAGTTGACCCATTTTGACCTAAATGGGTCAACATGAGCCAAACCCTATCAAATGGATTCCAAATATAATGAAACTTGGCCAAATCTAGTTTCTACACATACCTAACATATCCAAATTGAAAAAAATAGAAAATGACTATTTTACCCCTATGTCATAGAACAAATTTTTGCCTAGCCCATGGGTATTTTGGTCATACCCTCTTCACAATCACTTGAGGCTTTCCTAAAAGCTCAAGGGCACTTAGTGATGAGTGGTGCACCCAACCCAATGGGTTTGGATCAGCCCATTTGACCCATAGACCAAAACCCAACCACATAGCTTTAAATTGAGTTTTCAAATTCCCTTCTATGCTCAATTTGATGAACATGGGAGGTTGGCATTCCACTCAAAGGATCAAACCGACCATGTGCACACTCAAAACCATCAAAACAACCTCCAATCAAGCAATTGGATCAAACAAAGGAGGTGTCGGTCTCCTGATTGCCATGGGGAGATATACTCCCTAATTCAATGAAATTAATGGACTCATTTCTGGTGTTGGGAACCCAAACCAACCACCTCAGAGCATTCCCAAGCTTTAGATAGATTTGAATTAATTCTCAATTTTCATAAGGGAGCTCAAATTATCCAACTTCTCTCCATACTTGATCTCCATCCAACTCTTGCATACACTCATGGAGGGTCAAGTTGAACTTTCCCAAGCTCTGAAGTTCCCACAAAGAAGGAAGAGCTCATTTGGATCAAAGACTAATCCCAAGTGAAGTGGTGTTGGTCTACCCATTGATCCACTCAATCCCAAGGCCTAGAAATTTCAACAGGGCTTCGTCTCCACCAAATGAAGCTACCACCCATCTCCGTGAGGTATGGAATTTTTTTGACCACTTAGCTTAGAAGTGTTGGAGCTTTGTGAAAGAAATTCATGGCATGTGAAATCCATTGGATGGGTTTATAATTGTACTTAGATGGTTTGATTTTTGTATGATTCCATGTTAGATCGCTCGATCTCCTTAGATCATGGACGGCTCCATTGATCCTCGGGGAAGAACTTGGCTCATTCCATCCGCACATTTTATGGATGTCAACTAAGATTATTTGTACATTTAGTAAATCCATTATCTTTTAAATCATGGGAATCTAGCCCATGATCTGATGACAGATATTAGCGCACCGCCATTTGGGATGTAACGCTTAAGTCACACCCTCGATGTGATACATAAAGCGCACTGACCGCCACCACGTGCCGATGAGTCGATTAAGTAGGGATTAGTTAAAATGCCTATAATTAATTCCTAATTAATCCAAATTTTAAAATTCATAACTCTTCAGAAAAATCAAAAAAATTAAAAGAAAAATGCTATGGAAAGATACTTTCATCTAGAATATTTTAAAAATAGTTTCAATAGATTTTGAATTACTCTTTTCTCAGAATTTGGGTTTCTTTGAGAATATTAATTAGCTAATTATCCATTAATTAGGCATCAATTGATCTCAAATTTCTAGGGTTCATTTTAAGGGATGACCTCTACCTCCCCTAATTTTCTTGAGATTTGATGAGGATTGAATTGGGTGAAATTGCTATTTCATTCTACCTTTCATGTAATTAAGGGTAAATTAGGTGAATTAGTGATTTATCCTATGATTAAGTTGATTAAGGATCCAAGTAGAGGTTTATGGAATAATTTTGGCATTTCCCTAAGCTATTCCCTAAACCCTTCTCTCTTAATCCTCTCTTAATTAAGGGTTAACTCATTAATTACCCCTTTAATCAATTTTCAAAAATTCTAAAAAGTTCCATAACTTAATTAATCTACCTTGGGTAGATGCTTAGGTATTTAATAGCCTAAGTTTAATTAAGGAAATTAAAACCCCTTTCATAAGTATGAAAGGGTGTTTTGAAATTACTTAAGCTAAACCCTTTAACTTAATTAATTTTAATTGTAAGCCGAATTGCATTATGCCTTTTCATTATTAGGTGCATTGAAAATTTAAATACCTTGTTAATTTTATGTCATCTCATTAGGTCATAATTACTTAGTTAATTTTCTAAGGTTGTGTAGGTAAGGGTTAATTAAGCCACTTAATTCATACCTTAACCTAATCAATTCTTAAAATGGATTTAATTATCTAAAATTAAACAAAAAAAAACACATGTGGGAATGGGTTAGAATAGCAAACTCATCTCACCTTTCAAAATTAAATCAAACTTCAAACTAAACAAAAATCATTTTGAAATTCACTTTGATTTATTCTAAATTTTCTTATTCTATAAGAATGTCTTAGGATTTAAGTAAGTGAGTTTGTTTACATGCTTTCATTGCTTTGGATCTTTCCCAACATGTTAAGTTGTATGTCCATGTGATTCATGCATTCATAATTTTTTCAACTTTTAAAATGAAATTGTTTACTTTATGTCAAATGTGCATGTGTTGGTTAAAGTAAAATATGAGTGGCTATTATCACTACTAAATCCAAAATATTATCAGAACTTATAGTTGAAATTTCAAATCTGAAAGTGTGCTATTCAACCTTTAATTATAAGCTTGCATGTGATGGATTATAAAGGCATGTTTAGTATAGGTTTCATGTCCTTCTTATGTTGGTATAGTTTTAAATAGCAGTTAGTAAAGTATAGGGTTCATTTGAAAAGAACCCAACACATACTTAATTACATACCCTATTCATCTCTATGCAATCACTTAAGAAATTTTACCTATACTTGTATGTGTAAATTGCATAAACAAAATAAATCCATTAAACAAACTTTTTTTCCATTCATTTCTTTTATATACATGTTTGTATTTAAGAAAGTGGTATATTAGTCTGACAACCTCGATAGAGGTTTAAGTACCTAAGTAGGTCTTGGCCTTACACCTCTGGTTAACAATGGCTATTCACTTATGCCTTTCTTACTTTCATGTATATGTGAAATTTGGATAAGGAAAACCTTTTCTACTTAAGAAAAATCATGCATATTCAACTTCTAAATTTTCTTAAATGGATTACTTAGCATGCATCATAAAGTGTGTTAACTACTCTCATTTTCATGTATAGATATGCTTGGGTCCATCCATATGTTATATATGTTGGGAAAGAAGTTAAGTAATGTGTGTTATGTGACTTTTGATTAATTTTATTTAATCTTAAAATGCCTTTCTTTTGAATAGGTTTGTTTAAATTTTGTCTAAACTTAGGATTGATTAAAAGATGTAATCAAAACATTCACCTAAATGAAACTAAAACATGAACTTACTTAGAAATTACTTAGTTGGGAAGGAAAGAGAAGTTCTCTTCTCTTTCCCTCTCTTCATAACTTAGTAATTAATTGTAGGTTTCACTTAAACCAAATTAAAACATGAAATAAAATAACCCAAAACACTTAAATAACTTAAATAAAACCTCCTCTAAGTTGAACACCTTCACACTTAGAAAATTTAAACCTAAGCTAAGCATACCACAAATTTTCAAAGTACACATTATAAGTCACCACTTCTAGCCTTAGTTAGGTCGGTATGGTTTGATGTTATTTTGTGATATATGTTTTAGATGGATGTTAGTGTATGCTCATAGAATGAATGGTAGGACGTCTAACTATTCTTTCTAGGGGATGTTGTGCTAAGGCTATCATAAATAAAAAAAATATAAATGCTTTTGCTGCAGTTTTATACCCCTAAGCATAATCCATAGTGGACTTAGTCACCCATGTGTGGGTGATAAGTCCAATATACATGCTTGAATTTGTGGTGTGATTTAACTAACCTTTATTTGTGTGTTAGATTTATACTTTTCCTTTTCATGTAAAAAATTTGTATATTTAGGATTTTGAATGATTTATTATGGGGATTAGGATAAACATTGGTCATAAGATTCTATCTTATGCACCATGTGAAGCCTTGGAGCATTTACCATCCAACCATTCAAAGAAAGAAAAGAAGAAAAAAGAAAGAAGAAAGAAGAATAAAGCTTGAAGACCACCATAATAATAAATTCCTTCGCTTAAATGTAATATTCATTTGTAATGTTGTATATAGGTAGAGCTCTACCCATATTTGATATTTTGGGTGGTGCCCACCACAAACCCATTTATTCTTTTGCTTTATAAATTATTTGATGATTTTTTTAGCTTTTGCATTAAGTGGTATGATTTTCCTAGTTTCTTTATTGCCTTATGTATGGCCAAGATGTGGATTAGGTTTTTAGGGAAAAATAAATCTTTTACCTAACTTAACAACTCATAACCTCACCTAAAGCTTAGGATTAACATCAAGATAAAAGAATTAGCAACCCCTTAGTTGGATGAGCATTTTATAATATCATGCATAAATGCATCTTATTTCACTCTTGATTGAGGGCTTCCATCTTTTGAGAGAACCCTTTGACCTTTGAGGTGGTGAAACTCACCTCCCTTCTCACTAATTTTGGCCAATAATCTAATTTCACATGCATTAGTCATAAAAATCCTATTAACCTGAGTCAAAATGATTATCCAAAATGGAAATAAAAAAAATGAAATTTTAAATGTATTAAATTTAGGTCATTTGAAGCATGTCCCTTTACATGATCTAGTCTCTTTAGGGAGTGAGTTTAAAGACTTAGTCTCTTTATAAATAAAAATGGCCTAGCTATCTTGTATAAGCATAAAGACTTGCCTACATGTATTCAAAATTGTAGAGTTAGCCACCCCAGGGTTGTAAGTCCATCGTGGTTTGTCCTCTCTTGTGGAGGCAAACCAATTACCCATTTTTCACCTTAGGTTGTGCTTTCATCCCTTGTTGAAGCTCCCTAGATTTAGGTTTTGAGGTTGCTCTTCCCCTTTATGGGCCATAAGCATAATTCCTCACCTCTTAGGCATTTCCTTAATCTTGTGTTAAGGAATCTTAAGTCCTAAATTTCTAATGAAAATATAACACAAACAAACTAAATCAATCTGTAAAGCCCAACTATAGATATTTGAGATGCTCACTAGGTTTCAAGCATCGGGCATCTCTACTTATTTCCATTTTGGCTTTGATAATAACTCTCTCTTTTGATCAATATTTGATCTTCAAAACATAAACCAATCGATTGATAGTCCTTCCTATTGAAATCTTCAAATAACATCATTTATCTTAATCGAGAGTTTTCTGGGATCCTCCCTTAGGATGTAATTAACTATGGGGTGTTTGCCTAGAGAACTTAATGAACTTTAAAAAATAAACCTACTTATTTTTTCCATGTGGAAAAGAATTCTAGTACATATGACCCATCATTGGAGTCCTTATTGAGGTGATTAGTTCCATTAAAGGGTAGTGATTTCTATCTTCAAGATAGTACACTATTTCCTTGATATCAATCACTAAGTACATCTATGGATGTGGCATCTTACAAGATAAATTTTATAAGGTCTCATCTTTCTTTTCTCTGATTTAAAAAAGGCAACTCCAATAGAATTTATTCACAAGGCAGCCACATGACTACTTGGACTTACAATTTGGTGGCCACCAACTAACTCTCCCATGAATTTAAATACATGTTTTATGTAAGATATTAGCTAATATTTATTTAGGAAGAGACTAAGTCCTTAAACTCACTCCCTAAAGAGACTATATCATGTAAGAGCACGCTTTAAATGACCTAAATCTAATAAAAATCATATTACATGTTATTTTCATTTTTGGATAATCATTTGACTTGGGCTCTAGGATTATTTATGCTTAATGCATGAGAAATTAGATTATGGGCCAAAATCAGCAAGATGGGAGGTGTGTTTCCACCATTGCTCTCAAAGGTCAAGTCAAGTTCGCAATGAGTGGAAGCCCTCAAATTAGAAGCAAATATTGTATGATGTTGTAAAAAAAATACTCATTTTTAATTATTTTATCTCAATTTTTAGCTTAGGCTTTAATTGAGGTTTGATTTTGAGTTGATTAATTTGGTAGAAAATTTATTTTTTTCCTAAGAGCCTAATCATCATTCAGGCCATACAACAAAGCAAGGAAGAAACTAAGAAAATATGTCATTTCTAATGCACAAGCTAAACAAAACATCAAATATTTTATAAAGCTAACACAAAGAATAAAGCCATGTGTTCAAACCACGCACAACCAAAAAATAAAATTAGAAGCCTACTTTATACAACTGGATTATAAATGAATTAATTACAATTACAAGAAATTTATGTTATGGGGTCTAAGCTTCATTTCTTCATTCTTTCTTCTTTCTCCTTCTTGATGGTTGGAAGGTGGTTACCCAAAGGCTTCACATGGTACATAATAGTCTACAAACAATGCTCATCTAATCCATAACAATCATTCTAAAATCCTAATTGTAAAAAATACAAAAGAAAAAATCTAACTAAAACCTAAAATAGATATTAGCTAAAAAACCACACATTCTCAAGCATATATATTGGACTTAGCACCCCACACCTAGGTAACCAAGTCCACCTATTTTTGATTATGCTTAGGTATAAACACATACAAAGAATTTACATTTTATCTATTAACACCCTAAGCACAATCTCAGAAAAATAATGATCTAAATTGCTACCATTCATTCTATGCACATACATTCAACATCACTAAACATCACATCATAAAATAAAAGCAAACATCAAATCATGCACCACCCTAACATAACTAGAAGTGGTGACTTACTAATGTATGTGCTATTTTTGTGTGGTATGCTTAATTTTTAAGGTTAGGATTTTCTAAGTATGGTTCAAAATAGATCATTTAACTTTTTTTTAGTTGATTTGGGTTAATTTTAATGATTTGATTTTGAATGAACCTACTATTAATTATTAAGGTTATAAAGAGAAGAGAAGAGAACTTCTTCCTTCCCTATCTTAAGTAATTTCTAAAGTAGATCATATTTTTGTTAATGAATGTTTATTATGTGTTTTAATTAATCCTAAGTTTAGATTTTCTAAACAAATCTATTAAAAAAAGAAAGGCATTTTAAGATTAAGTAAAGTGAATTACTATTACAAAACACACAATATTTATTTCTTTCCCACTAAATCACACAATGAATCTAAGCATATCTATACATGTGATGCAGTATTTAGACACTTAATGATCAATGCTAAGAGTTGCTTAAGAAACATGGAATGTTTCATGTATGCATGATTTGTTAAGTAGAGAATGATTCTTTTATCTTCTTTCATATGCACATTTACAAGTATAAAAGATATAGTTTGATGCCATTGTTAACTATAAGGTACAAAACCTATGGTACTTAAAGCCTGAATCTTGGTTGTCCACTAATATACCACTTTTCTTAAATACATGTGCATGTACAAAAAAGAAATACATGGAAAGAGAATGCTATGAGCTACTTAAGAAAATTTGAATGTTTTATGACATTATTTTCATTAAGTAGAAAGAGGTTTTCTTATCCATTTTTCACATGCACACATGTATGTATGAAAGGCATAAGTGAGACGTTGCCAATGTTAACTAGTGTAAGGTACAAGACTTACTTATTTAAAGCCTCAACCTGGTTGTCCGGACTAATATACCACTTTTCAAATACATCATATGTACAAAGAAATGAATGGAAAAGAAAGATGCAAAAGTTTGTACTTATGTTTGAACTTTGCAATTTATATGTTTAAGTGTAATGATCTTTCTTAAGTTATAATAAGAGGATAAGAATATATTTAAATAAGTGCTTTTAAAAGAACTATACACTTTGAAAATCTATTCAAATCATATTAAGAGGAAAGAAAGGAAGCAAAACATAAGACACATTTTATATTCACATGCAAGCTTATAAATAAACTATAAGTAGCACACTTTCAATTTTAAGTATTTTATTTATAGATTTTGAAAATAGTTTTAATTTAATAGTGATAATAGCCACTCATATTTTTATTTTAGCCAAAACATGCAATTTGACATAAAAAAAAATATTTCATTTTCAATTTGATTATAAAAAAGAATGAATGCATGATTTTCATATGCATACATATTTAGCATGCTAGGAAAGAAATAAAATGATATAAGCTTGTAATTTCATTCACTCTAATTAATTCTTAAAGATAATCTTATGAAGTAAGATTATTTAAAGAGAATCAAAAGTTGTTTAATGAGACTTTCATTTGTTTTGTTTGATTTTAGAATCAAGAAAGTGTGAGAAGGGTTTGATACCCATATATTCCTCACATGTGTATATTATTTTAATTTAATTTCTTTAGGGTGATTAATTAATTGTTATGCTTTAGTTAGGTTAAGGTGTAGATTAAGTTCATTAATTACCCTTACCTATACCACTTTAACATATTTAATCAAATAATTATGAGCCAATGTATGACATAAAATCACAAGGAATTTAAATCAGCAATGCATTCTAGGAAAGAAAGGTACCTAATGCAATTGGCTCATAATTAATGATTAATTAAGCTAAAGGGTTTAATTTAAGTGCTTTTATAACCTTTCCCACACATGTGGGTTAGGTATGATTTCTTTAAGTTGCTTAGGCTATTGAACACCTAAGCATCTACCCAACAAGGATTAGTTAAGTTCTGGAATGTTTTGAAAATTTTATGAAGTTAATAAAGTAGGTCATTAGTGAATTAGCCCTTAATTAAGTTTAGATTAAAGAAGGAAGGGGTTAAGGGAATAGCTTAAGAAAAATATCCCAAAATCATTCCATAAACCTCCTAATCACTTAAACAAAGTTAATTAACTTAATAAAGGAGTTAAATAACTGTTCACATGCTTAATTAACCTTAATTACATTAAGAGAGTGAATAGGGGTTCATTAATTAATTTTCCTAATTAACTCATTAATAAATTCCAAGAAAATTAAGGGAGGTAGAAGTCATCCCACTAAACAAGCCTGAGAAGTTCAGAATTAATTAATGAAGTTATTAGAGAGTAATAAGAGTTACTAAGTTTTTAAATAAACCCTAATTAAGGAAAATCTACTATTCAAATTCACTTAGAAATAATTATATTGGATTCTCCTTTGAAATATCTTTAAAATGAACCTGAGTTTGTATTTTTTTTTTTTTTTAGATTTTTTTACAATTCATTATGAATTTTTGAAGTTTCAATTGATTTAAGTGATTTTTAAGAATTCTGCTAATTTATTTTTATTAAAATAAATCATTTGGCACTCCAAATTTAATATCTTTTAATCCAGAGGTTATTTTAACTTAAAATTTTTATGGTAGGTGTTTTTTAACATTAGTTCTAATTTCAAAAAATTTCAACTTAATCCGACATGTATTTTTGATTTAATTAAAGAAATTTGATTTTTTTTTTACTAAAACCTAAATTAAGCTCAAAATGCTTTTGAAATTTAGGGATTTTAAATTTATTGATTCTTCTCTAAAAGATGAATCCAACGAGTCCTTATTTTCAATTTTTGGTTAAATATTTTATTTTTTATGAATTTTTGAAGTTTCAGGTATTTTTAATTAAATTTTTAAATCAAAAAAAGGCGGCCGACATATATCACCAACTAAACCCTTATTTGCAAATTTTGGTTAAGTATTTTATTTTCTAAAATTTTTTGAAGTTTCAAGTATTTTTAATTAATTTTTTAAATCAAAAAATAGTGCCATTGACGCTGGTTACGCTGACCGACCACGACTACCGCATCGGGCCGCTAGTGGAATCAATGCGAGGAAAGCGATGACTCACTTTGACGCCTCGATCACGCCCAGATTAGATCATGATCCAAAGCATCGCATGAACGGTCGACAGCCGATCACGAGAACCGCATGATCAGATGGTCCATATCGCATCAAGCAATTTGAAGGCCCGATCGCGATTTATCCGATCCACAAACTACGGATCGACGGCGGTCGCTTCGCCGTGGTGTGAAGAGCTTTTAAATGAAAAATAAGAGTTTTTAAGTAAAAACTTATCCAAATGAACTCATTTTCACATCGATTCACACCAAAAAAAAATTATTTCCTAATTGGGATGATTTAAAGTAAAATGCGGGATTGTCTAAGGTAGATTCCTAAAAATTGTGAAAAATCCATCACAAAATGAAATATCTTAAGGCCGGCTATAGTTTTTGAAGGTTACCTCACCAGGGATGATTTTTGATGGTGGTGGTAACTCGAGCACACTATTGAGTGAGGGATGAAGCCTTGGACTGAGCTTAGATCCTCGCCTTCACTTCAAAACAAAGCTTCCTCTGATTATCATCATTTATTTACCAAAATCCCCTTAGTTTTGTTGTATTTCTCTCCAAGATGAAGTGGATGATTGCTAATGGCTTTTGGGAGCTCTAGGAGGAGAAGAGAATGAGAGGAATGAGGGTTTCCTTCAGCCACTAAAGCCTTAGACTAAAAAGTGAATGAAAATGAACCCTTTTTCACTTTTTGTTTAAAATTTTGGCTCCAAACTCATGTCACTTGGCTTGGGGTGGTTGGGAATAGAAGAGAATCCTCCTAGGTGGCTCCCTATGGTGAGTTTGGATCGTTGGCTTGGGGTCACAGAGAACTTTTGCCAATAATTAAACAAACAAGAGATATATTACTTAAGAAAAACTTAAACTTCCAGACTCCAATGCTTGAGAACCTAGATAAGCAGAGAAGAAAACTTCAACTTCAGTGGTTGTGTGTTTTCAACTCTTACAAACACATCTATATATAATAGGATTACTGGCCCGTGGTTTTTCCAAAACCATTAGCCAGCCCATGGTATGGGAATGTAAGGCGTAGAGAGTACAATAATTTAGCAAGACATGTGCTAAAGGTACAATAATTTAGATTCCTATAGCTGGCACCCCATGTGCCGTTGGTACAATAATGCTGCTTCTTTAGGAAAGATATGTCAGAGGGACCCACTATGCTCCACTTGTCAAACATGGTCTTTATGTGATTTAACAGTGAGGCTAAAAAGTTGCTGAATTATGTCGTTTAGCCTTTTCTCATTGTCACGTGCACGTGGGCAGATGTCTTTCCATGCATTGCTTTTTCCTCTTGAGACTCTCCTACTGTATTCCATTTTATTTTCGTATATACGTAAGAGAATCTGTATTTCTTTGAGTACGATAGCGGTTTGTTCTTTCTCGATTTGGCTGGCTGCTCCCCTAAGTTGATCGACTGTGTCCAGCTTGATTGGATAGTTGAGTGTTTCGAACAGTAAATCTTCATGAATTTCGTCCTTTTGATAGGGAAGGCTCCTGGATGATGAACCTTTCCATATGAGTTCTGGACCATCCTTGATTTCGATGTATTTTTCGAAGGATTCTTGGAGTAAGCCTTCGTTGATGCTGTGTTTTTCATCGCAAATTCCTTTGATCTGGTTGCTGGGGCATTTTTCGATCCATATGCTATTAGTTGGTTTAGTTTTTGCGTTGCTTCCCATATGTCTTTTTCCATATCGCTACTGATGTCCGTGAGTTCCGTCCATTTTGGTAGGATGGAGTCGATTTCTTCCTCGCTAGCTATACCTGCACATAAAACAAAGGTTAATCTGGAAAGATTATCGGCTAGCACATTATTCTTTCCGTCGATGTGCTCAAAGTTCACTATAATCCCTAATCCGCTGATGTAATCGTGAAGTTGAGCCAACGAACTCGAGAGGGTTTATTTTGGGCTGTTTTATTGTAAAATGAAATAATGGCTTGACAGTTCGTTCTTAGAGTGATTTCTCTTTTGTCTAGGTAGTGTATTTTAAGGGCATTCAGTGTCTCCATGCAGGCGTGAATTTCTACGTCAATGGTGGATTTGGTGACTGGAAATTTGCCGCTGGCATATGCACACACTTTTTTAGTATTCTTAGGATCTCCCTTCTTGATTTTCCATTTACATATACCTCCCCAGCCTTCCATGCAGCCATCGATTTCTAATACGATATACGCCTTTTCTTGGGGTATTTCTAAATCTGGAAGTTGTTGAACAATAGATTTGATTTTTCGTATAAGCTCCCAATCGTGACTTTTGATTCGCTTATCTCCATGTGGTGAGGTTTTTTGATAAAGTGGCCCGAGCAGGGTGCCTAAGTTGGGTATGTAGGATCTGGCGTAGTTTAAGATTCCGAGCCACGATCTCATCCCTTACTTTTCTTTTAACTTTTCATCTGGAAAGTCTGCGATTCTTTTGATAATATGAGGCTGTAATTTTATTTTCCTATTTCCAATGACAGCTCCTAAAAAGTCAATTTGTGGTACGGCGATTTTCATTTTTGAGGGTGATAGAACCAGTCCTTCCTTTTCTACGATTCGTAAAAACTGTTCCAAATGTCCTCGGTGTTCATCTTCGGAATTACTGAAAATGAGAATATCATCTATATACACAATTAAGAATTTAGAACATGAGCTAAAACAATTATCCATCTTTCTTTGAAAAGTGGTTGGCGCGTTCTTTAGCCCGAAAGGCATAACTAACCATTCGTATAGCCCCGTCAGGCTGATGAATGCAGTCCATTCGATTGAATCAGGGTGCATCGCAACTTGATGGAAACCACTTTTTAAGTCAAATTTTGAGTATATTTGACTATTACCTATTTTCTTCAGCAAAGTGTTTATACCGGGTAGAGAATACTGATCTTTATAGGTGTTATCATTAAGAGATCTGTAATTGAATACCATTCGTTCTTTATCTTTGATCTCTTTTCCACTTACTTCATCGATGGAAGTTCCTGAATTTACAATCATGGCCATTGTTCGATGACAGCTCTTGCTGGGTCGTATAACTTTAAGTGCAAGGAGGCCTTCAATGTGTCGTTTAAACTGTTCTTGCATTAATGGCGTCACATGCTTTAGCGGTCTGTCCTGGATAGTTAGATTTGGGTTAATTATCTCAATTTTACAGGATACCTGATTTTTGCTCCAGTGCTTTAACGGATCTTCCCCGATGTATCCGTTGGCCTTTAATTTCTGTAAGATTCCTCTGAATTTTCTCACGAATGGGTTTTGATCTATTGACTGGTGGACCCATTCAGGTTGTAGTGAAACGTAGAAGTCGTAGTCTATCTCAAGTTCTGATAGTTGTTTACTCATGACTTCGAGTTCTGTAGAGGTGATTACGGGGGTTATTTCTTTGTAAAAGTTACAATGTTACCTTCAATTCTTACGCCTCCGTTTAGGCTTCTTAGGAAATTACACCCCAACCAAGATTTGAATCCCATCTTTAGTATCCATTTCCATACAGTATACCAGCAGTATTCTGAACTTTTGTTCTCCAATGGTCATTGTGCCGTTCTTTATCTTCGTCTCCGCCTTTGTAACTGAATTTACTCCATGGAATAAAATTTCATAATTTAGCTTTTCTCGCGCCTCTTCCGGTACATCTTTGGTATTTACACAAAGATGATAGCGGTTCACGAATTGATGCGAACTCAACGCCGAACATTAAAGAAAATTATAAGATTATAAAGGCGATTTATTACCTTCCTTGGTGTTTTCTTTGCCTGCTCTTTGACGGTTTCATTGAGGATTCTAATTTCAGAGCATTCTTCAGCTTCATCTTCTTCTGTGATGATTCTTTTTCCTTTGTTTATGGGTGAGAATTCATTCCTCGCCTCTTCCAGCTATTCGTGATCGCCTTGTATAGCCGTCGCTTGTTTTCCCCGAGATGGTCTGAGTATTTTACTAATTCATGAATCGCATCTTTGACCGATAAGCTCAAGTTCCTTTTGAATCTCAATTTCTAGGTAAAATTTGGCGCACATTGGGCATGCTGATATTTTACATATTGTACAATGAATTCTCATAGCAATATTGGTAATAATAGCGCAATACGTGCATTTTGAATATGGTCCTTGAATTGGTTTGTTGTGCTCCCAGTTATGAGCACAATTTTCTTGAAATTCAGTAAGTTTTATAGCGTACCTCCATCCTAGATCTTTTCGTTATCATGAACTGTATTCTTCTGGGAGATCTTCAGCCTTTATGTGGTTTAATGTGTTTTCTTCCTTCCGATATGCTGCAAATTATTGCCGGATGGTTGCTTTAAGTCAACAGAGAGGACATCATAGTCCTCTGGTAGGTCCAAGTCCTTCAAGATGGTCGCCGCCATATTTCCTTTTTTTATTTTGCATTCTCGTTGCCCTTCCCGCATATATAGCATCGACATTTCGTAGAATGAGTTTTGTTTTTATTTTTGATCACTCTTATATGAGTGTCATGAGGTTTACCTTTATAATTCTTTGACTTCCTGAGGCCGTATTTTCTGGTATTGTTATAATAGCCTGAGATTGGTATCTTTTGGCATATGGATAGGTCCTTAATGCCTCTTTGAATTGCTGCTTTCTTACATAAATCTGCCAGGTATTGGTATGTGAATCTGATTCTTGGTAGTACTCCAATCGAGCATCCTAAGTACTTGGTTTTGAAAGCAGCTTCGATTTCATCTCCAAGGATTGCAGGCATTTTTCTGAAAAATTTATCAGAAAGTTCAGAATTAATGTACATCCTACCGGACCTTGCTGCCAATGTCTTGTAATCATTCATGTAATTAAACATGTTTTTAATTTGATCACAGCTTAGTCTTTCTAAGTCCTGGTATGCTCTGTTTACATCCCAGTGGATCTTGTGGAGAGAATAATGCCTTATTTGGGATAATACATTCGTGGGCGTGATGTAACCTTTCATATTCTTCTTACGCCATTCTCCATTGGAACGGATCTTTTTCTCATCTTCCCCGAGTAGATTTTCAATAAATAGCACCTTTGACTTGTTATCAGCAAATTGCTTGTCATTGAGCAGATTAAGGGTAATGGACTCCCATCTGGAAATTATGTCATCGTATAATGAGAAATCCTCTGGTAACACTAGCAGGACTCCTTGATTAAAAAATGCTGACGGTAGGTTCCACATATTTCTATCGTAGGATTTCTTGAAATCCGTACTTCGTGGCTTGTAATTCTGGTAATATGTGGGAGGTGGAGTGTAACCATGGGATGTAGAAGATGTTGTCGGTGGGTACATTACCGGCCCCATGACGGGTTCATTGGGTGGAAGGTATGAAGATGATACGGAAGTGTATAAGTGGTCGGCTTTATCAGCCATGCGTTTGACCTTTGGGTAGTCTAGTTCAGCTAATTGATCATTTATAGTAAAGCATGTATTAGTTGCTGAAGTGGATGGTTTACATGTATCGATTCTTGAAGTGGATTTGGGTTTAGCGCTGGTTTGGTTATTTCGTGCTCGCTGTGCTCAATTCAAAGCTTTGAGTAGAGGGTAGGTCATTTCCCCACCAACTTCCGGGGAAGCTGGTAAAGCTTCATGGAGGTAATTATTGAGGTTATATGAATAAGGAAAAATTGTCATCATTTTCCTCATCGTTTTCTTCATCATCTGAGGTGTCCCATATTGGTTCATCAGAATAGGTCATGAGGGCGAATTCATCAGTGTCGTTGCCTTCGGAGATGAGGGTTTGGGGAGTATGAGGAGTATAGGAAGAGAAGGAGAGTCGGATAGAACCATCAATGCGTTGGTGAGTTTGCAAAGATTGAGGTACCTGGAGAATTGGTGCCTCTGAAGGTTTCAGATTCCATGAGCTTCCTTGTAATTCCGTGATAGTATGAAGTCATCCTGGTAAAGCTGAGATACCATGTGAAGCTAAGTAATTTGCAACGCCAGAAATATTATAGCGAAATCCCGTATGACTAGTATTTGTTAATCGCGCAACTAGGGCTTTGGTGATAAGGAGGTTCACCCCTTGCACCTCTATCCATGTGTTAGATAACCGGCCTATGTGATTGAAAATCATACGAGAGCATAAGATCGCATGTATACCGGTTGCACGAGGATAAGTCAATTTCCATAGTTCCAATAATGGAGACATCTGAACGCCATCTGGTGTCTCTGAGGACAATTAATGCTATGGTCCCTGCGTCTCGGCGTGTAATGCGTGTATCCGAACCATAATTAATCCAAGATGGATGTGTTGCATCCCCTCTTGAATCAGTCTTTGATAGGATTGTCGATAAAAGCGCGATTTATCCATTACCGGTAAGATTCGTTCTTCTTGAATAATGTTGATAGACTTCGATGACGGTCCGTCCATCCGCCTTCGCATGTTTCGACAGGTACAAGATTAGCTCGCCGCTATTGCGAGATCTGTAATTCAGCATCTGGTTGGAGTTGGCTCTCCAACGTTGGTTGATACCTTCGTCTGTGTTCCGGGGTCACAGAGAACTTTTGCCAATAATTAAAACTCCTCTGTGTTCCGGGAACACAGTGAGTGTCCTTCATGCTAAGTGTTCTAATGGGAGAGGTGAGGTGATTTCACCTCCCCATGAGTCATGGCCACCCCAACAACTCCTTGGGTCATAAAATCAATGTTTTTGGTGCCTATGTGGACCAAGGGATGAGTGTCAAGTGGCCAAGGAAGAGAAATGATCACTTGGGAAAGTGCCTTTTCTCATGGAATACCCTTGACCCAAGGGCAAAGTGGTCATTTGACTTTATATTTGATTTGAACAGATTTGAAATGAGTCAAAAGTAAGTTGGAACAAATTTCATGTTATTTGAAGTTCATTTGGTTTAATTTGGGTTAATTTAACCCATTTGGGTCAAATCGGGTCAAAATGGGTTAGGTTGACCAATTGGTCAAATTGGGTCAAACCAAGAGTTGGTTCAAGTTCAAATGACTATTTAGAGTATATTGGTTCAATTGGTTTTAATTAATTTGGTTTAATTTAGATTTAATTTGGGTTTTGGTCACTTTGATCCTTTAGGTCAATTTGGGCTAAGTTGACCAATTTGACCCAATTGACCAAATTGGCTTGAATTATGGCTTAGTTTGGGTTGGTTGATCATTTGAAGTGGATTGGTATCTTTGTTTCCAATCAATTTGCTTTAGGTTGCAATTTGACTAGTTTGGGTTCATGTGGGATAAAGGGTTGACTTGGTTTGACCTAATTCATGACAACCTATAATGATCAACAAACATGACATGAAGTTTGGATTGGCTTAATTCACTCTGATTTGGATTGAATTAAATTTTGGCTCATGTAGGTCAAATTAGTCACTTCAGGTTAAGTGAGTCAATTATATTTAGTTGGCTTGATCAATACTTGATCCAAGTTTGGTTAAACTCACAGATGGATTTATGACTGAAATATAAATCCATTTGTATGAGATTTGAAGTCAAATGGGTTTTGATTCATTTGACAATTTCAAGTCAAAAAAGTGAATATGGGTTTGACTTGGGTTTAATTTTTGAGTTTATTTTTGATTTGAAGATTGAAGTTTATGTTTATATTTGGATTCATGATTAAATAATTGATTAAATCAAGAAGAAAAATCAAGAGTTTGGCTTGATTTGATTTTGATTTGGCTAAGTTCAAGATTTTATCTTCAAGGCTTAGGTTAGATTTTTGATTGAATTTGGATTTGATTTTTGAATTGATTCTTGGATATTTGAATTTATAATTCATTTATATTTGTTTATATAAATGAGAATATAAATGGGTTATGAGAAAATTTCTTGAATTTGAATTTATTTGGATTTGATTTGAGCCAAGTTCATAAGATAGAATCAAAGGGCTTAGGAAAGATTTTGAATTTGGAATTTCAATCATGAGCTTCAATCATTTGGAACTGATCATGGATTTCAATCATTTAGAACTAATTTGACTTTAGGGGAAATCAATTAGGTTGGAATTGATTGTTGATTTGATTTAGAGTTTGATTTGAAGGAAGGAAGTGAGGAATGTGGTTCAAGCGATAGGGTAGGAAAATTTTCCTAACACCCCTAAAGCATAACCTATCCCTATGGCTAACTCTTCCAAGTCTCTAGGGCTAGGTTAAGTGTCCACCTAATCACTAGATGTGTCTTAAGACTAAGGAATTCTTAAAGTCTAAGAGAATTCTTATGTCTAAGATGGAGGGGTTGAGAGCTCATTCCAAAAATGAGGTCAACATGAGTTCAGAATCAATAAGGGATAGGACTTGTCTATTTTGGACCCTTACTAAAATGGACTCATCTTCCAGACATACCAACTCTTTGGCAAGTTTGGCCAAGGCATCTACCACTGCGTTCTCTGCTTGGGGAACCTTGTAGATGGTGACTTCAGGAATCTGGGCCAACAGCTTCATGGTATAATCATAGTAACGATGAAGCTTGGGCTTGAGGACCTGGTAGGACCCGAATATTTGATTGATGACTAATTGAGAATTCTGAAAGATGTTGATGCTCTTGGCACTAATAGTGATGGCTAACCCCAGACCAGCAATCAAAACCTGATACTTAGCTTCGTTGTTGGTGCAAGGGTTGGATAGATAGTATGAGAATCTCATCACATCGCAGGTTGGGAGAACTATTCCTTTTCACGGGAGAATAGATCGGTGCTTCACCTTTAAGAAAAGAAGCAGCACCATCAAAATACATCTCCTATCGGGGTTGCCAACCTCCCCTAAGTTCATGATTTGTTCATCAGGGAGATCATCACTAAGTGGAGAATCAACAGGAAGTGAGTGTGCTGCTAAGAAATCCACTAGTGCTTATCCTTTTACTGCACTAAGGGGTACAAATGTGATATCAAACTACGAGAAATCATGGACCAACGTGCCAAACATCCGAAAAGCATTGGTCGTGTCATGAGGTATTGTAGTGGAATAGTTCAGGAGATCAAGTTCACCTTATGAGAAAGTATATGTCATAGCTTCTAAGATGCAAAGATCAAAGTTAGGCAATGTTTCTCAATAGGTGGATAGTTTACTTCAGCAAGAATCAGACGATGGCTGAGGTAGTAGAGAGCACTCTCCCTCCCTTCAACATTGGCTTGGGCCAATAGAGTGACGAGAGAATCATCCAATGCAACAGTGTAAAGGATGAGTGGCCTACCCGGGATAGGGGCTGTTAGAATTAGCAGCTTCACCTAGTACTCTTTGATATCTTTGAAAGCATGCTGGCACTTGTCATCCCACTTGAATTTGGTGTCTGTTTTGACAAGTGCTAAAAATGGCTTGCATCTCTCTGACAGGTTTGAGATAAAACATCTTAGATACGTCAGCCATCCTTGAAAGAATCTAAGTTGAGTTAAACTCTTAGGAGGTGGCATTTCTAAGATAGCTTTAATCTTTTTAGGATATATTTCTATTCCCCAGTGATGAATAATAAACCCAAGAAATTTTCCTAAAGCAACTCCAAATGCATACTTCAGGGGATTCATTTTGAGGTTATATTGTCTTAACCATTCAAAAACTACTCTCAAAGAGGTGGTCTTCCTTTTCTCTACTCTTGACTACTAGATCATCAATGTAGCACTCAACCTGATGATGGATGAGTTCATTGAAGATCTTAGTCATGGCCTACCGGTATGTAGCACATTTTTTAAGGCGAAAGGCATATATAATAGAAGATTTTGATTGAGGTTTGAAAAGTAGTGTTTCTTTCATCTTTAGGAGACATCTTAATTTGGTTATAGCCAGATGACCCATCAATGAAAGAAAATATTGTATGAGATGAGGTAATGTCCACCATTAACTTTGGTATAGGAAGAGGAAACTTATCCTTAGGACATGTCTTGTTTAAGTCCCTAAAATCAACGCAAATGTGAATTTGGCCATTCTTCTTCTTAACTGGGATGACACTAACTAACCATGTAGGATATTTTTCTTCCTTAATAAAACTAGCATCGATCAATTTCTTGACTTCAAAAATGACCTATTGTTTAATTTCTAATCACATGCGTCTAGGAGCTTGCTTAATATGGGTAGTGTTAAGGTCTATTTCTAGCTTGTGGACTGCTACATCAGGAAATAATTCAGGCATTTCTTCATAACTCTATGCAAAGCAGTCTTTAAACTCAATCAATAGCTTAACTAAGTCATTGGTTTCTTCTTCATTCAGCAATGAACTGATGTATGTCAAGCGAGAATTTTCTTCTGTCACAAGGTTGATTTCTTTAAGCTTGTCGATTGTTTAATAAATCTCATCTTCAAATTCTGGTGGTGCCTCTTTGACTTGGAGATCATCTGGATCATCTGAAATTTCTAAACACACATTCTCATAAGAGTTAGAGATGTGTGAGAAGAAACTATTAGACTCCAAATGGTTGGTAACAATTAAGCAATCTTCATCATCGACTGGACCCATTGTACCGAATCCTAGTCCTGCTCTTGATTGTGCTTCCCTACTATTGACCTCATTTTAGAATGAACTCTCAACACCTCCATCTTAGGCATAGGACTTCTCATAGACTTTAAGAGTTCCTTAGTCTTAAGACACATATAGTGATTAAGTGGACACTCCCCTAGCCCTAGAAGACTTAGAAGAGTTAGCCATATGAATAGGTTAGGGGTGTTAAAACCTCCTTTTAAACCATTCCCCAATTTCCCTCTTTGAAGTCAAACTCCAAATAAATTATATTTCATTTTCTCCAAAACTCAATTCAATTCCATGATTCAAACCCATGATTGAGATCCATGATTGAAACCCATGACCAAAATCCATCAAAAATTCCTAAGTTCAAATTTTCTACGTCCATAACCCCTTCTTAAGGACTTAGCCAAAATCATGATTCAAAACCTATTCAAATCTTTGACATTTTCTCATGATCCATTTATATTCTCATTTATATTCATATTTATAAATGAAATATAAATTCAAACCCATCAAATCAAATTCAAAATTTCAAATCAATTCATGAAAATTTTCTTAAGTCCCTTTAATTTTTCCATTAAAAGACTTAGCCAAAATCAGTCTTGAACCTTGATCAAATCAATTCGAACTCATGAGATTTTGTCCAAACTTATTTATATTCTCATTTATATTCTCATAATAAATGAAATATAAATATAAATCAATCCAATCAAATGCAAAGATTAAATTCCAAATTTAAAATCCTTGAAATTCCCTTAAATCCCTTAATTTTCCATTAATGGATTTAACCTAAACTTTGATCAAACCTATTCAAATCCATGGGATTTCTCACAACTTATTTGTATTCTCATTTATATTCTGATATATAAATGAAATATAAATATAAATCAATCAAATCCAATTCAAAAATTAAATTTCAAATTAAAAAATTGCTTGAAATCCTTTAAATTCCCTTTAATGGATTTAACCCAAATCAAGATTAAACCACTTCAGATTCATGAAATTTTCTCATGATAAATTTATATTCTCATTTATATTCATATATATAAATGAAATATAAATTCAAACAATCAAAACCAACTCCAAAACTCAAACTCAAATCTACTCAAAATCAAAGCTAAGCCTTTCAAGCCAAAGCTTGAACTTAGCCAAATCACTTTCAAATCAAGTCAGATCCTTATTTTCTCTTATAGTTCAATCAATCCTACAATCATGAGCTCATATATAAATCTAAACCTCAAACACTTAATCAAAACCCAAATCAAAAATCAAACCCAAGACCCCTTCATATTCTTCCTTTGAATATGAAACTTTCAAATGGATCAAAATCCATTTGACTTCAAACCACTTGTAAATGGATTTATATTTCAATCATAAGTCCATATACAAGATCAATCAACTTCAAATCAAGCTTTGACCAAGCCATTTGACCCACTTAGGCTCACTTGACCCAAAGTGACCTAAAGTACCCTTATGAGCCAACTTTTGTTCCTAACCAAATTGGATTGAACCAAACTCATATATCCCTCTCATCATGATCAACAATCATCATGAGATGATCAATCAATCAAATTGAGTCAAACCAACTCAATACTTAACCTAAAATGAAACCTTTCATATCCAAAATCCATCATAGGCCAAGTTGATTGAAACCATCTATCTAAGTTCACTCATAACCTATGTTTGAACTTGACCAAGCCAACATTTGAGCCTAACCTAGCTCAGTTGGCCCACTTGACCCAAGTTGACCCATTTTGACTTAAAAAGCCAAAATGTGTCAAAACTTGATCTAAGCCAAATTGATTGAAACCAATGGGATAAGTCCATCCCAAATCACTTGTGGAACTTGATCAAAGCCTTAATTGGCCAACTAGATCCAACCCAAAGACACTGACTTAGACCCAACATGACGGGGTCATGTTGAGCCAAAATTGAACTTAACCCAAATTGATTGAAAACAAAGATACAATCCATATGACTAACCTAACCTAAACCTACCCTTGACCTACCTCAAATAGGTCAAATGGGTTAAATAGGTCAACTTGACCCATTTGACCTAAATGAAGTCATATGAGTCAAAACCAAATCTATACCAAATTAAACCAAACCAAAGGCACCAAAACATTTCAAATGGTCATATGAACTTGACCCAATTTGACCAATTGGTCAACTTGACCCAAGTTGACCCATTTTAACCTAAATGGATCAACATGAGCCAAACCCTATCAAATGGATTCCAAATCTAATGAAACTTGGCCAAACTTATTTTCTCAACATACCAAGCAAGTCCAAAGTGAAACATAGCAAAATTACTATTTTACTCTTAGTTCATAGAACAAATTTTAGCCTATCTCATGGGTATTTTGGTCATACCCTCTTCACAATCACTTGAGGCTTTCCTAAAAGCTCAAGGGGACTTAGTGATGAGTGGTACACCTAAGTCAATGGGTTTGGGTCAGCCCATTTGGTCCTTAGACCAAACCCACCCTTAGCCTAAAAAATTAAGTTCAAACTCCCTCTCAAGCTCAATTCAAGCACATGGGAAGTTGTCATTCCACTCCTCTGGCCAAACCGACCATGAGAACACTCAAAATAGCCAAAAAAGCACACTCCATGTGCTCAATTGGATCAAAATGGCATGGACATTGTCAGCCATCCGATCCTTCAAGGGGGAGATATACTCCCCCTAATTCACTTCTATTTTCATTGACTCAAGGTCTATTTAGTGAGAGAGTCAAAGGAGCCATTTGCAAATGATCTTAAGCTTCTGAGGGGATTCAATTTCAATCTTCAATTTTCTCCACTTGAAAATGGGAGGTCCATTGAAGAGCCAATTTCTTCCCCACTCCAAATTAATCCAATTTCTCTTACACACTCCATCAGAGGGTCAAGTCAGTTTATCTAAGCTCACCAAGTTCTAAAGGTAAGGGGAGACCTAGCTTGATCAAGGCCACAAAGGAATTGAGGAGGAGTTGGTCCATAGAGCTCTACACTCAACCTCAAGTACTCAAAACTTTAGCAAGGCTTCGCTTCAACCAGACGAAGATTCTCTAAGGGAATCAAATATCGGTGATCACCTCCAATGAGGTTAATGATTTTTTGAGCTCAATTCTCATAGGTGTTGGTCCTTTCTAAAGTGAAATTTAATTTCATAGGATCTTAGCCATTGGATGTATTGGTAATTGCATGATGAAGGTGTGGGCCAAATTCTAGCCTAATTCAAGCTCAATTGAGCTTGGATCAATGACTAAAAGATGGACAGATCTCATTCTTCTTGAGCATTAGCAGGGATGAATCTTTGGTCGTCCATCAGTGCAGTTTGGATGGACCACTGAGATTATTCCCACGTTTATATACATGTTTTCCATTTTATAAACTGTGGGGAGATCTCTAGTCATCCGATCTTTGATCGGATGACAGAGATCAAAAGCTTGTGCACCGCCAGCCGCCTTTTCGATGTGACGCTTAAGTGAGTGGCTCACATGCGACATGCATGTAAAGTGCGCTGACCACCACCACCACATGCCATGATGTGGGCTGAGGGATTAGTTAGGGTGTTTAATTAATTCTAATTAATCCCTAGATCTTCTAAAATTCATATCTCAACCTAAAAAAAATTAGAAAAATAAAAGGAAAAATGTTATGGATAGATAATTTCAACTAGAATATTTTAAAAATGATTTCAAAGTATTTTGAATTCCCCTTTTTTCTGAATTTGGGTTTCTTTAGGAATCTTAATAGATAATTATCCTCATTCATCAATTAATCTCAAAATTTGAGGGTTCATTTAGAGATGACCTCTACCTACCCCAATTTCTTTGAGATTTATTGAGTTTAATTTTATTGAGGACTTTACATTTAAGTTAAGAAAAGGTGAGGGAGATTCACAGATTAAAACCCAAGGAATCCCAAACTATCAAGTATAGTTGAGCTTTACATTTTTGAAATTGATTTATTTTATTTAAGGAATTTCTTTATTAGAAATTTGGACTATTCTTTAACACAAGATTAAAAATGCAAATGAGAAATTTATGTATACAAAGAGAATAATAAATCCTAAATCAAATCAACTAACTAATGTCAAATTTTCAGGACAATTAATTGACTAATGCATGAGAAATAAGGTTATTGGCCAAAAAATCAACAGAAGTTTCCACCATGGTTTCAAGCCAAGTTTCTCAAGAGTGAAATAAGATGCATTTATGCATGATATTACAAAGAAAATGCTCATCCAGCTATGGGGTTGCTAATTCTTTTATCTTATTTTTAAACCTAAGTTCTAGGTGAGGTTATGAGTTGTTTAATTTTGATTTTGAGTTATTAAGTTGGGTAAAAGATTTATTTTTCTCTAAAGAGCCTATACCACATCCAGGCCATACATAAAGCATGGAAGAAACTAGAAAAAGCAGGTCACTTAATGAAAAAGCTTAAACAAATCATCAACCAATTTATAAAGCTAATCGTAAAAAGAATAGAAGGCCGTTGTGGTCGGGCACCACCGCACAAACTCAAAAATATCAAATATGGGTAGTCGAGCTCTACCCTTATACAACCCAAATTACAAATGAATTAAATTACAATTGACCAAGAATTCATTTTAGCTTTATCTCTTCTTTCTTCGCTTTTTTTTTCTTTCTTCTTTCTTCTTTTCTTCTTTCTTCTTTGGTTCCTTCTTTGGATGGTTGGAAGGTAGATGCTCTAAGGCTTCACAGGTACATAAGATAGGATCTTATGACTAATGCTCATCCTAATCCCCATAACAATCATTCCAAAATCCTATGTACAAATTTACATGAAAAAGAAAAGTGAAAATCATAACTAACACTTTAAAATAAAAGCAATAAAAACAATATCACATAAATCCCAAAAAAATTTATAGACTCTATCACCACATGAGCATAATCCATGCCTATGATTATGCTATGTATAAAGCACTTCAAAGCAAAAAAGTTTTATATTTTTATCTATTTAAATTTCTAAGACATTCAAAAACATGTTCAACTTACATAATTTCATTTTGAGTTATTCATACGTTTAGTTCAAATGAATCTTAATTATAAAATGAAGAGAAAAAGAAGAGAACTTCCTTCCTTTAAAGTAGATTCACATTTTGTTTAAATGAATGTTTTGATTAAATTTTAATTATGTTTATATAAACTCAATCCTAAAAAGAAAGGCATTTTAAGATTAAATAAAATGAATCATTTAAATTACATTATTTTTTCTTTCCCAACATATATAACATGCAAATGGGTGGACCCTAAGAATATCTATACATACAAATGAGAGTATTTAACACACTTTATGATGTATGCTAAGTAATCCATTGAAGGAAATTTGGAAGTTTAATATGCATGATTTTCTTTAGTAGAAAAGGATTTCTTCATCCAAAGTTTCACATGCACACATGAAAGTAAGAAAGGCATAAGTGAGTACAGCGTCATTGTTAACCAGAGATGTAAGGTACAAGACCTACTTAGGGCTACTTAAAGCCTCATAACCTTGGGGTTTGTCCAGACTAATATACCACTTTCCTTAAATACAGACATATGTATAAAAGAAATGAAACGGAAAAGAATAATACAAAAGTTGTATTAATGGATTCAATTTGTTTATGCAATTTATGTATACAAGTATATGTAGCCCCTCTTAGGTGATAGCATAGAGATGAATAGGATATGGAATTAGGGTCCTTTTCAAATGAACCATATATCTCACCAAATTCTATTCAAAATTATGTTAATCATAAAAGAGAAAGGAAACCTATGCTAAGCATACCTTTATATTCTTTAGCATGCAAGCTTATAATTAAAATATAAGTAGCATACTTTTAGATTTGATATTTGATTTATATGTTTTGAAAATAATTTGAATTTTGTAGTTATAATAGCCACTCATATTTCAACTTTAGCCATCACATGCAAATTTGACATAAAGTAAATAATTTCATTTTTTTTTAATTTGAATTTGAAAAACATAAATGTATGAAACCACATGACATACAAATTTAACTTTTTAAGGAAAGCCTCAAAGCAATGAAAGCATGTAAACAAACTCAATTCACTTAAATCCCCAAGACATTCTTATGGAATATGAAAGTTTAGAATAAATCAAAGTGTATTCATTATGATTTTTTTAGTTTGAAGTTAGATTTAATTTTGAAAAGGTGAGTTGAGTTTGCTATTCCTAATCCATTCTCACATGTGTTTAATATTTTTGTTTAATTTTTAGATAATTAGATCTATTTTTATGTATTAATTAGGTTAAGGTATGAATTAAGTAACTTAATTAACCCTTACCTACACCACCTTAGAATAATTAACCAAATAATTATGAGCTAATGAGATGACATAAAAAACTCATAAGGAATTTAAATTTACAATGCACCTAATAAGAAAAAGGCCTAATACAATTTGTCTCATAATTAACGGTTAATTAAGCTAAGGGGTTTAACTTAAGTAATTTCAAAACACCCTTTCACACATATAAATTGGGTTTTGATTTTCTTAATTGAACTTATGCTATTGAACACCAAAGCATCTACCCAAAGTAGATTAATTAAGTTCTGGAACTTTTTAGAGTTTTTAGAAATTAATTAAGGGGATAATTAATGAATTAACCCTTAATTAAGAGGATATTAAGGAGAGAAAAGAGGGTTTAGGGAATAGCTTAAGGGAAATACCCCAAAATTATTTCCTAAACCTCCTATCTACTGGATCTTACCTTAATCAACCCTAATCATGGATTAAAACTGCTAATCATACCTTAATTATCCTTAATTATATAAGGAGGGTAATAAAAAAATCCATATGTAATTCTTCTAATCAAGCCTTCAATAAATCCCAAGAAAATTAGGGGAGGTAGAAGTCATCTCCTCAATCATATCCAAGAAGTTTGGGATAAATCAGAGGCTTAATTAAAAGGTAATTAACCAAATAAAGTTTCCAATAAAACCTAAAATTAGAAAAAATTAAAAACCCATTGAAATTATTTTTAAAATATTCTAGGTTGAGCTATATTTCCATAGAATTGTATTTCATATTTTTTTTGAATTTTTCAGAGAGAGTTATGAATTTTAGAAGATCCTTAGATTAATAGAAATTAATTAAGGCATTTTAACTAACCCTACTGCTCACGGGCATGACGTAATGGTGTTTTTACACGTTGCATCATGGGGGATTCACTTAAACATCAAATCCCCAAAGGTTGGCGGACGTGATTTGATCATCGTCATCGAAAAGATCACGCAGATCTCCCGTGGTTTTAAAATGGATAAAGGAAATATAAATGTGGGGAATTATCTCGGTCGTCCATCCAAAATGAGCGGGTGGACAGCTAAGATCTCCTAAGTTTTTCCCCCCTCGATCAACAGAGACCGTTCATGATCTAGGGAAGATCCGAGCTCGATTGAGCTTAGATTCAAATCAAATTTAACCCACACCATCTAAAGCCAAAGAGCGGCACATTCAATAGTGGGATTCACTTGAATTGAAAATTTACTTCACAAAGGATCAACACCTCATATGTTAAGTGGTAAAAAAAAGTTCATACCTCGCTAGAGGTGATCACATGCTTCCCTTGGAGAAGCTTTCTTGAGAAAAGTGTTGGAAGAATGGGGTCTTGAATTGCTCATGGACCAACTCCCTTGCTCCCCTTTGTAGCTTTGATCCAATTCAACTCCTCCTTACTGTGGGAACTCCAATGGAAGCTTGGGTGCACTCAACTTAGCTCCCTGATGAAGTATGCAAAGGAAATTGGGTGGAAATTGAGTATGGAGGAAGTTAGCTCTTCGATTTTTCTCCCCTATTTTCACTGTTCAAAAATCAAGGCTAGGAAAATGGTTAGAGCTAGAAGTATCACTCGATGGTTCCTAACTATCTTTAGTACTCAATCAAATGTGGCATTGATGGATTTGAATTTAATTAGGGGAGTATATCTCCCCTTGAAGGATCTGACTAGAAAGCCATTGTTGATCCAATTGATCATAATGGGAAGGCTGTTTGAGCTTAGAGTGCACTGGTTTTTGAGCCATGGAATGGATTGCCAACCTCTATGCTTGAATTTGAGTGGAAGAGAGTTTGAATTTGGAGTTTTGACCCATGGTCGGTTTGGTGGACCAATTGGGCTAACCCAAACCCATTAGGGGTAGAATGGTATGAAGGGCCTCAAGTGAATATGAAGAAGGTATGACCAAATTACTCATGGATTAAGCCAAAATTTATTCTATGGCCTATGGGTAGAATGGTCATTTTGTTGATTTTTTACTTTGGATATGTTGGGTATGTGGAGAAACTAGGTTTGGCCAAGTTTCATGAGATTTGGAGTTCATTTGATAGGGTTTGGCTCATGTTGACCCATTTAGGTAAAAATGGGTCAACTTGGGTCAAACCAAGGGTTGGGTCAAGTTCATATGACCATTTGAAATATTTTGGTGGATTTGGTTTGATTCAAATTGGTATAGTTTTAAATTTGACTCATATGACTTCATTTATAACAAATGGGTCAAGTTGACCTATTTGACCTATTTGACCTATTTAGGCTAGGTCATGGGTAGGTTTAGGTTAGGTTAGTCATATGGAGTTGATTGGTATCTTTGTTTCTAATCAATTTTAGTTAAGTTCAAATTTGGCTCAACATTACCCTTTAGGTCAATCCAAGTTAAGTCTAGGCCAATTGAGCTTTGGTCAACAAGTGATTTAGAATGAACTTGGCCCATTGGTTTAGATCAATTAGGCTTAGATCAAGTTTTGACACATTTTGACTTTTTAAGTCAAGTTGGATCAACTAATTGGTCAATTGAGTTAGCTCAAATGTTGGCTTGGTCAAGTTCAAACATAGGTCATGAGTGAACTTAAATCAATGGTTTCAATCAATTTGGCCTATTGGAATTTGGCTTTGTTAGGTTTTATTTACTTTGACTCAACCATTAAGTTTGACTTGGTTTGACCTAATTTGATTGGATCATCCCATGATGATTTGTTGATCATGATGAGAGGCATAGATTTTGGTTCAATCCAATTTGGTTAGATTGAATGGCTTATAAGGGTACTTTAAGTCACTTTGGGTCAAGTGAGACATATGGCTTGGTTAAAGCTTGATTTGTGTTGATTGATGTTGTATATAGACTTATGATTGAAATATAAATCCATTTACAAGTGAAGTCAAATGGATTTTGATCCATTTGAAAATTTCATATTCAATGGGAGAATATGAAGGGATTTTGGCTTTGATTTTTCACTTAGGTTTGATTGCTTGATTGAAGTTTGGATTTATATATGGCTCGTGATTTGCTTGAATCATGAGAGAAAATCAAGAGTTTACCTTGATTTGAAGTTGATTTGGCTAAGTTCAAGATTTTGACTTAAAGGCTTAGATTGGATTTTGAGTGGATTTGAGTTTGATTTTAGAATTGGTTTTGATTGTTTGATTTATATTTCATTTATATTTGTGAATATAAATGAGAATGTAAATTGATCACAAGAAAATTTCAAGGATTTGAAGTGGTTTAATCATGATTTAGGTTAAGACCATTAAGATTTTTGAATTTGGTATGATTGATTTATATTTATATTTCATTTATATATGAATATAAATGAGGATATAAATGAATATGAAAATCCTATGAATTTGAAATGGTTTGATCAAGGTTTTGGATAAGTCTTTTAATGGAAAATAAGGGACTTAGGAAATTTTTAAATTGGGAATTTAATTTGAGGGTTTGATTTGATTGGTTTATATTTATATTTCATTTATATATGTGAATATAAATGATAATATAAATATGTTTTGAGAAAATCCCATGAGTTCGAATTAGTTTGATGATGATTTAAAGTTCATTAATAGAAAATTAAGGGACTTATGAAAATTTCATGAATTGATTTGGAATTTTGAGTTTGGTTTGATTGATTTGAATTTATATTTCATTTATATATGTGAATATAATAGAAATATAAATGAATTATGAAAAAATCTCAAATATTTGAATGTTTTAGATTAAAATTTTGGTTAAGTCTTTAAGAGAACATTAAGGACTTAGGCAAAATTTAGACTTAGGAATTTCATTGGATTTTTATCATGGGTTTCAATCATAGATTTCAATCATAGATTTTGATCATGGAATTGATTTGAGTTTGGAGAAAATCAAAATAAAATTGATTTGGAGTTTGACTTGAAAGAAGGAAAGAGAGGAATGGTTCAAGCTAAGGGTAGGCAAATTTCCTAACACCCCCAAGGCATGACCCATTCTATGGTTAACTCTTTTAAGTCTCTAGGCTAGGTTGAGTGTCCACCTAATCATTGTCTCAAGTGAACTCTTAAAGTCTAAGAGGAGTCCCATGTCTAAGATGGAGGGTTAAGAGCTCATCCTAAAAAAATGAGGTCCTATTCACATGTTATCACCTATGAAGAGTATATACTAGAATACATGAATTACATAAACAAAATAAATCAACTAATACAATTTTTGCATTCTCTCTTTATATCATTTTATTTATGCATATGTTTATATTTAAGGAAAGTGTTATATTAGCCTCGACAAGCTCGAGATTGCGAGGCTTTAAGTAGCCCAAAGTAAGTCTTGTACATTACACCTCTGGTTAACAATGGTGCTATACTCACTTATGCCTTTCTTTCTTTCATGTGTGTGTGTGAAAAATTGGATAAAGAAATCCTTTTCTACTAAAGAAAATCATGCATATTAAACTTCCAAATTTTCTTAAATGGATTACTTAGCATGCATCATAAGGTGTGTTGAATATTCTCATTTGTATGTATAGATGTGCTTAGGATTCATTCATATGCATGTTATACATGTTGGGAAAAAAAAGATGTGTTATCTGGATTTAATTCATTTCATATAATCTTAAAATTCCCTTTCTTTTTGAATAGGTTTGTTTAGAGTTCATCTAACCTTAGGATTAATTAAAAGATTTAATCAAAATATTCACCTAAACAAAACTAAAATGTTCTTTATAAATTACTTAGGTTAGGGAATGAAAGAGAAGTTCTCTTCTCTTTACCTCTCTTCATAACTTAGTAATTAAATGTAGGATTTATTTGAACCAAAGCAAAATATTAAATAAAATCAACCCAAAAAAATTAAACAACTTAAATGAAACCCTCCTCTAAATTGAACATGTTTTCACGCTTAGAAAATTTGAACCTAAAGTCATAGCTAAGCATACCACACAAACCTTCAAAACACACACATTAGCCTAAGTCACCACTTCTAGCTTTAGGTTAGTAGTGCATGATTTGATATTTTATTTTGTTTTATGATTTATGTTTGGACGGATGTTGGTGTATGTCATAGAATGAATGGTAGGATGCTCTTAGTTTAACTATTCTTTTCTACAGGGGATTGTCATGGGTGCTATCATAAATAAAATATAAATATTTTGCTGTGTGCTTTATAACCCTAAGCATAATCATAGGCCGTGAACAATACCCATGTGTAATGATAAGTCCAATATACATGCTTGAGATTTGTGGTTTATTTTGTTAACCTTTGTTTTGTTAATTAGATTTCCATTTTTCCTTTTCATGTAAATTTATGCAATTAGGATTTTGGAATGATTATTATGGGATTAGTGTTGGTCATAAGATCCTATCTTATGCACCATGTGAAACCTTAGAGCATCTACCTTCCAACCATCCAAAAGAAGGAACCAAAGAAGAAAGAGGAAAAGAAGAAGAAAAGAAGAAAAGAAGAAAAGAATAAATAAAGCTTGAAGACCATCATAACAATGAATTCCTTACTTAATTGTAATTTAATACATTTGTAATCTGGTAAGGATACTACCTACATTTGATATTTTCAAGTTTGTAATGGTGCCCACGATTTTATTCTTTTTTGTGATTAGCTTTATAAATTAATTGATGATTTGTTTAACTTTTGCATAAAGTGGCATGCTCTAGTTTCTTCCTTGCTTTATGTATCCTAATGTGGATTAGCTCTTTAGAAAAAATAAATCTTTTACCCAACTTAACAACTCAAATTAAAATTAAGAATTCATAACCTCACCTAAAGCTTAGGTTTAAAATCAAGATAAAAGAATTAGCAACTTAGGATGAGTATTTATTTTGCAATATCATGCACAACAAAGATCTTATTTCACTTTGATTGCTTTCCACCTTTGCCAAAGAAACTTGGCTTGACCTTTAAGAGCCATGGTGGAAACTCACCTCCTCCCTTCCCATTGAATTTGGCCAATAACTTTATTTCTCATATATTAGTCATATGAATCCTATTAGCCTTAGTCAAAATAATTATCAAAAATAAAAATAAAATGAAATTTGAATTGCATAAAATTTAGGTCATTTGAAATATATGCTTTACATAATTTAGTCTCTTTAGGGAGTGAGTTTAAGTACCTAGTCTCTTTCTAAATAAATAACTTATTATCTTGTATAAGCATAAAGACTTCTACATGCATTTAAAATCAAGGAGGAGTTAGTTCCACCCACAAGCTTTGTAAGTCTATCGAAGTTTCTCTGTGGAGACAAACTAAATACCCATTTTTTCCTTAAATTTAGGTTTTCAGCTACAAATCTCCATAAATGATTTAGATTGCTTCTCCCTTTATGGGCCATAAGCATAATTCTTACCTCTAGGCATTTTCTTAATCTTTAAAGGAATCATAAGTCCTAAATCTCTAATGAAAATTCAAATAAACAAAATCAATTTCAAAAATGTAAAATCTAACTATAGGATAGTTTGAGATGCTTAGGTTTCCTAGCATCGTGCATCTCCACTTATTTTCATTTTGGCATAATAACTCCCTCTTTGATCAATCCCATTTGATCTTTCAAAAATGAACCAATAAATATTTCCTATTGAAATCTTTGACAACCATCATTTATCTTGAGTTTTCTAAGGGATCCCCATTCCTTAGGATGTAATAACAATGGGAGCTTGTAGAGAACTTAACAAACTCTATTTAAAATAAACCCCGCTTACTTTTCATGCAAAGTAAAGGAAAAATCTTACATATGCACCCATCATTCTTGAGTCCTTAGGTGATTAGGTCCATTAAAGTGACTTCTATTTTCTTGATAGTACACTATTTTCTTGATGACGCCCATCACTTGAATAAGTACATCTAGATCTGGCATCCTAAGAAGATGAATTTATATATGCTTATCTCTTCTTTTTCTCCCAAAGATTTGAAAGGCGATCTCTAGAAATTTCTAACCAACAAATGATGGAATAGCACATAAGACTCTAGAGATTTCACCCTCATTTTGTGAGGACTTTAGATCTGGTTCTAGGTTTTCTATAAGAGCACCTATAGTTAATTACCCCTCAATGTTGAGAGAGAACTTTGATTAAGGCTAGAGTCGCTTAATGCAATAATAATAAGATGTTAAGTTTTAAAATTTAGATTTATGAAATTCATTATATTTAACTTAAAGCGGATAGTTGGGAGAACCATGACGCATATAGATCCCATGATTTGCCTGGGCAAATGAAAGTATATATGTCGCTTGTTTTATTATCGAGTTTGAGCTCGATTCAAGCTTTAAGAATGGTGTTCAAGCTTGTTTACCATTATCGAGCTTGAGCTCAATTCAAGTTTGTTCACGAGCTTAGTTCAAATTGGATTATCAAGTTAATCCAGCAACTCTTAATAAAATAAATGAGTTTTAATATAATCGAGCTTGTTCCCCAGTAGATTGAGATATACATGAGATTATATTAATAATTAAAAAAAAATAATAATTTGAATAATATTATTCACACAAGCCTTAATCAAGAATCAGTCATAATGTTTTGTTCATGCTTTAAATGATAATATGAATAGAAATGAACAAAATGATAAGTTGTTCAAACTTGTTCAATTACCAATCGAGTATTTAAAAAAGTGTTCAAGCTCGTTTGATCAGTTAATCAAATGAACATGAGATTTAATCGAAATTCATTTTTATCTTAAGCTGGGTTCATCATTTACAGTTTGTCTCATTATCCCGGGTCGTCATCCCCTAGTCCACTTGGAGGTGGGGTAGTCTAAACAAAAGGATCCTTATTAGCGGCATGGGTTGCGCCAAGAAGAAATTTTATAGACTGGGGTGGTGTTTCTAAGAAAAGCTTAGCTTAGTTACAGAGGTCTTTTTGGCCTATCAAGTATACCCTATGGTTCACAACTCAAAGAATAAAGCCATTAAGGAGCATACATGCATAAATCAGATATATAGTGGGGTCATTTGGCATAATCACCGGTCGAGGACTTGTCGTGAATCGCATCATGTGGAGCCTACTGCCATGCAAAATGAGGACACCCCTTGCTAGCATGAGATTGTTTAAGAGTAAACAAAGTTGTGTACTTAATTTGACTTTGCTCTTTTATGAGCTAGAGTTTTTTTAATTTGTCACCTATGACAAACAATCGCGAAAGGTGGATTGAGTTATAACTTTAAGTTCTTTAAAGATTGAATTTTACATAGGCATTTATAGCTCAATGATATTTTAAATTTTACATTTATATTGATATTCAATATAAGTTAATTTACTTTGAAATTATAATCATATTTTGATTGAAGTATCCCCTCCGGTTAAAATTTTCATTTAACACGGTCATCATCAGGGTAGTTTAATATTTCATTGTTTCAAATCTTATCGACTCTATTAATTTAATAATAGAGGATCAGATCTGCTGCCATATGATAGAATTAACTTCTCATATATTTTATTGGGTTGAAGATATAATAAAACATCATTAGATTTTTAGGTTTTGTTAACCCGAACTCGATCCTAAGACCCAACCGGGAATCAACCCACGCAGCATCCTCGGACACTTGAATTTAAGCATTTAGCATCGTGGTGGGGCACATGTGGGTGCTCATTTAGAATACTTGTACGAATTTTAGAAAGATCAAATTTAATTGATGATTGCTTTATATTTTGTACAAGAATTCATTTTTTCAAATGATTGCACAAATTCTGAAGCACTTAAATTGAGTGATAGTTGGCTCCATAATTTATGCAAAATTAATACATTTGAAGTCTATTTAGAATTTAAGTGAATGTCTTCTGTCTACTAGCATTAATGTGGTGCAGATCTAGTGGCGTAAGAATTTTTTTAAATCTTATTCAATTATTTATATTAATATTCATTTTTTTTGCATTTAGTTCATAGCTCATTGAGTTCTCTAAGTTTCAATGAAACTTAACTCGTGATCGCTAGAAGCTTATAGACTCATTCTTATTTAAAGACCTTTAGAATTTTTTGTGAGTAGGTTTGGCTTCAATTTATCATTTTTTTTCATTTAAGTTTAATTTAAACTTATTAATACTCTTATTTAATCATATTTAAACTTTGAGTCAACCAAAAATCTCCTTGTCGTCCCCACATAGGACCGTGCATTGAGGCTGCTTTGACCCACCCGCTCTTCTAAGCAGTGGTCTTGTGACACCTCGATTGTAGTCTTCAAACCCACCACGCTCTCGAGTCTTGAGACTTTCATCATTAGCGTGAGCATAATGAGGTCTTCAAACACCTACAATTTTAATTCATATTTTAATTTTGAGCTTAGAGTTTATTTTATATTAAATTAATTAATCCTCTGTCGGTCCAAATTTTGGCAACCTCCAGGCATCTTCCCCGCATATGGGGGCTGCATCGAGGACGACTACCACCACGCCTTCTAAGCACGGTGTCTGACACCACGTCATAGTCTTCAAACCCGCCATTTCTCGAGCAGAGGGTCTTCAAACTCGCCTATAATGAGTTCTTCAAACACCTTCTTAATATCAAGAAGAACTAAGTAAGCTTGCATTTCAAGCTACAACCTCCACTTGTGACATAGAATGAACTTTAAGGCCTTAAGATGGGGCTGTGTTAAGAGCGGAATAAGGCAATCCATTGATTTTTCATTAATTATAGATAGGAGAAGGAAACAAATCTGCAATAACAAGCTCTATCCTAAACTCCTACAGCCTCTTTGTCAAAGCAGAGGAATATTTTCATTCAATATTTACACTAAAGAGTCCATTGGAGCATCTAATACAATATTTATCTGAAGACTTTGCATTGCACTTTTCCTCATAGAGATCCTTATCACATAGACGTTTTTATGGCTTTTAGCACCAACTTTGATGGAAAAATTAGATTGAGTGCTAGATTACATATATATTATAGATATAGCTTGAGTTCTCACTTTATCATCAAAATCTAAAAGCCTTCCCTCCACAAAGAAACAAGAATACAATCATAGAGGTATTGGCCTGATAAGCTTCCTTTGCACATGCTAGTGAAGTTAGTCTTACTTCAGTAGACTTATCAAAGAATCTTCTCAAGAACTCTAAAAAAATAGGTCAGTGTTCTTGACCAAAATAGAGCTTAGATAGAACCAAAAGCTTCCCAATTAACTGAACTGCCTACATGTGTGCATCGATCAATGCCAGCTCCATCATCATCGTTACCATCAAAACCACCACAATCGTTGATTCTTATCAACATTATACTTTTCCAAAGATACTGATTTTAAAATCTACGCAAAAGGTCTCCAACTTTGACACACAATCTTGGATGACAAACAGCAAGCGAATGATGTAGCCTTTTCCTGCCTTAGAAAATTTTGTAGTATCACACACACTATACATGGTGCAACATGTTGTTCTAGAATGCTTGTCATAATTGACAAGATAGCTTGCACCAAACTATTCTAAATTTTACTGTTGACCTCCACACATGGTTCACAAGTCAAATGAGCCATAAAAGTTAAAATAAATATTAACAAGAGTAGCATTGCATGAATCGGATTTAAAACCCCCCTAATCGCGATCGGAATCGATCAAATTTGCTTCAATTTGAAAATTTGACTTCATAATGCGTTGAAAATATTAAAATTAATTAAATAAAAAATATCAAATCAATTAATAGTCAATCAAATAATCAAATCCAATTTTTAATGAAATTACGCATATATCAAAGTCGGGAAGCCTCGACGACATCCGAATGACTTTCATTCGCAAAATTGACCGTGCATTGTCATCAAAATATTAAAACCTATCAAACAATGCCTTTCACGATCGTTTTGGCAAAGTGTAAGTGAACGTCGATCGATTCGAGCTAGATGTCGCACAATTTAAGCTCAATTTCATTTCGCCCATCGCCGATATTGTCCAAACGACCTCCGATCACGAAATCGATCGTGTCGTTGCGTTCAACACAACAAAAATACCTATAATTGACACCATATTGCTAGGATTTATCGGATAAAGTAAAGTTATAAAATTTGATGCGAAATGACATTAATTTGCAATTAAACTAATTAATGGCTGCTTAATCCCCTAATTTCCCTAAGCTTTATGCTAATCCCAGCCGCCTACTCGACCAAAGAAAATAACTGCCTAATATTTCTTATTGACGCAATGAGACTAATCACCACGCTGCTTAACCTAATTGACCAACGAGGCTATCCCCTCTGCCATATGACTCTCCTTCTCACGAATCCTCTTGGCTAAAGCTCATGACCTCCCTCTCTCCCCAAGGCTCTCACTGGAGCTCTAGTTTGCTGGTGAGATTCCTCTAACCAACCAAGCACCTCCCTCTCCTTTTGCTCCGAACTCCTCATCCTGCCTCCCTCGTGTGATCCCAAAGCCAAGTGGAAATCACCAAACTCAAGCCCAAATCTTTTTCCCTTGCAATTGAAAGTTCGTGTTGTTTCTATTCAACCCTAAATTTCTTTCTTATTTTGCGGGTTAACTAGGTTTTACCTAAAGTCTATTGTGATGGTGGAATCAAAAGGAAATGATGAGTATATGCTCGGCCCTCTTTTCTTTTTTTTAGAGATATACGATTGGGGGTTGTTTGGTAGCATAATTTGATTAGGCTTTAAACTAAATATTGCTAAACAGCAAAAATTGACCACTTCAAATCATACAGATTGTTAAATCCTGTTTCTCCTTCATTTTGCCTTAAATCCTGGATTTGGTAAATCCCATTAGTAGGAGGATTTGCAGGATCTACACAAATTGAAGCACTGAGAGAGTGAGAGGAAAGATGAGGGTTACTTTCATGACATCTTGCTTTTCTTCCTCGATTGTATCCGTTACTTTGTTGATGGCAACATTTCTTTTGCTAATCATTTAAATTCGCTGGCAAAATCCACTGCATGCAATCATTGTTTGTCGTGCTCTTTGCCAATATTGATGGAAACATTCTAATCGAATGTTTCCATAGAGTTCCTGCAGAGGAGAGGTTACATTGGCGATCTTTCCTAGTAAATTTAGGAGCTGAAAATCTCAAAGGAGCTAAAAAAAGGAACTTTCATAAATCCACATACCTAGTTTACACCTTGCTTGGGGATATCTGCATTTATGTAGTTGGCAAAGATGAGTATGATGAACTTGCTTGACTTGGGAAAGATAAAAATAAATAAATAGAATTTTTAAATTTCAGTTTTGTGGTCATATGGATGTTTTTGCAAAATCCAGAACTTTGTTTATATGATATCAAAGTTAATATGGTTGGTTTCCTTATTTGGTATAAATCTTAGTGCCTTTTTTGGTATGAACCTTACTTGGCTATCACTTTAGAAGGAAGAGGATGAGGGGAGGGTTGATTGATGTTATTAGCATTGTGCTTATTTTCCTCTCTTTTGTGATCACTAAGTCAATAAGCTTATGAAGTACAATCTAAAATGTGGCTTTGTGCAAGTTTAAAGCTTTCATTTTTGTTGTTTAGTTTCATTAAAGTTGCATCTTGCCTAGTGCTTGTTCATACTTTACCCAAAATCAATTGTCAAGTCTCTATCTTGCATTAAAATAATTATATATTCGTTGTCCATGAGTATGTGGGGGTTGGAATCCTGCAAGATATATTGTTCTATGTCTTTTCTTGCTCTTGAATTATGAGAGTAAGTTGTGATAATGAAATCCTAGTTTCATTATATGATGTCATCTTTGAAAGCTCACTTTGTCTTGATTTGGGGAAGAATGAAAAGAAAGCAAGTTTATTTTGGGACAAAAGTATGATTTATATTGGTCTCCTCTCTGTTGTATCTTTTATCTTGCATACATATGAAAATATTGAGAATTGAAGATATAGGATATGCAAAGTTTTCTTTATGATTATCTGTCAAAGAAAGATGATGAAATATACATATCTCTCGACCTTTAATTGCTATGTTACTTGTGGGCTTTAAGAAAGGTATGTCTTCTTTTATATTCAAAATGAGAAGAATGGAAATGTGCTCGCATTAAATAGAATGGAGAGGTGCTCACATGTGATTAAAAGCTTATGTTATATTTTGTTATTTAAATATTCCAAATGCAAAATCTAGGTGAAATGGTGATGAAAATGATGCTATAGCAAGAGGTATCGCTTATATTTTAATTTCATGCACATGTGAATGCAAATTTGTTAAATTTTTGTTATAAGTACCATTCACATTGTTCCAATGGCGTGGAAACTTGTGATAAGTACTTGTTTATTCCATGGGAAATCTGTTATAAGTACCCGCTCATTATTCCAATGCGAAACTTGTGATAAAAGTACTTGTTCACATTGTTGCCCAACATGACAAAAAAATTTGTTGCTATAAGTACCGCTCACCCTAACATGGCAGAAAACTGTTATGCTATAAGTACTTGCTCCCATTGTTCCAATATGGCAAGAAAATGCAATGCTATATTGTGTAACCCATGCACGTCTTTCTTGGCATGGTGGGCAAATAAATATTCGGCCGTGGTGTCTCACGACACCTACCATGCATGCCTTTCTTGGCGTGGTGGGAAGGCCAAGTCTCCCCATATGCGGGGATGACAGAGCCAAAAATTTTCAATAAATTAATAAAAAGTTTGAATTTGATATGATGCCAATCAAACTTTTAAACTTGATATGCCACAAAAGAAAGTGAATCAAGACTCAAAATATTTATGAAAATATTGATAAATTGATTCAATCATAAATGCTTAAGTTGAATCAAATCTAAATTATAAGAGATTTGATAATTTATTCACAAGCATAATATATGATTTGATATCTCAATAACGAATATGATTGAACATTTTCAATTACCATTTGAATCATAATATATGCTTTATCAATAATTTGAAAGGAGCTTAAGTGAACCATAAGCTTGATGACAAATATATATTAAAATCTTTAACATATGTTCATATTATATCATGTGTTAGAAAAAAAAAGAAGATTGAGTGTAGATAAGTTCTTTTCTTATGGGGAGGATTAAGAACAATTCAAACTGAAATATAAGAGCTTGCAAAAGCTTAATAGCTCTTTTATGAAAAGCAATTGGACAATTAATCAATGAATATGAATTTCATCAAACATTGATGTGAAATGAATATTTAGTTCGAGATCGATCTAAATATTGAAATGAATGTAAGTCTATATTTAAACTTGTTGCTTTATGGTTTAAGCAAATGTTCAAAGGAACTAAATTCCTGCACTCATCATGATTTCATGTGAGTTTATAGTTTTGTCATTATGCATGCTTGAAGTATTATTGTATGTCATACAAGCTAAACATACATACTTATATGTGTGTAAGATGAATTTTGTGCTTAACTTAAGAAGTAATATTTTGCTTAACCATTTGATTCATGAAAATACTTGAAAGAATCAAATTCATACTCTACAAAATGCATGTTTGATTTGTTAAAGAATAGATACATGCTTGATCTATGATAAGTGGTTGAAAGAATCATGTCTATATCATTTAGAATAGATAATCACTTGGTTTGTAATGTGTATCCACATTCTTATAAAATAGGCTCTCACTTGATACAGCAAGTACATGAAAGAGTCAACGCATATCATATAGATAAATCTATACTTGACTCGTGACAAATAAAACAATCATGTCTTATAATCTTATAAAACATACCTCTATTTGATCTATGATAAATATTTGAAAGAATCAAATTCATATTTGATGAAGGATCTATATTTGATTTATAATTTTAGATCAAAGCTATGCTTGTAATTCAATATTTATGTCATGTCAAACATCAATACTTCAACTTAGACATCCTAATGTCCATGCAATTTTCAAAGAACTGATATCAGACAAGTATTCAAACTTAAATACTCAAATAGATATTTGCAAGCAACCAAACGATATAAAAAGAACAGATACTACATATTCACGGTTTGGTTTTAGGACCAGGTTTGGGTTAACAAAACCTAAAAAATCTAATGATGTTATTCTAAATCATAGAAGCCGCATCTATCATAGAATGGAAAAAGATAAATCTATCGGTATCATTGTTAAAGTATCCTCTCAAGTTCAAGATCTCAAGAAGAAAGTCTCAAACTCGATCCTTTATGTTCAATCTAGAGTTGACAAGGTTTGGAGAATGATAGATTTTGAAATAATTAATCTAGATCCAATCCTCTACAAGAAGATAGTCAGAATTGACAAGATCTACACTTCCATTGGTCTGGGACCGGGTCAAGTTAACAAAACTAAAAAAAATATCAAAATCTATAATTTGACATATAAACTTCAACTTAGCCATCTTAATGCACATGCAATTTTTGAAGAACAGATATTAGTGTGCATGTTGGAGTGTTCGATAAGTCCAATATAAAAGAGATGTTATGCTTCCCGATTTGATCTTAGGACGAGGTCTGGGTTAACAAAATCTAAAAAATTTAATGATGTCATTATACTATTTTCAACCTAATAAAATATGAGAATATAATTCTATTATGAAATGACAAAAGATAAATCTATCGGTATCATTGTTAATATATTTTCTCAAGTTCAAGATCTCAAGAAGAAAAGTCTCAAGCTCAGTCATATATGTTCAATCTAGAGTTGACAAGATTTGGAGAATGATAGATCTTGAAATAATTAATCTAAATCTGATCCTCTACAAGAAGATAGTCAGAGTTGACAAGATCTATACATCCCGGTTTGGTCTTAGGACCGGGTCCGGGTTAACAAAACCTAAAAATATCATATCAAAAACTAAACTTGCAAATTGACACCTACATTTCAACCTTGACATTTATGTGTCCATATAATAAAAAAAAAGATACTGTGTGTTGAAATGTTCATTTAAACATATGCAAGTTAAATACAAAGCAAAAAATAGATGCTATATTATCTGGTCTTAGACCGTCCCGTTAACAAAACTTTTTTGATATTATAAGAATTTTAAGCTGATAATATATGAGAAGCTAATTATGTCCTATAATTACAAGATATGAATCAATTGATATACCAAGTTCAAGTTCAAGCCTCGAGAAGAAAAGTCAAGCCTCGATCCTCCATGTTCAAGTTAAATGACAAGAAGGATTATACTTCTATAATAAATTTAACCGATCCTTTGTAGAAAATCGTAGTATAAAGATTTATTAATCGATATTAACATGAAGGTAATTATTATTAAAATTTCAATAATAAATGATCATATATTTAAATCTAAATAAATTATAAAATGATCAAAATTTTAAATAAAAAATAAAATAACAAAATATAAATGTAATGAAATTAATTATTTAAATTAAAACTTAAAAAAATCAATCCACCCCTCCGTAATTGTTTATCTTGGGGTGATAAATTAAGAAAACTTTTGCTCATAAAGAGCCCATGTCAAATCAAATGCATAACTAACTTCACACTTCATAAAAGCGAGATGTCCTTGTCCGCATGGTTTTCTAAACGACCACATAAACGGCAAGCATAACTAGAGTCTCCTGACCTGGTTCTGTATGGTTCATAATTCTATTTGCCACTACTTGTGTGTTTCAACTTTTTCAGCTATGAAATGAATGTATTTGGGGAAAAAACCCGCATTAAAAAGGCCGACTTATATTTGTCCCTGGCAAACTCCACCTGATATACAAGAACACCGACGAGGATGTAATCCTGTGTTCGACAATGATCCTTCTACGGTCGACTACCCTAACAAAGAGCGACCGCGACAACGGATGACGAAACCATGATCTAGATCGAAGGCCATCGCTCCCCACCAAAAGTTTTAAATTAAAATGATAAATTTCATAAATTCTAAACTCCATTTATCGAATTATATATTCGTTATTTAACATTCATCGAATTGTTTAATCGAAAGAGAATGGATAATTAACTATAGGGGTTACCATGGAAACTAGAACCATATATAAAAAGTTTTCACCAAATGAAATCTGGTAGTGTTATCTACTATTCATCTGCATGAAATTTTACCACACCAAAACAACTCTTTTTTTTCCAAAAGAGATCGATGATGAATTTTCGAATCCCACATTTACATCTTGTAATTTTGAATAACACGTCAAACATTTCGGCCGCTAAATCATCAAAGCCCCCAAGCATAATAAAAAAGAAAGATCTACAGTAAGCAACTGTCTCCAGTATCTTTAACCTTCTTGTGGAATGTCGACTGTTGGAATCCGTTAGACACTTGAACACATGAACAATAACCCTAAAAAGTTCCTTAAATACTTCTTCACAACTGACGATAATGCAAACTCCGTGAGCTTATTTCATTCCAATTTGCTCAACGAGATTGAATGACTTAGCTGATTTCTCCCTTTCACTCCATTTAGCTTTTCATCGTCAAGCCCTGCTCCTCTCTCTACTGCACTCTGTCGATTCCTACTCTAGCTCGACTCAACAAAAGCATAGAGAACG